>JAVJGJ010000059.1:14201361-14223666 GCA_035590215.1 Microhierax caerulescens | reverse complement strand
TACCTAATGTCATAATAAACTAATAAGAAAGGTATAAAAATGAATATAATATAATATAATACTTATAATACTATGGTGTAAGAAAAATGTTCAGGACTAGGCACCATAAAGACATAAACACAGGAAAATGAGATTTACCTTCTTTTCTTTATCCTTTTATTTTTTCTGTACAGGCACCAACCCACAGGATTGTTTCCCAGATACACTGAGTTTAAAGTAATTGCTGTGCTCACTGGTTTACCTAATGGCATTATAAACTTATTCAAAACTTATGTTGTGGTTTAGCACCCTGGTGGGATAGAGGAGAGAATTGGAAGGGTAAAAGTGAGAAAACTCATGGGCTGAAATAAAGGCAGTTTAATAGGAAACACAAAAGCTGTGCATGCAATCAAAGCAAAACAAGGAATTCATTCACCACTTCCCATCAGCAGGCAGGTGTTCAGCCAGCCCCAGGAAAGCTGGGCCCCATCAGGCATTGGCATAATAGTTCCTTGGGAAGACAAACACCACAACTCCAAACTTCTCCCACTTCCTTATTCTTCCCTCAACTTTCTATTGCTGAGCATGACATCATATGGTATGGGATATCATTTCGCTCGGTTGGGATCGGCTGTCCCAGCTGTGCCTGCTCCCAGCTTCTTGTGCACCCCCAACCTCCTTGCTGGTGATGCGGGGTGAGAAGCAGAAAAGGCCCTGGCTTTGTGTAAGCGCTGCTCAGCAATAACTAAACCATCCCTGTGTTATCAACCCTGTTTTCAGCACACACAAATCTAAAACATTGCTCCATCCTAGCCATTATGGAAAAAATTAAGTCTACCCAGTTTATCAGAATTAGCAGTGTTCTATTATGCACCATTCTCCTACAAATAAATAGTATTGCTAATTCGGCTAGATGCAAGTTTTAAATAATTAAATACCATTTTATCATTTGTCACCATCAGTAAGCCTGAATAAAACATTTACATTTCCATGGAAGAGTATATCTATATGTAGTAAGTACTGTAGGGTTTCTACCTCATGTTTCACTGATTTTTAATGGTTCTGAGAAACAGTTGAGAACTGTAAAGACAATCCTGTTTGATTTTCTAAGGTTTCCATGTAAAGTTCCAAGCAATAGGTGATTCATGTGATAGCCCGTGTTGTATGAAACAACATCTTGGAGTTCTGTTCTCTAAACTCAGCTTTCTACTGTTTGGAAATTAAAGTTAAATGTTCAGGGACATTTTTTCTTTGCTCTCTCCCTGTCCCCCGTCCCACCCCCCCCATTCATTTCCTTGTGTTATGGAACTGTAACCATTTCATATATCAAGATTACATCCAATAGCAGTGTTTTATAGCTCTGTAAGGTGATCTGTGAAGCTCAGCAAGAGAGAAAAATAGCAAGAGAATTATTTTCTTCTGATACTAGCTGACTTGTATGGAGGTGCACAGAAGTAAATCACCATGCAGCTTAGCCTCTTCTCATGATTAAATCAATTAATATAGATTGACCGTAGTAATTAGAGTACTCTAGGTTCATTCTAGATATTAAGGAAGGAACGATATCTAGAAAGACAAGCATCGAGAGGTTGAGGAAGAAAATTATGCTTTTTTCAGTTTACTGTTATCAGTATCCAGAAATACATATTTTATGAAAACCTTAACTGTGAATTAGGCTGGGACTGGGGATGCTTCTAAGAAAGTTTGAATCAGTTATGTAAGCTACATCAGAATAAGCATAAAATAATTTTGCAGATCAGATACAGGTGAAAATCTGAATATAGTAAAGAGATACAATACATGACTAATGTGAAAGCAAAGAATAGAGAGGCATAGAGAGTTAAATATAATATAACATCAGATTAGGGTCTAGTGGAGACATTGTAATAGAAGACAGCATGCAAACTGACAGGCATAGGGACTTCTGATGAGATCATGAGGTGGGCTTAAGCCTAGCTTTAAACACGGGAGAAATAAGCAGCATGTCGATTTCCATTCATATTTTGATGATGTGAATAGACTATGATGATTGTATCTTCAGATTTCAAAAAGGGAAAAGGTTTGCTCAGTCCTCTCAGACTGTGTTGCCTGTCTTTTTAACCCTCTTCACTCATAATCTATACAGACAACAATGGAGTTTATATAAATATATTTCATTATATAAATATATAAATATAATTTATTGTACATTTCTCCAGTTGATCTTACAGGGAATGTTACCATCCCCCACCCCCCAAAAGAAAAAAAACCAAAAGCGAAACCAAAAAAAAACAAACTCAAAAAACCCCAACAAACAAACCCAAAACCCAAAAAAACCATCAAACAAACAGACAAATCCACTAACCAAACCAAACCAGGAAATGAGAGTACTGTCATAGAAGGAATTTTTAAATAGTTCCTCAAAGTCTAAGACCTGCCCTAACAATTCAATACAGCTGGAAGTGCAGTCAGGTCTGCTGGAGAACATCGACAGAAGGTATTGAAAATTTGTTCATGCAGGGCCACTTAATAAGTGAGAAGTGAGACCTAGGGCTCTATAACACATATTTTTCTAATTTAAGAAGCTATATAGGTAACAAGAAATAAAGCTCACTTGTGACATGAGTAGAAATGCTATCTGTGATTTGTATATGCCTTGGAAAATCCTGACAACCAGGATGATCCCGTTTCCAGTAATATCTTTTGTCCTTCTCCTTCATCACATAGTGATTAAGGTATAAATATTGTTGCATATTTGAGCACTGGTTAGCTTTACACAGAGAAATAATATATCCTATTAATTATGAAAAATCTACTTCTAGGTGAAATTCACTATTCATCTACAAAACAGACATATTCTAAATTATAAATAACTTTTCTTGGTGAATACCATATGAATTTTCGATCTGACTTAATTTTTATAATGTGTTATTGCTAATATACTACATATAAAATGGTTCTTTATTTGAAATCATATTAATTTTAAGATGTTACATTTTAAAGACATATTGCTATCAACTGTCTACCAACTCTGATTTCTTTCTTGACCAGAAAAAATGACACAGACTTAGTGAAGTTCTAAACTATCCCTTTTTTTCAAAGGCATTTAATATACAGTATAGACAAAGAGTAAAATGACAAAATTTTATTGCCCATTATGAACTCATCTAAAGAAAAGGAATTTAAACACATCAAAAAGTAGCTATCAACCTTGTTCTTGAACCTCTTTCCTAATACAGGTTTTTTTCTATTACCCTTTGTAAGAAAATAAAAGAAACAACCAACAGCACAGCTTACTGAAGATATACGTATATAAAATAAATCTAATTTTTTCCTTCCTTCTTCCATATAATAGTATTGAAGGTAGACTTAAATGAAACATCTTTCACAGCTCTTTTCAGCCTATGAATGAGCAGTAAGACAGCTGTTTGGTTTTTTCCTCCTAGTATCTGTAGTTTACATTATGCCTGGCATACAAAATGTATTTGTTTATTAGTGCAGAGAAAATAAAATATTTATTTTTTTGGTCTATGAACATGTTTCTGCATCTTCCTGAGCTTTTCCTTAAAGAGATTGTTCTGCTATCCTATGAATTCTGAGTTGAGCTAAAAAAAATAAATGAGAATTAAGCCTCCATAGACAGATATATAGTTGAGAAATTCCCTTTAAAAACACATTTACAAAAGTAAACAGAATCCATTATGATTATTTTGCCAGGGTAGGATCATCTGAATTCTACCTTTTCTGGGAAACGAGCATGACTGAGTGTTTCTCTGGAGTGTGTGCACACTAACATGTGCAGCATGGGGAGCAAATGGGAGGAATTAGAGGTAAGAGAGCTATGGCTGGGCTACAGCTTCCTGCAATCATGGAGATATTGTACAATTCATACAGTTAGAGTCCTGCCATTGATGAGTATGAGCTTTGTAGGAAGGAGAGGCCAGGAGGGCAATGAAGGGAGTTGCCCTTCATGTGAGAGCAGTGGGGGTGCATGGACCTTTGCCCAGAGGTGGATGATGAGCCAGCTGAGAACTTAAGGGTGAGGAATATTGGGCAAACCAAGGTCTGGGTGTCTGCTATGGACCACCTGGGCAAAAAGAAGTGGATGAGGCCTTCTTCAGACAACTGGAAGAAGCCTCACGTTTGCAGGCCCTGGTCTTCATGGAGGTCTTACATCACTCTAATACCTGCTCAAAGGATAACAGCAGAGCACAAACAGTTCAGGTTTCTAGTGTACATTGATGGCAAGTTCCTAATGCAGGTGGTAAAGGAAATGGTAAGGGGAGACTTTCTGCTGAACATCATGTTTACAAATAAGGAAAATCTGTTCAGACATGTGAAGTTGAGAGGCAGTCTGTAGAAGAATGCAGATGGGTTAATTAGCATTAATACTATACAACTGTGGGCTGGCTTCAGGGGCAGCGGTTGGTTGGTCGATGTAGATAAAGTGCAGGTGTGGCTGGTTAAGTTAAGGGGTGAGAGCCAGTGAAGAGAAAGCAGCCAAGGAAGAAGCAGAAGAGCAGAGAGGAAGAAGTAAGAGAGGAAAGAGAAAGCATGCCCTGAGCGAGCAGGAGAGTTGAGGAGAAGGTAGCAGAGAGACTGGGATGAAGTGTGTGCCGGTATGAGATAGTAAAAGACCTTGTTGCAGCTGGCTAGCTTGGAGAGTGCTGTGACATCAGTCCAGGCTGCAGTGCTTGTGAGGTAGTGGAGTTGAGGATCCTGAGAGGAGGGAACAAGGCAAAAAGCAGGATAACAACCTGAGATGTAAGGATACGGACTTTGGCCTGTTCAGATATCTGCTTGGAAGAACCCCAGTAAAAAGAATTGTACCTCTCACTGGGTTATTTGGGTTCCTCTGCCTGTTGTTGTGCTTCTTACCCCCTGGTGTTTTGTGGACAACAGTCTTTAATCACATAACCTAGCTCTATTTCCTTTTTGATAGGAAAAGTTATGGTTTTGGAAATATATGCTAACTGGCAAGATGACAAACATGAAAATGTCATCTTCCATGGCTCTTTGAAAGCCAGTAACTTTAATTCCTACTTCATCCAACTTCACTGCAAGTCAGTTAACCATTGCCAATAGAAAAACTGGCAATAAAATTTGGGTGGCAATACAACATTCTTACACCTATTTTTTTGTGGTAGAGAGACAGAAGAAATTCAAAGAGATTCCTCTCACTGCCTATCTCATTTTTGTCCTTTTCTTCCCCCCAATGTCTTTCAACTGTACATTAAGACAAAAGACATTTGCTTGTCATGTTTCAAATCTTTGTGGATCAGCATGGCATCTTATTGCTACCATTAATGGCTATGCCAGGTTGCTGATACTCTTATTTCCACAAATCTTGCCTAGCTAAATAACGCACAAGGACAAATGTATGCCCTATTGAAAGGGGTTTTCACTCTTCATATTTATCTCATTCTTATTGTGTTTCCCAAGTTAGCAGTATAACTATTACCAGTCCTCTCTTTCTTGTGAACCCTGTAGAAAAGCAGTGCAGGCACTTCTACATTGTCTCCACTGTGCTGTGCAGTGATTGCACACCTATTGCATGATGCCTTGGCAAATGAAGTTGTTCCCAGTGAACACTGACTTCCACCAGAATTTCCTCAATTACTGCTTCAGCTGTTCTTCAGGGTCACCAATGAAAATGATGTGCAGGCATCTGAAAAGATTGTTGGGTTTTTTTTTCTCTGTCAGGCTTGAAGTTGTTCCTGATCATTTGCTGTTTCCTAGCAATCACCTATTTGTGTTTCCTCATATCTTACAGATCTATATGCGCTTCAGTATTACGATTTTTTTTCTTCCTTTTAATGGCTTGTAAAGTTAGAGCTATTTTTTTCATACAATATTTCTAGCTGGTTTGTTTCACTGAATGAATTACGGAACAAATACAGTCCACAAAGTTATTTTAAAATATTTTTTCTAAAATGTTTCTGTTTGTTTCCTTCCTGGTGATAATTCCTCAGACTCTTGCTTCTTGACTTAGGTCAGAGGGTCAGCAGTCTGCATACCAACAGGGGATGTTATTCTTCTTGCAATACAAACACAACATCCTAGTACTCCAGTTTTATCAAATCTGTATTCTAATAACAGTATACAGATGGCATAATGTATTATCTTATCCTTCAAACTCTGAGAAGTTGTTCTCTTTAGGGAGGTTTTCTTCCAGCACCTGAAAAGATCTAATACTCGAGTCTAGCTGGAATTACAAGGGTACACAAATCAGTAAGTGGGCAATTTCTGTTCTGAATGATTCTGGCTGTTCATACTGGCAAATGAAAAATAGTATTATGTCTTTAGGTTATAGAGACACATAGATCTGGCCATTGAGCTCTGAAGCAATAGGCATTAAGACAACTTAGGGAAGAAAATATCTTGCTGCAACAGAAAGAAAGAACTGGACTTAAAGGAGTGAAAATACAAAGGGCATACTATCGTTCTCACAAATGAGGGCAGCAACATCTTGTGGACCTTAGAGGACTAGATTATTGACAAAAGACAAGGAAGTTATGATGCAAAAGGCCTGCAGTACCCAAGGAGATTCTAGTTACAAGTTAGGATAAGTGCACAATGAAAAGGGTGTTGAACAAGTCAGCCCTTCAAAATTTTTAGATTAGTTTTGACTGAGCAGAATGCTTTTACACATTTTGCTTTTGCATCAGTGCTTTGGTCAAATAGCTTGATGCTGTGACTGAATACATTTCAAAGTGAATTTAACAGCACGTGGAAATACGACCTTACCCCCCTCATTTTTGCAGCTTCCTATGATATTGATTTCTGACTATTTAATATCTTTATTTCATTTCCAGTAACCTATTAAATCATATTGTATGCTGCATAGGTATTATGCACATATATTTTAGCTTTATATTTATCTCTCTCCCTTATCTACTTTAAAGAATTATAATCCAACTAGTAAAGTATAATTTCTCTAAACTGCCATTATTAAGCATGTGCATATGGTTGAAAATGCCAGTTTTATTTTAGTTTTCACTTATCAGTTCTGAACTCATGGACTAGGTCAAATAAAGTTATAATGAAATTTAAGTGGAGAAAAGCTTCCTTCACAGCTTCTGTGACCTCAGATTAAGTTGATTTTATTACAGTCATTAAAACCTAAGTACAAATTCAGTTAAGATTATGAAGCTATTGAAATTCCTGAATGAATATGGATGCATCTAACCCCATATTTTAGTCTAAAATACCTATGGGTAAAAGAAAAATAGTTTTTGAGTTTTTTCTTCCATTTTTTCACCTTTCTTTTCCCTCTGTATAGTGATCAAGACATGCAGTGATCCTAGGAAGAGAGAAATTTTACATGTTGGAACACAGCCCTTCTGAAAACCCCATCAGGGATTTATAGAAAGAAAACATCAAGAACCACTTTCCTCCCACCCTTCGTAACCTCAGCAGCCTTCCCCACATACATTTTAGCAAGTCTTCAAAGTTGTCTAGTTCTTACTGAGGGTACAAACCAGGTTCTGTGTAAAAAACTGTAATCTCATCCCAGTGAGAGATTAAGCTGCTTTAGATGTTTTTTGTGTTGTTTCTGTCACATATTAATACATCTTCCACCCCTCTTTAATTACCTGTGACTTCCCTATGACATCCACAGAGCAGGCCCTTGATCTAGTTTTTATCTGTCACTGAGAAAGAATAGGGATCCACTCTCCAATCCTGGAAAGCTTACCAAAGCAGCAACCTGAAGGAAGTAGTTCCTTTCATCTTCTGCTTAAACAAGACAAAAATGAAATGAAAAATTACTTAAATACAGAAAGTCTGACAATTGGAAAAGATTTATAAGGAAAGCAAAAGAAGCAGGAAGGAGAGGTTTATAAAAAGCTTCAGGCAGACCCTAAAAGACTGGCAGAGCTCCAATCCTCTGAAATAGAAAAATCAATTAGATACACCAAGCAGAGATACGATGCACTAGAGGAAAAGGGAAAAAAAATCCTGTTCTACACAGAAACGGAGACAGAGGCAGAGACAGAGAAAAGTATGGACCCATATCTTTCTCATCAGGAGCAGTTTGATGCAGATCCACACTAATCACTCAAAAAAACCCACAATCAGATCTTTGTGGATTTCTGTATGAGTCTCAGTAAATTCACAGCTCAGAATTTCCAACCCTGAAATGAAGGCATTCCTCACAGCCATTAAATGCCTACATTCTTGAATCCACAAAACGACAAGCTGAACTCTTTATTTGTGGAGGAGGTAGTAATAAAGGTAATTAGATCAGGCAGACAGAAAAATCACCCAACTGGATAACTTGTATACCATGTAGAATTCTTTTTAACTCCTTTCTTTACTTGGAAGCTGTACAGAGCCATGTTAGAGCCATTATCCCCTAAAACTTAGACAATAACAAATTTGGACAGAAATTGACAGTAACAAAACTGCTACTGACAATTGTTCAGTCAGATATCACAAAGAACTGAGTGAAGAATCTGATATTAATAACTGACCCAGTGAATTTAGCCCCCTTCTACACGTTTAGAACAGCTGCAAAGAGATGTTTTAACACTTAATATTATATAAAGAGTCTGGAAATGGAATGGAAATGTGTCACCTTAGAGGAGCTCAGGAATAGAGTGACATCTGCTTATGGCTGTGGATAGTAAATTATTGAGACATCTAATGCATCCTGAAACTCCTTGCAACATAGTGAGAATTCATCCTTCGCCCAGTAAGGAATTCTGCATAGATAGGCCACCACCAGTTCTTTATTAGGACTCTCTATAAAAGAGAGGAATGAAAAAATTAAGATGCAAACTCAGCAGCTAAGTTTCCTGGGCAGAACATAACTATCTTCAGCCTCCCATGGCACTAAGCAGGTTAGGTGTTCGTAAGAAGCATTCTTGTTAGATGTCAAAGCTGTGCATCAGCAGAAAAGCTACTGCAGAAAAAAATTGATGCAACTGTCTTCCTCATAGGGCTGTTTGAGTCTCGTGGTTTAGGCATTGTTAGTGCTACATTCCCTCATGGGCCCCATTGACTAGGCATGCTCTAAGCAAAGCTAACATATATTGACAACACTGAGTTCAGCAGAAAATACAAGTCACAGTCCATTTTATTCAAAAGTAGGGACATATCCTTGTGGTATAAGTCTTCCTGCTTTGTGAGCATAAGTAATTTTTGGAATAGGCTTAATAGGAGAGCAAACAACAATCCAATTTTGTGGTATAAGTACTTCTTTGAGAAGGAGATAGTGCATCTCACCCCTTCTTATGGATTCTATCTGTTTTTATCTAATATTTGCCTAACAAAATAAATAAAAGACAACTTTGGCATACAAAAAAATTAACCAATTTTAACTAGATACACTACATTTTAAGTTTCTTTATCAAGCTTCCTTCTTTCTGTGGTGGGTAGACTTTGTTTGGTCACCAGGTGCCCACCAAGCTGCTCTATCACTACCCCTCCTCAGATGGACGGGGGGAGAGACAATATGACAAAAGGTTCATGGACTGAGGTAAAGATGGGGAGATTACTCAGCAATTACCATCACAGGCAAAACAGACTCAGCTTGGGGAAATTAATTTAATTCATTGCCAATTAAACAGAGTAGGATAATGAGAAATAAAAACAAATTAAGAACACCTTCCCCTCACCCCTCCCTTCTTTCCAGGCTCAACTTCATTCCTAATTTCTCCACCTCCTGCCCTTGAGTCACACAGGGAGATGGGGAATGGGAGCTGAGGTCAGTTCATTACATGTTATCTCTGCTGCTCCTTTCTCCTCACATTCTTCACCTGCTCCACACCCTCCCCAGTTCTCTATGAACTTCTCCAATGTGAGTACTTCCCACAGCTTACTGTTCTTCACAAACTGCTCCAGTGTGGGTTCTTTCCATGGAGTACAGTCCTTCAGGAACAGACTGCTCCTGCATGGGTCCCCCATGGGGTCACAGGTCCTGATAGAAAACCTGCTCTAGCACAGGCTCCTCTCCATAGGGCCACAGGCCCTGCCAGGAGCCTGCTCAGTTATGGGTTCTCCACAGGGTCACAGCCTCCTTCAGGCACATCCACCTGCTCCAGCATGGGGTCCTCCCTGGGCTGCAGGTGGGTACCTGCTCCATTAAAACTTTTGTCTTCCCACTCTTATTTTTTCATCAGTATCATATACTGTTTGTGGTTTTTTTCTTTATTTTTTTCCTGCCTAAATAAATGGCTGAAGTGAACTTTTTTGCAGGTAATTTGAGTTGACCTGACAGTCGTGAATAAATATTTACTGTCTGCTGTACAGAAACAAGTATATCTATACCTGCCGATTTGTAGTTTGTAGAGTAAGACTTTACTCATAAATGTGGCAGCTGGATACAGTAGCTAAGGTATGATTTTTTTATGACTTGCTAGACAATGCAGAACATAAAATCTCCACACAAGTCACCAAGAGATTAGTTACTTCAGCTTCAGTCTGCAGCAACTTTTGTTGCTAACTTTTGTCAGAATCTCCCCACCTTTCCTCCCTTTCCCACACACATATGCATTTTATGTGGGAAGTTAAGCTTCAGACATTTTTGTGTCTTTCAATTCTAAGCATTAAATTTGAACAGTGAATACATCATTTGCATGAGTGTTGAAGACAATTATTTTGTGCATTCTAATAAATGAGGGGATCAAAATATGGTTTTAATGAGTTTTAGACCTCGTTCGAGGATGATTACCTAAAACCTCATGATTAAGTTAAATATTTACAAAGATTTGGTGGCACTGTACATCAAAGATCCTCCCAGTCTGCCTGCCATGATATCTTGCTTCAGGGATCACAGGGCAGTGAGAGAGCACCTGAACAACAGCACAAAGGAATTCCACCTGCTCCAGCCAGTAAGTCAGATTCATCCGGGGCCCATTAAAATTTAATGCCTCTGTGCAAATGCACGTATCATGGGGAATAAACAAGAACGGTAGAGATGTGCACACATCTGCAGAGCTACAGCCCTATTGGCATCAGAGAGACATGCTGGGATGGCTCCTATGACCAGAGTGTTGGAAGGAAACAGGATCTTTAGGAAGGGCAGGTAGGGGAGATGAGGAGGGGGTGTCACTGTTTATGTCAATGACCAGCTGGAGTGCATGGAGCTCTGTCTGGGGATGGATAAGGAGTTGACTGAGAGCTTATGGGTCAGGATTAAAGGGAAGGCAGGATCAGGGACAGGTGACATTATAGTGGAGGTCTGCTGCAGGCCACCGGACCAGGAAGACTGAGCAGATAAGGCCCACCAAAGGCAGATAGGAGCAGTCGCACATTCACAAGTCCTAGTCCTCATGGGAGACTTTCACACTCCACTGTCTCTTGGAGGGGCCACAGAGCAGGGCATAGGCAATCCAGGAGGTTCCTGGAATGTGTGGCCGATAACTTCCTTCTGAAGTGATAGAGGAGCCAAGAAGGAGAGGTGCTAAGTTGGACCTTATTCACACCAAAAAGAATGGGCTGCTGGGGAATGTGAAGCTCAAGGGTAGCGTAGGCTGCAGTGACCATGAAATAGTGAAGTTCAAGATCCTTAGGGCAGCCAGGAAAGTGCACAGCAAGCTCGCCATCCTGGACTTCAGAACAGCAGACTTTGACCTCTTCAGGGATCTGCTGGGTAGAGTATCATGGGATAAAGCACTGGAGGGAATTGGTGCCCAGGAAAGTTGGTTAATATACAAGGATCACCTCCTCCATGCTCATGAGCAACACATCCCCAAAAAAGAGAAAAATGGGCAAAAAAGCCAGGAGGCCTGCATGGATGAACAAGGAGCTCCTGGACAAAATAAAACACAAAAAGGAAGCGTACAGAGGGTGGAAGCAAGGACAGGTAGCCTGGGAAGAATACAAAGAAACTGTCCAAGTAGCCAGGGATCAGGTTAAGAAACTTAAAGCCCTAATAGAATTAAATCTGGCCAAGGACATCAAGGGCAACAAGAAAAGCTTCTATAGGTCCATCAGTGATAAAAGGGAGATGAGGAAAAACATGATCCATCTCTGGAAGGAAACAGGACACCTGATTACCTGGGACATTGAGAAGGCTAAGGTACTCAGTGACTTTTTCACCTCTCTGTTCACTGACAAGCACTCCAACCATACTGGCCAAGTCACAGAAAGCAAAGGCAGGGACTGGGAGAATGTAGAACTGCCTGCTGTAGAAGAAGGTCAGATCTGAGACCTTCTAAGGAACCTGAAGGTGAACCGGTCCATGGGACCTAATGAGATGCATCCAGGGGTCCTGAGGAAACTAGTGGATGAAGTGGCTAAGCCACTACCCATCATATTTGAGAAGTCATGGCAGTTTGGTTCCCACAGACTGGAAAAGGGGAAATATAACCTCCAATTTTTAAAAAAGGGGAAAAAGGAAGACCGAGGAAATTACAGGCCAGTCAGTCTCACCTCTGTGCCTGGCAAGATCATGGAGCAAATCCTCCTGGAATCCATGTTAAGGCACATGGAAAATAAGGAGATGATTGGTGACAGCCAACGTGGCTTCACTAAGGGCGAATCACACCTGACAGATTAGTGGACTTCTGCAATGGCGTTACAGCATTGACAGATGAGGGAAGAGCAACTGACGTCATCTTCCTGGACTTGTGCAGTACCTTTTAACATTTTCTTACAACATCCTTGTCTTTCAACTAGAGAAACAGGGTTTTGATGGGAGGACCACTCAGTGGATAAGGAATTGGTTTGATCGTCACACTGAAAGAGTTGCAGTCAACAGCTCAATGTCCAAGTGGACACTGGTGATGAGTGGTGTTTTTCAGGGGTCTGTACTGGGGACCAGTGCTCTTCAACATCTTTGTCAGTAACATGGACAGTCTGATCAAATGCATCCTCAGCAAGTTTGCCAATGACACTAAGCTGTGTGGTGCAGTCGACATGCTGGAAGGAAAGCGTGCTATCCAGAGGGACCTTGAGAGGCATGAGAGGTGGGCCTGTGCAAACATGACAAAGTTCAACAAGGTCAAGTTCATGGTCCCGCACCTGAGTAGGAGCAATCCCAAGCATAAATACAGGCTGAGTGGAGAACATGTTGAGAGCAGCCCTAAGCAGAGCTTGTGGGTGTTGGTGAACAAAAAGCTCAACGTGATCCAGCAATGTGTGTTTTCATCCCAGAAAGCCAACTGAATCCTGGGATGCATCAAAAGAAGTATGGCCAGCAGGTCAAGGGAGGTGATTCTCCCCTTTTACTCCGCACTCATGAAACCCCATCTGGAGCCCTGCATTCAGCTTTGGGTCCCCCAGCATAAGAAGGACCTGGACCTCTTGGAGTGAGTCCAGAGGGCCAAGAAAATGGTCAGGAGGCTGGTGCACCTCTCCTGTGAAGACAGGCTGAGAGAGTTGGGGTTGTTCAACCTGCAGAAGAGAAGGCTCCAGGGAGACTTTGTAGTGGCCTTTCAGTACTTAAAGGGGGCTTATAAGAAAGATAGGGACAGATTTTTACAAAGACATGTACTGTTAGGATAAGGCAGAATGGCTTTAAATTGAAAGAGGGTAGATTCAGATTAAATACAAGGAAGAAATTCTTACTATGAGAGTGGCAAGGCACTGGAACAGATTGCCCAGAGAAGCTGCAGATACCCCATCTGTGGAAGTGTTGAAGGCCAGGCTGGATGGGCTTTTATCAACCTGGTGCGGTAGAACATGTTCCTGTCCATGGCAGGGGGCTTGGAACGAGATGTTCTTTAAGGTCCCTTCCAACTCAAACCATTCTATGATTCTATGATTCACTGAAGACAAATTATGTCTGTGGTCAAAATACATTTGCATTAAATTGCCTTAAAAGGAAAAACTCAAAGCCATAATTACTATTATCAGTGCAAACATACACTTGAATTAAGGACTCTATTTGCCCTTTAATAGCCAGTCTAAGGAAAAGTTTCAGGGAATAGGTGGCATTAAGCAGTGATGTGGATGACACTGTTAAATTATTATCAGAAAATATTAAATTTCCTTTTCAAGAAGTTTGCACTAGTAATTTGTCCTTTCTGCTTTAGACTGAATGATGTGAGAAGTGGAAAATTACTTTTCTTTCACTGTCACCTGGTTCCCATTTAGCATCATCTCACACTCTTAATTTTAATTACTGCCTATACAATTGTAAAAGTTTGTTTCTAGGGAGGAATAAAATATTCTAGAGATCTTTTTAGGGAGAAGCTTCACAGAAAAGGAGCACACTAATCAGTTCATTTATAGCTTCTTTTTTATTATATTGACAGATAGATTAAAAAGCTATACCAGCAAAAGCTTATCAGTGGACTGATTTTAGTTAAGATGAAGTCCATATTTTCCCTGCTTCCTACACCACTGGATAAACGGTGTAGAAGTAGCTAGCAATCCATGCCTTTACTTCTTAACAGAAGATTACTTTAGTTAAGATTTCAGCACTTTTTTCTACCTGCTGTAAGACATAGCGCATTATTACACAACAGCATTTTGTATAAAGTCATTGGAATTTATTCATAAGCTATTTTCTATATATGTGCAGGAGAAACTACACAGATCCATACAGCACTTCACAAATCAGACATTGGGGCACTTATTTTCTCATTAGCACTGTTTTTTTCTCACCTTGTTCTACTTTTTGCACCCTTTTACACCTTCCCTCCAATTTTATGATTATTTTCCTATTCATTACATTACTTCTAACCAAAGTCACATATTTCTCAGACATTTCTTTCTCGGGTCTCCTGGACAACTGAAAAGTAATACAACCCAAAATAAATATGATACTTCTCTTCAGTATTTTTTTTTTCATTAGTAAACTTTTGCACCTTCTCTGTGTTGTTAAGAATCTTTCAGCTGACTGGTCCAAATCCAGTTTTTCCTCTTTCTCCTCCCTCTTTGCACAGTTTGTCTAAAAGGTCATGTTTCCTTTTTCTCTGCCTTGTTTGATTTTTATTAGGATCTTATCAGGCTCCACATCTACTGCAGATGGAACTGTCTTCTCTGTCTTTCTTGAAACCCATTGTATATTATCTTTACACACTGGGAGAAATCTTCCTACATAAATCAGTCTAAATAAGTCAGCATACTTTTTAAATCCATTCACTGACTTCTTCACTATAATCCATAACTTCAAGATTCCTTTGTCTGATTTCCAATGTGTAACTCTACCTCCTCCTGTCCAAGACATTTTGCCCTTTTATCTTGCCTCTTGCATGTTATTTGCTCTTCAAGGAACATAGCATGGATATTCTGATAAACATTTCCTTCACCACATATGCCAAAACTGCATTCAGGATGGAATGCAGAACTTTCCTGCTGAACCCTAGGTGTGTTGCTGATCATGTAGTCCATGCTATGCTGGGCTGATATTCTGCAGTAACCCCTCCCCTTCTCATCCCAGAGGAGGTACTTATTTTCTTTGTGTTTCGTTTCTCCATATATAAAAGAAGGATTAAATTTGTTCTCTGTATATAAAAATATATATATACACTATAAATATATATCTATATGTACATAGTATAGATACACTAATAAGTGTAAATATCAGAAAAAAGGTCATATATATATATACACACACTAAAATTCAGTTAAAATCTTTCCTTAACGCCACATCTGACCCATTTTTTGGTCGGTGTCATGGCAACCAGAAGATTAAATTCTATATTTCTGTATTTTGAAGTAGAAAATAGCAGCATGTCATCCATTAATCTTCGGTTTTATAGAAGAGGAAGATGTGTATAAAATAAAAGAACCCCAGTCCAGATTTCACCTCCTTTCCCTTTGTTCCCTGCTTGGAAAAGATCAATTTACCAACTCTTGCACCTTTATGGAAATACAGCAATTAAATATTTATCAAGAATCCATTTTAGAAAGAGAAACTCCTCAACAGACTAGAAAATGGCCCTTTAGAGTTCATTTGGATCGCTCTGGAGTAATAGTTTATTAATTAGACCAGAGAGGGAATCTCAGTCTGTCTTTCACATCCTAATTGACTGCTGTAGCAGATGTGCTGGACTATGTTGGGTTAAAAGGAGAAAGAAAGGAAGTGATCTGTTAATTATTTGGGAGCAGTGCTTGCTCATGTCAGAATCCTACCATGAAGTCTGAAAGATCTCATGTTCACTTCAATGTCTTCTGCTTTCTCTGTGTAGTGGAGTTCCTGTCGTCTTACCCTTCCCAAGGAGCTCCTCAGCACCGATGCATGCTCTGCACTTTTCCTGTTCTTTTGTACTTCAGAACAGTTTTCTCCAAGGATGCTTGAGGGAGATGCCTGAAGAAGTTATTTCCCCTAGAATTTTTACTTCATCATTTTATATAATTATTCTTATATTTGGCCTTTACAGTCTGGCTGCATAAAAGGACTGAAGTACAAAAAATGAAAAGAGTTCAGTCACTGTATTAAAAAATTTAAACAATCGGTTACAATATCCAGCAAAGTATAAAAGGGAAAACATCCAGTATGTTATTAGATGAGGGAAAATATTCCTAGCGTTACCAGCATATGACATGACACTCTCACTATTTTTAAGTTGTAGTACATCTTCATAAATCACATGAGCACCAAACAGCTTCAAAACCAAACCTGAAAGGCATGAGGAAAAGTAGATCCTGGATTTTCTAGGGTTATCATTTTTCCTTTTAATATACCAACTGTTGTATAAAAACATAAATAGAAAAAAGAAATATGTTGAGATCTTTCCCCCTCTGCAATAACAACTCCAGAGAATTAAAACCACCCATTTTCATTCACTGCTAGGTTGATCAGCAATCCTTACTTTTTCTCCTGCCACTCTCCAGCAATACCTCCACGCTAAGTCTACCTTGTAACTCATTCAAGACTCTCCAGAGCTCAGAAATGCTTGTTTTTCAAGCACTGTTCAAAAAATAAGCAGGAAGGAAAGAAAAAAAACAAAAGGGAGGGGGGTAGAGAAAGAGGGAGAGAATGGGATTTCTAATAGTACCTGAGATCAAATCTAGAGACTGGAACTATAATCACAGCCACTTGAGTGATTTCAGTTCAACACAAAGCTGGTGTAAATGTATTCTTAAATTGATTTATTTGGAGAATTGTGGTGTATCATTAGACCACCCTGTGATTTGTTTTGTTCATCTTTTTAGACTGTGACTGTCTTCAGCAAAGGTGTGTGTATGTTTCTCAATCATACAAATCACAGAGCATGTTTTCAGCCCTCAAATACATCTGAAAAGGTATTTTAACCCTTCAGTTCTGGCTTCAAGATTTTTCATTTATAATCCACTCCTATATATGTCTATATAAATGATAAATTTGCCTTAAGAACCCAACAATCAAGTGAAAATAACCATTTTTCATACGTCTTCATTTTGGTCAAACTGTCAGGAGCTGTGGTATTTTAATAACTGGATGACATTTAGAGCACAAGTTTACTTTTGCAGTGATATATGATTGTGTAATACCTTCTTCAGCTGAACTACAGCAGCCTAATGGCTTTAGAACAAATCAAAAATCTGTCTTTGAGTGTTTCTACAATGTGTGTTGAACATCAGGCTGTGAAGCTTTTAAAAAACATTTTTATTCCCTAGGTGGAGAAAAAGAAGAGGAGAAAAGGATAGCACTTTGGTTATGCCTAGAAAGATTTATGCTTTTGTAGCTGAAAGAAAAAAGAAAGCAAAATCCCAGCTTTCCCATAACAGAGTACATTTTAAAATGATTTTTTAAATTCACTTGAGTAAATCTATCTTATGCCTGTTATTAAGCAACACCATATTCCAACATCCAGCATAAAACTGGATTTCTGTTACTTAATCTCTGTTAGTATATGGCCAGGTATTTTTGGCGGTGGGGTTGGGTTTTTCCCCCCATACTGGTCTTTGTCTTCATTCTCATCTGTCAGAGGGTGTCAGAACCCATTTGATGACCTGTTTCCAGATGGTCCTCTGCTTGGCAGATTTGATATGCCACGTCACATAAAAAGCTCATAAAACTGAAGTGGCATTCACTCCATACAATGCTTTGATTATCAGCATACATACAGGGAATGGCATAGCATCTCACTGCCAAGCACTTAGTGCCCGCTGGTTCCATCATCCAACCGGAGCACAACACAGTTTAACATTTTAAGCCCTTTTGTCACAGTTGTATCTGCTTGGCTTTTTTTGAGTCTAAGAACACATATGTGCAAAAAAATATTTGCCGTAAGAAAAAAAGAAAGAAAAAATGCATTCGAAACAAGTATCAGTTTAAACAATACTATTTAAATCATATCAAAATCATATATAAAAATAAAAATAAAAATAAAAATAAAATTTCAAATGTTATCTCCATTCTGATTTTGTTTTAATCTTTATTGTAATGTTTGGTTAGATCTACATACTCCAGTTTGAACAGAACAGAATTCTGCAAACTTCTTTGATAGAGAACAGGGCCACTGCATTAAAGAACTTATTATTTTCACAGCTGACATTTGAATTAATATTTCAACAGACAGCATAAGTAAGACAGTTCTTTTTGTTGACTTTAGCTAAGCACTATCAGCAGTAGGCTTGCTACAGAAGCCCAGAATTGTTTAAGCAGTATAATTCACTACAGATACTTTTTAAAAATGTAGGCCATTTTTCTGTGCAGAAGCTACATTCTGAATTGCATTTTGCTACTGGAACAACAGCAGGTTTACCCTTTTGCAGATATAACAGCCAACGCCATCTTCACTGGCCTTGTCAAAGCAAACAAGAATAAAAGCGGCACTAAAGACCTGGCTTTCCCAGTGAGTGTCATACATAAGTTTTAATCTTTCTGGTTTTGTTTTGTGTTTTATAGGTCTGATCTGGAAAGCAAGAAGCTTAAATGGCATAGGAAAGCCCCTTCCAAGAAACACATAGATTAGTAGCCCTAAAAACTTGGATACCTGACTGCTTCTTTCCTTTTCCACCTACACCTTTAGGCCATGAGCAATAACTCTAAAAATATTGTCTCACTCTAGTGGCTTTTTAGTGTTTCTGTCATCTTAGCTTGGAAACAGACATACATGCCTAAGCTGAGAAGATGACCTACAGTTTCCCTGTAGAAAGAGAAGTTCTCCTGAATATTATTCAGCTCCTAGTAAGTCACCCACATCTTTCTCTCAGCCTTGGCTATGTGCACAGGAACTCAGCTTCTAATTGAAGCATTTCAATAAAATGCCTAAAGTTATAGACAATAAATCCAAGTCAAGGAATCTGAAAGTAAGCAAAATTCCATCCTTCTAAATGCTATTCTAATGTGAGACAGTCTGGAGAGGGAGAAAAATAGTCAGTGTGATTGAAATTATGTCAGGCTGATGTTTATGTAACTAAGAAGAACTAATATTTATTTATTTATTTTGCTATTTATTTTGAGAGGAACCTACAGGGAATAACTTTGGAGGTCAAAACTAGTCAGTAGAGAAGTGGGAAAAATATGAGAGAGAGAAATTTGGACTCACAGATTCCTGCCTATTATGAATATTGTTATATTCACTTTTCCAGCTCCATCTTCTTAATTAGTTTTCTCATCTATGAAAATATAAGTTTATCACAATAATCGAATAAATATTTCTAAAAATAGGAAAAAAATTATGTATACCTAGTCAGTCTCTTTTAATACAGATTTGTTTCAAAACATTAAGCATACATTGCTAAATTATTTTTGTTTATTTCTGTTATTAGTGCTGTTATGGTCACTCTTAATGCCTCAGCACCCATTGCTGTAGCATTCAAAAACTCTGTCAATTAATTTAAGGCATATGATGCTTATAGGAACAGCTCCGCGATTCATTACTTCTATAGCTCAGTTTAGCCATTCTGTATATCAAAGAAGCTCTCATAGAGCCATAGTGAAACAGCTTACAAATAAGCACTATATTTTGCTCAAGTGAAATAATGGGACAATAAGAAAAAAGGAAAAGTAGAGTCTGAAATGAAACTGAGAAATAATGTGAGTAAGAAGCCAAATGTAAGACTACATCACAGGAGAAATTTCTGTTGCACAGAATAAAGTGAAAGAGCTTTTGGTTGGTTAAAGTGGAAGGATTATGAGTTTTGATTTAAAAATTAAAAATTAAGAATGGGTAGCTACACAAAAGGTGTCAGAAATGTTAAGAGCTCTATGTAGTCACCATGTCACCGTGACTATGAAGTCACTGTGTAGACAGGTGATCAATGCCTCACCCTAATACTTGTGATGCTGTTATTACCATTTGAATGAAGCTAATTCCAGAATTCTGAAATCTATCTTGAGGTAAAAAATTACATAATAAATTACTGTCAGGAAAAGTGAACTCCCTATTTTTTCCCCTTTCCTCTTATATAATTGGATGAACTGAAAAAGATGCATATTTATTACATGACCAAAAAATAAAATTCAAACAATGCACAGCTAACAATACCATCTGTGTCCATCAATTTTAAGGCAATCTAGTTTTTTCCCTAAAAGTCTCCAATTAGGAATAATAGAAGGCAATCTGATGGTAACTCGGTTATAAGCAGAGAGTAAGAGCTGCAGCCGTGGCTTGAGTGCTTAGGCTCTTATGGGGAAGAAACATTACAGCTACTGCCTACAGACATGACTTACTCTATTTCTTTCTGCACCAGCTCTCGCTTGAAAGCTTGGCTGTGTAAAAACCTTAAAATCACACAGCTATATACCAGATAGGCACAACTGTAGGCGTGCCACTGCTGATCCATCTGTAGATTGTTCCTTGTGCCAAAAGTCTTTCTAAGTTGGGTTTGGGATTGAGAGACATGATAGGAATATACTAATGAAAATTAAGAAGCACAATTATTCCTCCTCTTCTTTCATCCAAAAGTTCTTAATTTAACAATGCATGTTCAGCTGACTGATATGCTTGTGCTCCTTGTCCTGGTAATTCCAGCAGTAAATTCCAGCTGTAAGAAATACCTGTGGTTATTAATAAACCAGCATACACTGTACATTCTCCCTTCACCCTATCTTTTTCTTCTCATTTCCTACAAGAACCATTTAGCATTAATGATGTTTACTGCCGGAATCCTGGCAGAGAATACCATACTTTATCAAGTATGTTTATAAGCGGAATCTTATGTCCCTGCCAAATATAACCATCAGCAAAATAAAAAGCTTAAGTAGGTCTACAGTAGTTTATTTGGCAGTTAGGAGGCAGGCAGCCATGCTTTAACTCTGGCTCATTATAGTTCCCACTTGACATTACCTATCTTTAGTACATCCCTTGTCTTGCATCAGTAATGACTGTCTTCAGATGCCTCAGGCTTTTCTTAGACTGCTTTCAAGTCCTTTTTAATTTTTCCCCCACTTCTTTTTTTTTATTTGTCTCCTCAGTTTTTCATGACTTTCAAATTATCTATTGACTGTAATCAGTCATCTTCAGGCCTTTTAGCCTGTTTTACTAGGACAGACTTTGTGAGCATATACAACTACTTTACTTCATAAGGTATTTTATAGATTATAATGTAGTGTCAGATATACCTGTCAACACAACAGTTATTATTAACTTCACAAACTCAGGAAAAAATGCAGTAGGATCTAAGGTCCTACATTATAGTGAGTGAATTTTAGATAGAGAATGAGAGATGTTCAAGCCAAATACCCAAAATTGAAAAAGCAAGTACAAAAGGCTGAGGGAAGGATTTGATAATACAATGTTTCTGTCTACAGGATATTACGCCTATGGACATGAAATGCAAGGTAAATTACATAAAAATAGTTCCATGTTTGTCATGCCTAAGAAATCTAGACTATCTAAGAAATAGTCTAAAAGAAGTGCACTCATATCAAGTGGCAACAGGTAATATTTGAAAATTACATACAAGATTTTTTTTTTCAGAAAACAAGTATGTGTATATATATACACTGTGTATTTAATAAAAATAATTAATACAAGCACAGAGGAAATATAGTTGTATCTATACAGTCTACCACCTTCAAAAGGCCCATTCTAGCAGCAGAATTTTTTATCATCTCTTACAATTAAACTGTTGTGATGCAAGCATCGTTGGATAACAGTCTATGTTATGCATTGTCTGGAAATGACAGCAATACAGATAGATTTCTGCTTTTCTGAATCTGTGGAGATAATCTTTTTTGTTTTGCTCAGTACCTGTGTAAAATGCTTCAGATTTCAAAGTGATTAAGTCTTCATCTGTTTATTATTGCTATTAATTGATATTATGGAAAAAATGGAAATATTCAGCAAGGTATCAAAGCCTGTTTGTGCTACACCCTGTACATCATCATCATTAAAACATATCTCTTCCCAAAAAAAGTTATGAACTAAGAGTAAAACTGTAAAACTGGGTGAATACAAGAAACAGATGAGGAGAGCACAAGGTAACAGCACAACAATTAAGAGAAGGGTAAGAAGCAGAAGTGTCATGGTTTAACCCCAGCTGGCAACCAAGCACCACACAGCCCTCGTTCACTCC
>JAVJGJ010000059.1:14156586-14197798 GCA_035590215.1 Microhierax caerulescens | reverse complement strand
GGGGGGGGGGTTGCCTCTTAATCCCTACTCTGCCTGAAGAATGAAATGCAGATTAACAAACTAGAGCTAATTGGTGAAGTATTATACTGCCTTGTGCTTTGGCCATTTCCTCAGAGCACAAGGTTAAATTAATTTAATTAAAATGAAAAAAAAAACCCAACCAACACCAACAAACCCACCTCTAAAAAAATCTTTTACTCATAGACACAATAACCCAAAGCAGTGGAATTACTCAAATATAAACAATTTATAACTGATGTATATAATAGTGTATATGTCAATGACTGGGTGACTAAAATAACGGTCTTCATTGACCATGCTTTCTCAAAATATATAATTCTTCAGTGGATGTGATTGTCAGAACCCATTCAAAGTAGGCTTATGAAGTCAGATGTTAAATGTGTGTTCTAATAAGCCATGTATTTTTCATGAGTAGCTGAAACTCAGGTTACATCACAGAAGTTTAGATATATCTCTAGAACAAAGTTCAGGAAAAGTACTTAAACTACCAGAAACTTGGACATCATGATCCCACAGTAAAAATGATTCCCTACAATTTTATTTTTTTTTTCTGAAGATCCAGACTGTGCATAGTGTATGTCATGCATCCGTTTAACAGGTACTCAAGGTTCAGAAAGTCTTTTTTCACGACAATAGGTCAGAATCAAATAGCTCAAGTTTCCATTTGGATACTGAAAATACTAAATCAATCATTTTAACATTAAGTAATGAGCACCTGTTTTCTCCTTAAAACCAAAAAAAAACCCAACCCCCAAACATTTATTGTTTTATAAAAAAACGTTGAGAATTAGAAAGCAATACAAAACTGCAACAAAACACTGTCAGATCATGTTATAAGAAATAATTTACATATTTTTCTAGAATGTTCCTTCAGAGAGTAATTTAGAACATTCAAGTTTTACTCTTCATTGCAACAAGGAATAATCATAGAGTTCTTGAGAGTGGAATTTTTTATTTTCCATGCAGATATAAATAACATTGAAATATAGGAAATAAAAAAAATAAATAAAGGAGAAAAAAAAAGAAAAAAGAAAAAAAGAACCTGCAAACATCTTTTTATCATTTACTGGTGTTCAGATAGCATTTGTTTCAGAAACATATAGAATTTAAATAGATTCCAACATGTACTTTTAAAACCCCTGTTACCTTTTCAGGGAAGTATCAGTAAAAGTTCCACACAGCATTATTCTTAAAATTTAAGTTTTTAAGATTCCTGCATTAGATTAATTTGATTGTACTCAAAGGCCTGGATGAATCCTGCCTAACTGCATGCACTGAACCGAGTAATTCTGAAATCAATAAAGGACCATGAAATAACTGAAGTTTATTTTCTTCCTGTCTCAAACACCTTTGTTAGCTGCTAGTAGCAGAGGTAGGGTAAACTATCACCAGATGTTTTGTAGTACCCAAAATTCCTCCTTGTTATGTCTTGGTGTTATTATTTAAAAGTTCCATGTTTCTCTCCTTTGGTTTATCCCCAATGATATGCTGTCATTCTTAAATATATCTTCCCTATATCAGCTGTTCTATCAAAATTATACCAGTATATCTTCTCACATTTGTTCACACACATATATTTCTTGAGGACTTCTTTTACAGAAAAGAATCAGTAGATGTATTAAGTGCAGTAAGACATTAAATTCTTAAAATAGTACAAGATATTACAAGATATTATAAGAATAAACGCAGTGATCTGTAATATCCATAGTACTCCTGTTTTATGCCACAGGTTTGCACAAGTCATTGTATACTTGAATAAAAGTTAGGTGAAACAGAAATCGTCTGTTCTATGGCTATTTTTATTCTTGCACTAAGAGGTCAGTGACAAAGTTACTGAGCAGCACCTGCATGCTGGTGACAATCAGTAAACAAATGTAACACCTTAAACTGTCATAATTTGGATGAGTATATGGATGCAAAAAATGTGCTATACAGAATCCAAAATACTCAGGAAATATATAAAGGAATTATTTTAATATAACTTCTTTTGGTCTGATTTTTTCCCAGGTTTCTGTGTTATTGGACTGAATGGAAGTATTCTGAAGTTTTATCTCATTGTCACCATCAATATCCAGAACACATTCTCAAGAAGAGAAGTTCTCACTGCTGCCTTTTAATTAATGCAGGACTTCCAGAATACACTTGAATAGTGCATATGTCATCATCAGCAGATGCCTTTGGACTTCTATCCTTGTTCTTTAACTACGAGAATCAGACTATTATTAAAAATGACATGATGATTTATTTCTGTTCCTCGATTAACTTTCTACCATCAAACTTGTGACAACTAGAAAATGCTTCAGCTTTGATGAAGGTGATGATGAAACATTATGAGGTGGCAAGGATCCAATAAATGTGATAATGTGAGTGTGTTGATTTTCTTACATTTACTGGCTTGTGTTGCTCTACTTCTTAATTTCTGTACTTTGGTCTGCATCAACGTCTTCTCCATTTTTATTTCTCCCCATGTTCCTATTCTGCCAGAAAATACTTTTGTGAAATGTCATCCATATATAACTCAGTAGCATTATGTTTTCTGCTGTAATCATGGTTCCTGGTTCTTTGTAGGCACTTGTCACACTTAAACCTTGCCTGAATTTCTCTGTAAGGCCTACGGTCAAATAGTGTGACATTAGGCAACAAATACCATAACCTTATGTCACAGTAGACAATATCAGTAATCTATCTAGCATAATCAAGAAATGTTCATGTATTTTATACATTCAGACCTAGGATGACTTCTTTTGAAACAGAAGATTGATCCTAGTCATCACTAAAAATCTCGTGGCTCTTCATATTAACAATTCCCCTGTAAGGTCATCAGACCTGCTTCAGAAGTCTGTAAAAGAAAATATAAAATATCTTGGCCTCTTGATTAATTTTAACATTATTCAATTGTGTCCTTATGCACATGCATTATGGTATCTATATTTCTGGAAGAGTTCAGCTAGTAAACAATGTCCATACTGTATTCTGTATGTACTATATAATAAGAGTACAGATTGTATATAAGTGAAATAACTTGTTAGTCTGTTGCTGGTTTTGTTTGTTTGCTTATTTTTCTGCAGCAAAATCTCTTGTGATATTGTTGTTATAAGTATAGACCTAGTAAATTCTTAAAATCCATATTGATGAAGTCTGGTCAGTATCCCAAGAAAACGGGTTTCACTACACAATCTGCATGTATATATATTTCTGGTGAGAACTCCAATTTTAGATTTATGCACACAAATTAAGGTATCTAGGTATAAATGCCTATATATGTCATAGGTATCTGGGCTTCTGTTACAGTCAGCGGGTCTCAATGGAGTTGCCTACATGTAGGTATTCAGTGCCATTTTAGATGGCCTTCCTTACCAAAGACATATGAGACATTGGGATACAATGGAAGACTTGTAATACCCCAGAGTCCAAGCCAGTGGCTAGACAGGGTATTCTACAGCATCTTAAAAGTTACTAGACATCAAAGGGTGAACAGCTGAAAACAGCACAAGAGACCTAGTCAGCACAATCAGCAAGTCAACAAGTCTGCATTTATTCAGCTGTATAATCCCTAAACGCTTTGTTCAGTTGCTCATGCAGTGATGTCTAATGCCATTTGAGCTACCCTTGACTGCCTGAGATATCACATATTACAGTCAGATATGCTACTGGACCTGTGATTCACGCCCTTCCAAGGTTCTACCTAAGGCCAGGCACCATGACTGAAGGACTTCAAATGATACTTACTAGACACCTACACAAGGGTAAATGAATTGCTGTGTAGTCGAGGGTCAGCTGAAATACTCCTGGACTCCACTGATTTTATTGATTAGGTCTCTCATGACTATGACAGTATGTTAGACTCCTGTGCATCTGTAAACCCCTACACAGAATTAGAAAATAATTTATGTGTGTACCTGTCTTTCAGACATCTTCCTAGTAATATTTTAATCTGCTTAGGCTGTTTTACTAGTCTGAGTAGATATTACATTCTTGAAAATTTAGAAAAAAAAGTAGTTTGCTGAAAGGGAGAGAAAGATCCAGTTATTTTACTACTGAAAAAGAAAAAATGCTTTTTGTGTGCTGAAAAATCTTATTTGACATCAGAGAATCCTCAAACTAAACCACAAATCCACAGCAAGCTGAGCTTTATGGGTTCTGCTGTTCATGGTTCCACTTAATTTCCACATAGTTCTGGAACTGCTGTACTGCACCTAGTTTCATGTTACTGCTGTGTCTGCTTTGCCTTCACTTCTTTAATGCTAGCTTTCCTACCACACAGCATAATGAATGGTCTCTCCAAGGCTTCCTGTCTTAGTTGCAAAATGTTTGCAACCATTGAAACTTCTTTGGATTTCTATGGTTTCCATAACAGTCTCACTTCAAATAAGTAAAACAAGAGCAATCATTATTGTGCAGCATGAAGAATAACCACTGTTTTTTCTGTTACAGAGAGCAGAGTGATGGATTAATACTCCTCGGGTTTCTTGAAGAGTTTGTTCAACATGATGAAATGATTTTTGCACAACTACTAAAATATCAAGCTGTGTGTATTATTGAATCCCAGAGCTAAAATACTTTGCACAATTTTATTGCATGAAAAACACTTCTCTTTTTTTATCCATTGTTTCACTTCAATACTTTTCAGACTACAAACCCCCCGCTAACTAGCTTTGTCCTTTCACAGAGAATTAATATGAAGATATCAAAAATCCTAATCAACCTACTAAAACACTAAGGATTTTGAATAATGTTTGGCATTAATGTACATTGTAAGATGTGTCTAAACATCTTAAAATATGTATTGTCTGTAAGCATTTTTTTTTCTCATAGATCTGGTTACAGTAGTTATTAGAATGATTCTCATTAGTGTTGCTATAAAAGGTCAATTTCCTATCTCCACCATGATGCCAGTTTTTTGTAAGTTTATGACCTAGCTTTTTTTCCCCCTATTTCACACATATTGTCAGCTCCTTTCAAAATTAGGTGATAAACAGTGAAATAGTTCCATAGGCAAAGAATACTAAAAAACCTTTTCTAATGGTTTAAAATGTCTATAAAGAAAAGACATAACATTATTATATTGAAAAGATTATTTTCAGATTTCAATCATTTCTTCTGAACCTCTGATTTCTACAGGTGAAAAGAATTAAGATGGTTGTTATTTAGTGTTGAAAAATAGCTCCTGGGCATACCAAGCAGATAGCTTTATTATGCTTTACCTTCTTCCTTAATAGCTGTAATAAATCAGAATGGAACTAAAATAATTCCATTGACATTTGATTATCCTAAAATCACCCACTTATTCTAAACCTCAATGGAAAAAGTATGTTTTCGTTTTAAATTGCCATTGTACAACTAGATGTACAAGAAATAATTACACCAACTAGCCAATTATTCTGACAATAAAGGAACACCATATTGACTTTTTGGTTGAAGGGGGGTCAATATGTTAACAGTAAGAGAAAGTGGGTTTTGAAATGACACATGAGCATTATCACTTCAAAAGCTTTATTCTAAGCCAGTCTTTTTACTTTGTGTTTTTCATACTTTGATATTGTTAAGACATAAGACATAGAATAATAAAGGTTACTGTTTAAAGTAAGGTTGGGCATGATTTAGAGTGAAACAAAGAAAAACACCCAGAATAAAACTCTTCACTACGATGTATGCGATGCTTTCTTGCTCCAAACATACCTGTGCTCATGGTGATAGACTAGTAGGAGAAGAATGGTGATAGACTAGTAGGAGAAGAAAAAAATACTGAGGTGGTTTAATGTATTACTTGAGACAGTGGGTGGGAGGTGGGGGTGTAATTTTTTTCACTGTTTTCCCACCAGTCTTTTCTGTCAATTGAAAATTATTTTTTTTAAAAAAATCCCTTTTTGGGGAATAGGCCATGTACTATTCTCAGCTCATTGTAATGCTCATGCTTCCTATCTTTTGCAGCAGAGTTGTTAAACTGTGCAGATATTTTTTCCTCAGAAAATGCTTTTGGTTCCCTGGCAGAATTCTCAGGCACCTGGGCAGGAAGCTTTGGTGTTGTCACTTGTACTGTTATGCAGATATGCTGATGATTAGTTCTTGGTGCTTTATTCACCTTATTGTCACTGCCATTTGTCTTGTTGATGTAACTTTCCTTTTACTATAACTTGTTGTCTTCCGTTTTTTGATGGAAACTTCCTTGCAACTACCCCCTCATAAGATCTGTATGTGAGATAACTTTTATCTGAGCTTTTTAGTAGCCTCATACCAGCAAAACACAGGTAAAAGGATCATTTGCTCACCTGGTTTTCTTGGAAAGTCAGTAATGCAGTCATTCATTTCTTAGTGAAACTGCTATGTAATCATGTAGTGTGCAAGAAAACCACATTTTTCTGTGAATAGAAGCCCAACTTTTAATAGATATAATGTATAACAAATCACATTTGGGACTGGATGAATAGTTTGATATGCTTCTGAACTCCTTTGAATTGAAAAAAAAATATTTGGAATTATCATTAAAAGGGAAAAAACTTAGATAATACTGCAAGTTGTAAATAACATAAATTTACTAGTATGGCTGCATTAGTTAAAAGAAACTGTACATAACTATGTTGTATAGACATGACAGAAAGGAGAACCATTAGGGAAATATGGAAAACTAGCTGTTTTCTTACCATCATTTAGGTGGTTCAGTCATCTTCATAATATTCTCTAGATCTTGTTCTTAAATATGTAAATTCTGTTGCTCTCTGCTTTAATAAATATATTTGATTGCTACTTACATTAGGTTGTTGTTGCATTAGATTGTTATTTACAGTTAAACTTGGTAATAGGAGGCAAAGTGATGTATGAATCCAGGAGTAGAATAACAAATTCTAAATAGATGACTCACAATACTTTCTACATTTTTTTTTTCTTAAACAGAAGAAATCTCTTGTTAAAGGTTCAAATAACAGCACATTCTGATGTCAGAATCTGATTTAGATGACAGAGAACCATGTTAGAATTTTGAAGTTGATTAAATCTGCTACACAAAGTATTGTAATAATGACAGAGAGGTAAAATGGACTTTCGTTCTTCTGCTAGAGCCTGTCCTTCCTGTTTTCTCTGATATATACATAAATAAAATTTTACTGAGAATGGCAAAACATTTAAAGTCAGTGAAATTCTGATGTTTTGATATAAATCAGTATTTGGCTGAAGGGAAATGTCAGAGACTGTATCTGATGAGAAAGACAAATCATGGTAAGGTCTTCCCTAGGAGAATCACTGAAGCATATTAGAGAGGCTTTTAGCCAGCTGGTCCACAGGATTAGAGCAAAAGAAGAATAACATTAAAAAAAAAAAAAAAAAAAGAAGAGGAATGAAAAATGTATGGTCTTTTTCAGACAAAGTGAACCAGTATAAAAAGGATAGAAGATCTAAAAGGCTATAGGGGAATTAATATAAAGGATAAGGAGACTATGGCTATAGGTCACATACAGCTTACATGGGAAAAATTCATCAAAACAGTACTGCCTGACTGCAATGTCCTAATGTAAGTTTAAAAATGTGTATTCCTGTTACAAAACAGAAGGATTGCTTGATGCAAAGGAGAGATTGTAAAAAGGATTTTGAAATCTAAAAAGACAAAGACAGGGGACAGAGGGCAGGCTAAAAGACAATACTCAGCATGAGGACCAAAACTGATGCTATGAGGAAAAGATTCATTTACGTCTTTTTTATGTTGATGAGAAAGCACCTTTTAGAAAGCAGGTCTTTTTGTCCATATACATAACTTCTCAGCTGAAATGAAAACCCTTTTAAGATCAGTAGCAAAAAAAAATTGGAAACATGCTCTCGCTAAGAAAGTCCATGTAGAAAACCAGTTACAACTACACTCCAGGGTGTGGAGGAAAATTATTAAGGTTGAGAAAATTAAAAGAGCTTGGTCAGTTTTCTTTAGTGAATATAAAATTTAGAAACATCATGTTAGCATTAAAAAAAAAATCTAAAAATATCCAGCAGTCAAAATCTACACAAAATATTTCAATATTTTTTCTTACATTGTGAAGTGCAATTGTATTTGGTATTGGTTTACATTTCAGACTCTTTCCTGAAATTATTCTCCTGAATTTTTCAAAATGATAAAAATTTTTGTGAGATAAAACAATTTGTCTGCCAGGTCTAATTACAGTGCATAAATACTTTCATGGGCAGAAAGCACTTAAGCTTTTATTGAAACAGAAAAAAAGTATAAAAAGAATCGAGGACTTGAAACTGAAACCAAACAAATTAAAATATATGGGAAAGCCGGATTTTTAACAGTGAGCATAATTAACTGCTGAAATAAACAACCAGCAGAAGCAGGAGAATTTCCATCACTGAGCATTTTTTAAAATTATCACTGAAGGCCCAATTCAGACTTCCTCCTTCAGCTTCCAAGCCTGTAAAGAGGCATACCTCATGTATCATTTCAGAACACCCAACTGATTGTCCTTTCTATAGTGAACATAAGGGCAGAGAAACTAAGGCTGTAGATATGATATGATTGAGTTGACACAAGCCTTCATGTGTCAGCCTCAGGAACCAGTGTATTATTTAACATGAATAGATAGTAAGCTGCATGGCTTAGTTGAATAACACAGTAGTGATGTGAAGGTTCATTTCCCAATACTGAGGGGAGTTACTTGGCTATAATCAACAGAAAAGACAGAGTTGCTTGTGAACATCTTGCCGAAATGCAAGATTTTCCATTCACTCCAGATTCAGAAGACCTAAACATGCCCTGAACATAGCCACCCAAAAGATGGTTATTCCATTGTGGAGAGTACTTCTGTACAGGTGGACTCAATACCACAACAAAGATGGCTGTACCCCAGAATGTGGGAAACGTGTGCTGAACATGTGCTCTGTTTGCTGTTTTTGTTGGTGTTTTTAAGTACAAATGCCTTATATGATATGAATAAGCAAGTCTGGGAAACAAAGACCAGAACTAGAGATACCTCTAAGAGTGTTTCTGCCATGAAAGCATAGTGCTTCCTCTTTGCTTCCTGCCTAACACATTTCTATCCTGCCTAAATTAACTGCTAGGCCACCTACTGAACAACCTTTAAGTTTCACCTAACTAATTTTAAAGTGCCTTTTTTGTTTGGTTGTTTTTTTATCTTTGTTTTGATATGATTTTCTGTTGAGGCTGTTGAGGGTGACGCCTTCTGTTTTTCATTAGAATTTCTTCACTGATAGCATCACACCTTGGTGTAGCTGAGGCCAAGTCAGCCCTCTGCATTATTATCATTAACTACCTGAGCATTGCACTCCAAATTTTTGTCAGCTAAGTCCACTGATCTGAGTATGTATCAAAATGTCTGTGCAGTACCTTTCAGTTTTGTGTTACTGTGAGATAAAGGTTAGAAAGTGGAGACTTTGAAAGAAAGTATAGGAAGCCCCTGTGAAGAAAAGATGGTTAAAAATTGCTTTAATTTTTGCTAAAATATTGCTATTTTTTAGAAAAAGTTCTGAAAAGGAGAGGTGTTTGAATCATTGGAGTGGGCCCCTTCAGTGCCCAGAAGTTCAAAAACTATTCTACATCTTTAAAGTGAAAACTAACTGCCTTCAACAGAAAGGAAGGCTCAGAGGCCCGGGCCTGACCTGCACTGCACATCCCTTAAATTTTTCAAACATAGCTTGTCTTTGTTGTTACTAATGAACATGATTACTGTAGGATGGTTGTACCTAAAAGCCCTAGTGAATATAGTGCTGTGTGCTGTACAAATACAGATAAATAGACAGCTCTTGCCCAGAACTTATGATCTGAAAGGCACAAAGAGGTTGAGGGCTGGGAATGGAGATACAACTCCCAAACAAATGAAACCAGTGATGATTAGCAGAGATTTGGTAGTGGAATACTTTCTTGTTCATTTGCCTTTTCTAATAGTAGAGGTCAAATAGAGGGAATGGCAGGACTATCAAAGTTAATAAAGGGAGAAGAAAATATAAAAAGGAAGGAATAATCATGGCTGGCTGTCCACCTTGTTCTTTTCTACCTACAGGAGTAGGTAAGTGTAATATTAGAAGGTGTTTCAAGAGATTTAAAGAAGAATTTTTCAGGTTGCTTTTCAGATGTGAGAAGGGTTTTTCTTTAAAATTATGGAGGAAAAAGTTTATCCTGAACCTCCAATCCTCTATGCAAATATTTGCTTAAATACATGAATTAGTAAAATGGTTAAAAAAATGTGTCTAACCAAACTCTTGAACTCTAAGTGTGAACTTCCCATATAGCTGAATAATACACTTCTCTTCAGGTAGTCATATACTACAACCTAGTCTATAACTAAAACAAAAAAATAATAAAAAAAATTAGAATATGTAATTCTTAGTATGCTTGAAAAGGCAGAAACTATTATCTGAAAAAAAGGAGTAAACAAGGAGAAAACCTTCTCAAGTTAATTTAGAAACCTGTGGATGCCAGGAGAGATTGCAATCTCCTCTCCCTTACCATCTGGGTTCCATTATAACTTCTTTAAAGACTCCTGTTATTTTGTTATATTGTTAGACAATTGCAGATGTAGATTTAAATTTGTAAAATAAATACACCAGAAGTGGGAGGACATGGTGTACTGCAACCTAGCTGGCATTCAGAGAAGAAAGGTGGTTAGAGGTAGCCAGCAGAAAAAGGTTAAAGATCACTTCCTTTTAGCCCATAGGTGCCTGTCTATTCAAGTGACTGTAATGATCTTGTCCTTGGTAAAGGTCTATAACTCCCTAGATGGAGCTTATTGTTTTCCAGAAGTTATCCTGGCTTATCATCTCAAGGTGATAGTGGCCACTCTAAACCCTGTGCTCAGAGTGCCTGTTTAGGATGCTGTGTTTAAAAGCTCAAGACCTTCTTTTTTCTGAAGGGATTCAAACCCATCATCCCTTCTTCTTTAATGAAAATACTGTAAATTGTCATAAAAATGGTTAGACTGGTGCAACAAAGATGTGATCTCAATACTTACTGCTAAACTTTCTTTACCATGCAGAAAATACAAAGATAAGGACAATGTCACTCTTTAGTGGGACTGAAGCTAGCATCTGGTGCAAAATTTCAGGAATCATTTCAATAGGTATGCTACTAAAAAATGTAGTATTATGTATTAATATATGTACTAAACCATATATTTTGAAAATTTATCTCTATCTTTCCTATACCCTAATACAGATTATGAGCACACTGATTTGTTATACTAAATAGCAATAACAGCACATAAGCTATCTTGCTTAAGTTTCTTAATTCAGTTAATAAAAAAAACAAACGTGCAGTATACTAAAACATCTCAGTGTCTGAAGTGTAAGCAGTTGCTCAGTCACTATTACAGAGTTGAAGTACACTGAATTCCTAAACAACTTATGAAAAAAAAAATATCTTCAAAACCATCATATTTAACCCTGAAGTAACATGTATATGTATATTTTCCAGTGTTGGTACTTGATTAATGGTTCACAGAGGAATGAATTATCAGTTCCACTCTATAATAACATTATCTTTAAAAAGGATCTATTTACAGAACAAAGAAAGAATTTGCCTTATTTTGTACATGTTCCTTTGAAAATATCTAACATCTGACACTTTTGAAACCTTTGTTATCATAAGTGGGTATCTATAGGTATTTCCTTCCTCTCTCCACAGATACCACAGGCAGCTAACCATAGGCAGGGCAACTGTTAAGAATTATGTTACAGATAGAGGGAACAAGGGTTAGAGACAATAAAGAAGTTAAGGGACTTGGACATATATCACGTTAAGTGCTGGAAAGTCTGAAAGTTAGACATCCAGCTTAGGAAGTGAAAACCATAAACCTGAATTAAGAGCCTAAGGGTGGTGTTCATTGATGTTTTCCTCTAGTGGTAAAAGCTGTAGGAACTTTCTGCTCCCTCCTCTTTCCTGGTTATTTATTCTTAGCCTACACAGCAGTATGCTGTTTTCTCAAGCTGTCTGATGTAGTTCTGTGCAGAGAATATTGAAAATAGGTTCATTTGATTTAAAAAAATAATGAGTTTAACAACAGCAACAACAGTAAAAAGGATTTTTAATTTTTTTTTTTAGCCTAACCCAGGTCACTTCAGTGATCCCATTTATAAGATAGCCCTGCAAAACTTAGGTCATCTGACAAAACAGTGAGCTATAGTGTCAGGACTCAGGGCATTTTTACTTTCTGAGATGGCAGAGGAAATATGTTCCTGAATCCACACCTAAGAATAGGATTTAAAAGAGGCAGATCTATGAAGGTGTGGTCCTGTAGTCCTCTGTGTTATATAATTTCATAATAATTTCATACTACATCTATTGCTGGATCACAAAGCACTGCAGATCAGCTTGGAGCACAGGACTGTATTTCTGTCCAGGTAATCAGAGCAGATGATGTGAATTTTATGCAGACTTGATACTTTTAACCAAGGATTATGCTTGTTGTAAGTCGGTAGATGACATCTGAAGCAGCATAAAAATAGAGTGGTACAGACAGGTGATATTTTATCTAGCATAAGGCCAACAAAGAAAAAAGTTATTCCTTCAAAGGTGTATAAACCTGCTTGGCAAAATAGTCATGTGGCTGAAGCCTTTTGATCCAGTAGTAGGTACTCTAAAACTATATTTATTATCACATCAAAACACAGCATGAAATGGCTTAAGTCAGCGCTTAGCTCAGCCAGTCCAAAGTGTTAAAAAGGGATCTGGCTGACTTTTCTACACATGGCAAGCTAACTCTGCCCTTTGACTGTGAAGAATTTTCTTACTGTTTTCTTTATAAAAATATCCATTGATGATATGCTGTTTCCCTGCATTGCATATTAGCCTAACTTAAGTTATTTGATTAGAAACTTGAAATTGTGTGTTCTGTTTTATCCTAGTGCTAAAATACTAAAACTCTTCAGCTGAATGTTTACCTATTGCCCTAACCAAGATGCTAGTGAAGATTCTGAGTGGACTGTTTGGACTGGGACAGCTGGGTGACCAGAAATGATTTATCCCATCAGAGAGGGAAGCCAGTGAGATAATGTGGATCCATAGCCTAAAGACCTCTCTGAGGCCACTTAGGAGTTCTTGTCTTTGCACCTAACAGACTTTGTGACTTTTAATGCAGTGGGTTTTAGAAGTATAAGGCGGTATCTAAATTCCCATCTTTCCATTTCTGCAGCATGCAAACTGCTAGCATACTGGTATTCTCTGCAGGAATCAGGAACTCATACTGTGCCTCTTCTCTCCAGAAAAAAAAAACAAAACAAATCAACAACAACAACAACAACAACAAAAAACCAACAACCTACATCGAAAAAACCCAAGCAAACAAACAAAGGAAGGAAAAAAACCAAAACAAAAACTAAACTAAAATAATAATATTAAAAAAAACAACCTAGTACTTTTTTTTATTATTGGGGTGGTCTCTGCACGACCAATGCTTTACCACAAGGCAAACAGAAACAAAAAATTATCTAGTCTTAATAGAGACAAAATCGCTTTCCCAAATTGTGTTCAGTGTTCCTCTGGACACAGTAAGGGTGGATACAGCCCTGCATACTTCCTTTTCCTGGGTAAACCCTTTCATTAAAGTAGACTAGCACAGTAGTTTTAGCTAGAGCCAGAGGTCACTTCTTCCAGACCTCATTAGTGCCATTCATAGGTTGGACAGGGATGATAAAGAGCAATACATAATGCTTATTTATCACATAGACAATACAAAAATAAGGCTTTTCTTCAAAAGGTGATTTATGGTTGCCTAGAGTCACTATCTTAGATAGCCCACCAAGGCATCTGTAGTATGCTATGAAAGTTCTTTATTGACAAGATGATAAAAACTACATGGGTGTCTCTCAACCTCACAAAAGGTTTACCTACTCTTTCTGGGACAAGGAAATACAATTAACCCAGTTTATAGCTGGGTAATGCATATTCACCTCTGTTCCTACTAGGGTGAAACCTAGAGCCTTGAGTAAAGTATCTAAGCTCCCTGCTGTGATATTTACGTGCTCAAGAATAAGTTTAGACATTAATTTTGCACCTCGCACAATAAACAGGAAGACATGCAAGAGGAGGATGGGTCAGACAGGTCATGGATATTTGACTTTAGCATTAGCATAAACCCAATCAACATGATATTCTTAATAAATTCATGTTACATTCAGGACATAATTGGATGAGCAACTATGTTGTTTTAGAACAGAAGTAGTTGGTGTTCTTACCCATTAATTCAGTGATCTGAATATTCACATAGTTTAAAGGGAAACTCAAGTCCATTGGTTTCCTCTACCAAATATACAGCTTTAATTTTCTGGAAAATAATTCATATCTTCATAATTAGATATGTTTACAAAAAATGCATTTAAATCTTCTCAGGTTTCAGTGAACCTACATCCAATGTCTCCTACTCACTAAAGGCTCTAAACAGTTTTATTACAAATAGCTGTATTTCATTGTCTTCACTTTAACTTAACTGTTAAACTGTCACAACCATAATACCATGATTGGTGCTGTTCTCAGAGCAACCATTACGCTGACTAGACATACATAAAGGTAACATAAGATTATAAAATTCCAATTCCCTACTTTCTTGTTTGCTTTCAGACATGCTCATGAGCTAGGTGTCTAACTTCTCAGGTTGGGTTACACCTAGAATACAAAAACTCAGAAACCAGATAATCTTCCAGATGGGATTTCAGCCAGAAACCAGTAAAAAGAAAGCAGGGAAATGTGTAAGAGGAACACAAGTGGACCCCAAGACAGGGGAGGAAGAAACTCACCATGAACATCATCAATGTCTTGGCAAACTCCTCAAAGCTATTGACAACTCATAGTAAACACCCTACATCTATACTTTCTCAGGAAGACCAAACAGCCAACTGGAGCACCCAAAAGGACAGTCCTAAGTGTGAACATAACAGTAAAGTAAATAGCAGAAAATAGGAAGGGATTTTGGTTGGTTGGTTGGTTGGTTTTCTGTATAATAACTTCAAGGGTATTATTCAGCATCTGAGAAAGGTATTTGTAACAGACTAGATTTAGAAGACTAGAAATATCCATTGGGAAACTGAGAAAAGAATCCAGGATTTAGGAATGCTGTGCAGCCCTAAACTGTGTTTTACAACTCACAACCCTCTCCGTATTCTCTTTTTTTTTAATTAAAGGGGATTAAGTGATTTAAGAAATCACTTTAGAACAAGTATAGGGTACTAACACGGACAGATACCACAGCGTAGCTTCCAGATGACAACTTATTACACTGATCAAGCCCAGTTGGTTTTGATTCTATGTCCATACTCACATCTGTTTGAAACAAAAATTCAGCTTACTCTTTAAGGAGGAGTAGGCAATGCTCCTTCAATGAGGCATTTACCAGCTGACTAGAAAACTGTCCCAGGGAGCAGGCTAAGGAAATACTTCTGAGAAAGCTGAGTTGAGATTGAACTCCAGTTACTTAATTTCTGGACCAGCCCTTCCAGGAAACGTGAGCAAGGATATTCCCATTCCTGTAGATCTCAAATGGACTTTGATGTTAGCTGCTCATGGAACACTTAATACCTGTATTTCCATGTCTTCATGTTTCCTTCAGCCACCCTCACTTCTTTGGTTTCTTTCTCATATTGAAAATCTTTGTACTGTTCCAACCATACCTTAATGTAAATGTGAATAGGACATTCAGTTTCTACTTCTGTGGACTTTCCATATATTTATGTAGTGCTTTTGATGGAGTTAGGAATGCTTTCCCAGCTTTCATACAGCTAAATCATGTGATACAGGACCCAGATTTTCCTGTCTGAAGAAAAGCAGTGTAAGTTCATATGCATTTAGTTCCCTACTTACCTGTTTATTTTTAAAACAAATTGGATACAAGGAATGCCAAACTGTATCAGATTATCTGCAAATACACATTTCTTTGTGTCGTGGGTCTCTGGCCTGCAGGGAATGAATGCTGCAAGGAAGTGCAAAATACAATGTATCAGTCAATTTTTAGGACTGCAGTTAGAATTTGTTCTGTAAAGGATACCCCACAGAGGGAGAATTAGTGAAAAGGGATGCAAAATCTGTTGACTGTAGGTGGGTAAATGATGTAGCACTGGTAGTAACAAACCTGGCCCACAGCTATTTATCTGCATGGATGACTTCCTAGTCACTTCAGGAGGAGCAACATCAGAGATGGGATGATTCTTATAGTTTCATATGCTTTTGAAAAGTCTTCCAAAATGAAGTAAGTATGTTTCTTATCTAAAGATTTACTGACTAAACCTTGTTGCAAACAGCATGTTCTGACAATGCTGCTTCTGACAGACAAATATCCTTTCAGGGTATGTTCATGTGAAAGAGTGTGTGTTCATGTCCACTGCTAATTTCATATACTGTAAAATTTATTGCACAATGTTTAGAATTTGTAAATTAAACAAACCGTCTGGGTAAAAGTGTTCGTTAATTTTCACTAATTATCTTGTCTATTTTTTGCTTATTTTACTGTTTTACAGTGGATAAATGGTAAATTAACCTTGTTGAAATAAAAACAACAGATTGTGGTTCTTGTGACATCCCTGATCCAGGTGAGGTTTTTTTTAATGTCTTTAGGAAACATTTATAACAATACCAAAAGGTCAGGTGATCTTCCCTTTATGAAAAAAAGATACACTATTTAAGATGTAAAGCTGTAACCGTTTAGAGTGCCCTGATTCATCTACAAGGGCTAATGACCAGTAATTTCTATGCCATAAGCACTTCTTTATATTTGAGGATAATTTAGTTTATAGTGTCCTATGTACCTTAGTCCAGTATTCAATTTAATTGTAAAGGAATCTAGAATTTTATTTTCCAACTGATTCTCTAATTCTTAAATGTAATAGTCCAAATTTTTCCCCCAGATCTGTCATCAAATTTAGAGTGCCTGTATGACACTGTTTATAAGCAGGACATCAAGGCACATTTGTGTTCACATATGCACATGAAATATAGAAGTGAAATAATTTTAGATTTTCAATACAACTTCTATGTGCAATGACGTAGAATGCTTAAGTAGAAGAATTTAGTATTTTCTTGATGTCAATATAATGTTTATTTTTATTACAGTTTATTGATACTGATTTTATGGATACATGTATTTATTGATGCCAATAAAAGGAAAGTAAGTATAATCTAAAGCAGAAATTGAAGTGACTAATAGGACATCTGAAATGCAAATGACAAAAGGCACAGAATGTGGATTTTTTCTGGGCAACAGTAGATTCTTATATTTGAGGTAGTCACTTTAGGCTCTGAGTCAATGGAGAGAAGCTTAATCTCATAATTACTTCAGACATGTAAAATACCTTCAGGTGATTTTTCTGTTTACTGTGAGTCCAAGGTGATTGAATCAGATGTAGACATTTAAATTTAGCTGATAAGAATGACAACCAAAAATTAATCCAAAAAGCACTGTATCTTCTACTGTTTCTAGTATAAATGATAAGATATCATGTTAACATAATGGGATGTGAGAAGTTTTGCTGTTTACTTAGGCTACCAGGGAGACAAATGAAGAAGGGAAGCACAAGAACACTACAGAGAAGATGGTATTGGAAATCTGTAATATCTGGAAATACTCTTCTTATTGAAAAAGATGTGGGCATTATTAAATACTGAATCAGCAAAAAATATTTACTGTGAGATACTTTCATTCATTTCTAATCATGATGTTGATGCAATCAATCAATTAGCACTGGGGATGTTGATTAATCACTTCCTTGGGCAACAATCATCCTTTTGAGTGCCTATAAGTTTCTGACTGAGCAATTTGAGTTCAGGTTTCTTACAAGACCATAGGGCCATGGTAAAAAGGAGACTTTCATATCTTTGCTTTGAAAACACAGGTTTATACTTCACCCACAGGGAAAAATACCTGCTTATCCTTTGAGAAAGAAAGACAAATGCTTAGTTTCAAATAATCTGGTAGAACTTATTTTTGATACAGCCAGTTTACTCTTCATTGTCAAGACCAAGGTATTTATATATGTAGAAGCAGTACTTCTGGAACCTAAGAAACTTCAGTGTAAAACTGTACAAACTTATCCACCTACCTTATCTCTAGCCATCTACATACAGATTTCTAACAGTTTGAAATGCTTTATTAATTTGAAATCAAGAAACCTAAACCTGAGTGACCATATGTAGCTCTCTATTTTTTCTCTTGAGTATCTGAATTTTTACTGATGTCTCTTCCCATAATTCTTACCCTATTCCCAGACCAGTTTGTTTAGGCTTCTTTAGACAGGTATGAAGACATTCTGCAAGCAAGATATATATATATATATATATATATATATGCAGTCTACAAGTATAGAGCAATTAGGTGTTGGTTAACAGACATCAATATAAATAGGATTTATTTTATATGATGCCATACTCTGGCATGATAGTCAATGAACTTTCACCGACTGTACAGACATCAGTGAGGGGGGAAGGATCAGTGGCTGCAACTCCTGGGAGCCATTCTTAACCTTCCCAACCCAGTCATTCCTGACTGACCTGCTTAATGAGCCACCCCAGCCACTGCTAGTTGGTGGCAAAAAGAAGCAAAGCTAGGGAACAACAGAGGCTGCAAGCTGTACATTGTAGCTGCACATAACTCTTAAACAGAATATCACCTAACACACATAAACACAGCACTGCTCATCATATTGGGAGCAATATGTCCAGAGCTCTGAAGTGACTTGTTGATAAGGCAGGGGTTGTACAGCAGTCAAAACCAGGTAGTCAGGCAGTAACTCCCATACCAGACATCCAGGTTGAAAGGGAACTAGAAAGAGGAAATACTGTATTTGTGATCAGACACCACCACTATGGCGTTCTGCTTGTAAACGTGTGATTAATGTAACTTTTTGCTCCACTGGGAATTTTGCTCATGAGCTTTTCTTGGAGAGAAATGACAGTGCAGCAATGTCACTGTTCTAAAAGGTGAGAGATCATCACCCTGTGTGTCCAGTACAGTTTGTGAAGCTATACGTCATACATGAGGATACAACAATGAATCTGTCATGGCTTTGAAAGGTGTTTGTTAAGAAACTGGACCAGTTCCCAGCTGAAATGCTGTATGTATTTGCCAAAATGGAATGTGAGGACCTGGTAGGTTCAATGAAGTAGTCCTCACCCTCCACCCCTGTTGTTTACATGAGTCTTTTTTCACAGTCCACTTCAAAGACTGAGGATAGGGGTGCTCATCAACAACCCCTGCAAGGGAAGTATAGCTGCAGTCTATAAAACTTCTTTTTCCTCCCACCTAATTTGTGTGCTGGTTTATTAATTTTTCCACACAGATATACACTTCAGTAAGCTACTTAGACTCAGTGTATTTCTATCCCTAAAGCTGTCACATTTAATGGGAAATAATTCATTTCATTCCAGACAGCTACACCAAATGGAAGTAACTACCCAACATGCTTGCTGCTAAGTTTTTCATCTCAGTGTATTGATTTTAAACCATGTTCTGATGTCTCCCAGATTAACCTTTTATTTTCTTGAGTTATATAAATAAATAATGTGAAGGAAAGCAAGTGAAACTGAAAAGAGAAAAATCAACATAACTGCTTTGAGATCTTGAGTAAACCACTCCAGGTTTTCTTCAAGGAAAAACACTTCTATGTCTCTCATCCAATTTTGCTGTTAGATGTGTCAGATTTACTGATTCCAATAATATTAACCTGATCAAAATTTAACAAAGATAAATGAAGATATCACATACTTAATATATGAAACAATAATACATGTACTACTCTGCTGGAAATCTTATTTTTATATAATTCTCTGATATTCCTTAAGATGCTCATTTCAAATGTGAAAGAGATAAAGAATTTATGATCAAAACTCTAAACCTTGCCTCCTGTGCCTTCTGTTATACCCTTAAAGAACTGATTAGTGACACTTTATCTTGAAATAGTCAATGAAATGTAAACAATCTACTCAGTATTGTGTCCAGGTGGTGCTGCAAATTCTAGCTATGACAGAAATGGAGATTACAATCAGAAATGTTCTATGACATGCCTGCTAGGAAAAAAAATTGTCAGACAGGCTGGCAAAATTAGTCTAACCTCTTACATTTAACTCAGTGGTGGATCCAGAGTTTCTGCCATTTCCTATAGAACTCCAAGACCCCTTATCTTGCCTTTTCCCATAAAAGAGCCACAGTGTCAGCTGTCAGCATCCTTTTTCTCTTTCTTTGAAGTGATTTTTGTTACTGCAGGGCAGTATGGTGCCTGACCTGAGATGGCCTGTATTGCCCTGTGAAAACATGGCTTAGTAGAGAAGTGGATAGGTAGTTTAATAGCTGTCAGTGTATCGGCAGAAGCTCCCTCCCACACCATCCAATCTTGTTTTTCTTCACAAAGATATGGAGAAAAACTATAACCTGGGAGGGCAGAGAGAAGAACATTTGAAAGCTTGAAGTACTTGGTGATAATTTTGAGGGGGAGCAAGAGTTCAAGAAGAAAGTGGAGATAGAAAACCCATGGGATTTACTTGACTGGCCAAGAATCTCTCACATTTTATTACTTTTGTTCTTCAAATTACCTCATTTTTTACCATTTGTTTATATCATCTCTCAGTTCTGTCTTGTTCTTATAATTATTCCCCTGTAAAGTCTACAGCACTTTGCAGAATATGATAGGATACATAACAGTTTACCCTTTGACTAATGTTCTGAAAACTTTTCTGCTTCTAGCTCCACTACAGGGCTTACAATCCCCATTTCTATTTTCATTTCTGGGGTCATTTCCAGACTTGCAGCCATGTCTGTTTACATGGTTATACTCATTACCTTAAGTGGGATTATGACTCCTTGTGTTTGAGAATCCCTGTTCTAAGAAATACTGCAATATAAAGAATAAGTAATATTGAGGTGAAAAAAGAGAATGAGAAAAATAGCGTTGAGAAAAGCAGGGTCGTATCAGAACAGAGAGAAGAAAATGGCTAAATGAACAGAAGAAAACACAAGGAAGATGAACAAAAAAAGAAGAATGAGATAGAAATTATATGGAGGAGGCTACATAACAATTTTTAAGGAAATGTTTTGAAAATGTATCTCATAATGTAAAATCCTTTCTAATTAGCTTCCAAAGCAAAGATTTGCATATCAGCCTCCATTAATATAAAACTCCTTTCATATTATTTATATAGAAATAAACTCTAGTACCTTGAATGAGTTTGATTCTTTCTCTGGAAATTGCTTTGTTCCATATAAATGCCTATAATCCATCTTAATTCTATATCACATCACTTTTAAGAACAAATATTTTGAATTTTATTCACCCTTTATTAGCTGACACAAACTTTATCAACATGTTTACAGTATTTTCTTATTCTGACCAATGTCTCAAATGCCCCTCAAATGTAGCCCCCATGTTCTCAATCACCTTCAGATACTGTTAAATGATAACTACATCTGAAAAAAACAATGTCAGCTTTTAGACCTTTTATTAGTTAGTATGCAGATTAAATTAAAACATCACATTAATTCAAAAAAATCTGAAATACTTCCAATGTTAAAGATTTCTTCATGTATGTCAGGATGGAATTTGGTAGTAAAAGCCACAGTACAATGATCATGGAAAAGAAGCCCACAGATTAATGATTTCTGCTATTATGAGATTTAATTGGCTTCTTAGTAACACACATACTATTTCAAACTGGTATATAGTAGCTGTATAGCAGAAATTAGTAATAAATAAAAATAAAAAGGTCCCTTGCTCCTATCAATCCGAGTGACACAATCAATAGTAACTGAAAGTAAGAGATATTTAAAATATTGCCTATCCAGTTAAGACACCGTTTCACTCCAACAAAATGCAAATGTCTTCCTGAAGAGTCCTTAATTTCCTTAGATATCCTGAAAGAAATATCCTTTCAGCTTCTTAATCTGCACCATGTAAAAACGTATGCTGGTTCCTATTTAATAGCTTTGGAAGGGAAGTCTACCTGACCCTGTTGTGTACTGACCTATGGAGTTGGATCCTAAACACTAAGACTACTAGACAGGAAGAAAAAGGCTGAGATAATATGCAAAGATAATGAATTTTGTTCATGCTGAGAGAAACTGGTCCCATTACACATGCTGTTTCAGTTAGCAAAGCAGCAGAGATCGTGGTAAAAGCCCTGTCCAGCCTGCAAATGAGACCTCTTAAATTAAGAGATGAACAATATATTGTCCAAGCCCAAAGATAATAATTAACAATTCTAGTTAAACTATTACAATAAACATGGTCTACAAAATTATATGCAGCTCTCAATCTTCAGGTATTCAGATACTAAGTAATTAACTCTCCTGGCAATCCTTTAAACTAGACAAACAGCTCCATGCTATGTGTAGGGAAGCTGGTGGACACAGAACTAGAGTATGATCAGCTAGACACAAGTGACTGAGGTTTTGTAGTTTAAGTTACTGACCCCTTCATCTCAGAAGATAATTTTCTTCAAACACGTTCCCCATCCATTACAAGTCATATAGTTTAGCTCTAGCTCTCACGAAGTAAAACGATAAACTGCTGAACATGGTGGATTAATCGCAATGACAATAAGCACATCTTACCTTCAGGGTAATAATTTCCATTTGAGGGAGGCTAACCTCCTGAAATAGTTCTAATCTGATTCTTTAAATTGATTGTGTATAACCTATATCAGATCTTAAAATAAAAATAAGAATTCATTTCTACTACCCTTCTCTTTCATTATTAGACCATTTGGACCACATATATAAATATATATATAAATATATAATATAAATATACACACACATAATCTGAATACAAAACAAATGCATTCAGAGCTAAAAGCTGTTCAATTGCATGCACATCATACATTAGGAAATTTCCGGAAAAGCTTGGAAATTATAAGCTTTGCAAGGGCATGGAGTATGCAATTAAAAATCACACATAATTTCCGTTTCACAGTATGTATCTCCATATTTACAAAAAAGGCCACTTTGCCTTGCAGCCTAGCTCATACAAAGCCAACAGTTTTAATTATGGGTTAAGCACTGTTGATTTGAAACTAAGAATTTGTTACTTTCCTGTCCAGGGCTGAAATACAATGTCTTTGTTATTTCAGCCTACCAGTGCAAAATTTCAGAGGTTAGTAATCTTTTCTGTTACCTTATTATACCTTTCAAAAAAAGCTCCCAGACTGGTTCAGTGGCCAAACAAAAGCAATGGCACATTGGGTATTACTTTGGGAAGTAGTGTTAATACAGAAGATTTATACATACTGCTGTTATGATAAGAATCAGTACTGACCTTTATAACACTTCAGCACTGTCTTACTGGTGACTGTTCCCCTGCAACTAATTTCTTTTGGAATAAGCACAAAGAGAAGCTTGTCATTCCTTGGTGTTTTGCCTAAGAGCATATTACTTATCTGTTCTAATAACGTTCTTGTTTAGATTAACCCCAAATACATTCTTGGTAATACGTGTTCTGATTCAGCTGAGCAGAAGAAATCTGACACATTTAACCTACTTTTGGCTACACTTCAATTGCAAGTGAAGTGAAACTTAGGTATTCTTTATCCAGCCCACAGGGGTAATTTAAGTCTCAATTAACAGATGCTAATATGTGACTTTGAGAACATTAGGAGCTTTTACTCTACAGATGAAGTAATGACATAACAGCTTTAAATACAAAGGAATATTACGTTAAATGTATAGTTTTGATCCATATATCAAGCCACTTGCAAGTAATTTATTTGAAGATACAAATTATACGTTGTGATATGTGTTCACTTATATTTTTAGTTATATAATAAACCCAAAACCAACCAAAAGAGAAAAACTCAATACCCCTGCAGTTACTTGCACAAAGTCAAAATTGCATTAGTAAGTGCAGAACATGCAATACAGGATTTTTCTGCATATAGATACAGACTTGTCACTTTAATATTTGAGTGCTTTATACTAATGGACAAATGCCTCCTAATATTTATGTATTTGAGCTAAGAATGGCTCATTCTCACTGTTATAGACATGACAGGTCAATGCTCTGAAAGAAATTTAAGAATGTCTAAGTCTAACCATGGAAAAAAACAAAACAAAACATGTTGACTACACTTTGCAAAGAACAGATGCTCAAGGATCATGCTAGTTCAGAAGCTAAATGACCTAACAATAAAAAAACTATGTCATAAAACCCATTTACTTAAAATACTTCTGTGATCCACCACCATCTTATCTGAGTATCTCAAAAACTTAATGAATTTATTATTCACTCAGATTTATGATACTACAACCACATTCATGCAACATTGTGTTTAGAGAAGGGCATATTAGTGTAAGCACAGCAATGGGGCTATATTGTTCCAAACTCCAGAGTCATTGCTGCTAGATTCATATTCATTTTGGTACTTGTCGATTGTCCCCACTATGTCAACCACAACCACAACTTTGCACTAGTGATTTTGCCACTGATTAACTGGGGGGTGGGGGGGTGGGGGGGTGAGAAATAAAAAAAAAAAGACTATTCTATTCATATGTACCTACCTTTGATACATCTTTCACTGCCAAAGTCTTGTGATATCTTTCTATGTACCAAGAGGGTTAGACCTCTTTAACAAATAGCACTAAAAAGCTTTTTGATATTTAAACTAATACTGCCTACCGGGTTTGGTGACCCATTGATGTGTTTTGCCATGTGCGTGATAGACAAATGTTACCTAAGGAAGATAGTGCAAGTTGTTTGTTCTACTATTGTCCTGTATCAACTCTGTTTCATTAAATAAAATTATTGTGAGGGGTGTTAATGTCCTGATGCCTAGACTGCTACCATTTCTGCTCTACATAATTTTCTGCTCTGAATAAATTAAAGACTCATTAAATTAAAAATTTGCCAAAAGACATTCAACACATTCTGGACAGTGTAAAATATAAAAAGTTTTATAGAGTAATTATAGATTCTCCAACCTCTGGAACAGGAGGTTCTCATTCTTCTTTCACTTGTGCTGATGTATTTAAGAAATAGTTTAATTTTAAGGGTATTTAATTAGGCAGTAATAAAAAGAGATGAGACTCTGGCACAAGTTCTCCAGTTCCTTCTCTAGCCTATATACTTTCTCCTTGACTTTAAGATGCGTAATACAGCTTACAATGTATTGATTCCTAAGACCTAAGGCTATCTGGAAAACAAACCTTTTATTTCTTGACTAATTTTGAAGGGTTTTTTATCCCACCTCAGAACAAACTGCTGTCTTCTTTTAAATTTTCTAAAAAGAAGGTACAGAGAGTATAAAATGGATATGCATACAGCAGCTCAGCCACCATGGTCTTCTGAGATAATAAGGAGCCTTTCACAAACTTTTCCAAAGTAAGCAGTATGAATTAATACCATCATGTTGTTGAATAAGTCTTTGTCTCTCCATGAACATTTTAAGTCTGGACCTGTTGCTGGTTTTAATTCGTTGTCATTTGCCAGCACACATTTGTCAGAGGTCTCAGAGAGGTTTTAAGCTCTTCAAACTTTCCTCAGAGTTGAAAGAATTTAGTAACATTACAAAAGCCTTTGAGTAAGTATGATAGCTTTCTCCTTGAACATCTGGTCTGTATAGAAAGATGAGAAGGTAATAATTTATTTTGAATTATTATTATTATATAATTATTTATCATAGTGTCAGATTTATATTTGCAGGTGGTTTTTTGTTGGGGCTTTTTTTTTTTTCATTCCACATATAAACCTTTGTTGCTTTTGTTGCATTTCACTTTGGTTTCTTCTGCAAATACATTCATTGGTTGGTCTGAAATCTTTTTCTGCAGCAAAATAATACTTTTTTACTTCAGTTCATGAATGAGATTCTATCAGTGATGTTAAAAGACCTGAAAACTAATTTTGTGATGGAAACACATCCTGTTCAGAAAAGTCTGCTTTAAAAAAGCTTTGCAGCTGGGCATATCTAGAAGAGTATCCCTTTTGCTGGGCATCAGCATGATACCAGCTTACAGTGTTTACATGTGCTGCTCCGGTTCTTAGGCAATAGCCTTGGGCAGGTTTACTGTAGACAGCCAAATGATGCTCCAGGCCAGAAAGAGAAAATTCAGAAAACATGTAGTTTGGTCATTCCAGAATTGTAGCAATAGAGCACAAAAATATTTCAAAATCATCCCAAGTTCATTTTAGAATCCCAATATTTAGAGCTGAGCACTTGAGTTCAATGTAGTTAACACCTTAAGAAATTATTTTAAGGAGTCTTTCATAGCTATACAAGAGAAGGTCTCCATACAAGGAGGAAGGTACAGTATATCACAGCTAACAGTGACTTAGAACTACTTATTAAATAAACTATCCACATGGAAAAATATAAGTTTCTAAACAGCATTTAAGAGATATAGAATATGATACAATCCATTGAGTCTCTCCCCTTGCATGGGCACTGTTCGTTTGTGAAGTGGTTGGCTTTTTATGTGAGACATGCAAAATGTTTTTAAGGATTTGCTTGTATTTATAAGCAATTAAATGATAAGGAATTAACTATCCATTTTCTGATTATTTTTTTTCTGAATAACCACACAGGCTTTGCCTATGATTGCCTTAAAAATTTACTAAGAAGAAAACCATCTTCTTTTAATGTACAGAGATTTCCCTTTTGAGTATCATTTACCATCTGCTGCAGCAAGACCAGGAAAGTCTGAACACAGAGAAAATAGAAAGGAAAATATTGTTTCAATGTTTTTGTTACACTTTTTTAATTCATGCTTCAGTGAAAGTGCCACTGGGCTCCAACGAGGTACTACTGCTATTCATTTTGGTAAAAAAAAAAAAACTGTTATGTTGCCATTTTAAAGATGGATGAATGCCTCAACTAGAAGATTGATATGTCTTAGCCTTTATGTTAGAGAAACTGTGGCCTAACGGTAGTTCCAGCCCCACCCCAAATCACATAATCTAAATAGCAAATTTTTTAGCTCCTAGACTCAGGCTGCAGGTCTTTCAGTACTCTAATACACATACAGTTTTTAAAACTTAAACTTGAGAGGCATGAAATGAGGAAAATTAAAAGTTTAAATCAGTATACACAAAGATGTTTGATGCTATGCTATAGTCCTGTTTAGGGTAAATTCAGTGATTCAGTGACAGTAAAGTGTCCAGAAAAGTACTAGTTAAACCTGTAATTGTAACAACGAAACAGTAAGCATAGAAAGAAAAGGAATGGAAAGGGGAAATATGTACCTGCATGATAACATGAATCCAATTAAAAAATTCATAGAAATATGAATGCTTATTTTTTTATTATGTATCTTCTTATGAATCTATATTCATATTTTGACAATAACTTACAAGGCAAAAACTTACCAAACCAGACTCTTTCTTATGCTTTGAACCAAACACTAGTATCAGAAAATACTTAAAAACCCCTATATACTTCTTTTGCTGACATTTATAGGTTTATCGGCTAGCTTACACACAAAGGCTTATGGAACACAAACCATAAAAAAAATGCTTTGTTTAGGGGCTGAACATGTTTGCAGGGGGAGAATGGATGTTGGTAGCCTTATTTAAAGGGCAGAATTTATATATTACATCAAACTTATGTAGTGATTGATCACTTGAAACTTACCCTTTAAATGAAATGTTTGGGTGCCTATTTATGGTAAATATTGAGCATCTTCTTTCTGAGAACAGTCATCTGTGTTGCTCTGTACAAGGTCTTGCCCCTGCAACCTCCAGTATCAATACAGGCTTGGCACAAAATGGATTGAGAGCAGCCCTGAGGAGAAGGATGAAAGGGTGCTGGTAGATGAAAAAGCTCAACATAGCCTCACAATATGTGCTTACAGCCCAGAAAGCCAACTATATCCTGGGCTGCATCAAAAGAAGTATGGCCAGCAGGTCAGGGAAGGTGATTCTGCCCCTCCACCCCACTGTCATGAGACACCACCTGGAGTGCTGTGTTCAGCTCTGGAGCCCCCAACATAAGGATGTCATGTTAAGGAGGGTGTCCTTGTACACGTTATACATTTCAGTTAGAATTTCCTAAGGTACAAATCAAAGAAATAAAACAGAACTAAATGAAAGAGACAGACACCTGTTTTTCTAAGGTTAACATTTAGGTGTTTTAAATAAATGACCTACCCATTATTCCTGAGCCTTTGAGGTTGTCTCAGGCAGTATCTGACTCCTGGAGTAATCACCTGTATGACTCTGCCTTACTAAATTCTTAAGCACTGGAATCTACCACTGCAACTATAACCAAGTAACATTTTTAATACCCTCTATTAAATCAGTTTCCTGGGATGCTACTTGAAAGCAGTAACAGCAATGGGGAAGATGCCAGTGGCAACAATTCCCATATTTCTAGAAGTAAACAATGGGAATAATTACAAAAGTGTTTTTACATTCTTATTGTGGCAATGGCCAATCTTCTTACTGTTACACGTTTGTTAATGGGTGAAATGAGATAATGATTTTACCTTACTGAGAATACATCTTTCAAGGATGGAAGGTAAGCTTCTTTTACTTTGCATAAAATCTTATTTCTTGATTAATAATGTTAACAATTTGTCATAGTTGATCTTTGTCTTCATTTTCTTTTAACACAGACCTCAACAATGTAGATTGTAATTTGTATTGCATCATATATAATCCATATTTTAAAGCTGTGAATTGCATTGACTTGTTATTAAATGACATTTTGTGAATATACTTAGCATATTCACACTTAGAATAGGAAAATATACATTACAATGTCACTATTTCTAATATAAAACTATAAAACAGTCCAATGAAAGCCAGAATTGCTACTCTCCTTTGCTCACCCTGTTTGTCTCTTAGTAATGCAGAAGCTTCTTGATTCTTTCAAGAAATAAACATGACAGCTGTATCACCTAATGTAACTATAACTGAATAAAGGAGAAGAAAAAAAGTTAATGTGTATGAATATGTAGGAGGAGGGAACGATAATGCCAAAACTATGCAAATTGAATTGGCTGCATACTTATATCAAGTGACATGGAGAAAAGGCTGGAAAGCCTAACCTCTTAACCTCTGGTGGTTGGAGATTGATGTGAAACAAGTGCTACATCTCTGTGGATCTGTGGACATCTGCTCTCTGCATACTCCATTTGTCTCCCTCCCTCTGAAAGGATGGTTGGCTCCGTGGCTACAGTGCTGTGGTTTCCAGTCCACATGATATTCAACAGCAGGAGTTCAAAATCACCTCATTTGACTCATGTTCTGACTCTATTGCATTGCCATGGCACAGGAACTACAAGCACAACAGAAAATGTTTGAAATCCTTAACACATGCAGCGGGACAGAGTCCTGAGTGTTATGGCAGATGAGATATTCTGCTGGGGGGGGAGGGGGAACGGAGGAGGTGGCATTGGTTTACATTGTTAAAATCATGTAAAAGCTGCAAGAAGAGAAAAATAAAAATAAAAAAGCAAGATTGGTTGATGTGTCTGGCAAGATAACTAAAATGTGGAACTATTCCAGAACAAATAAATAACAATACATTGCATTTTACTGTTCAGGAAAAAAGTCAGTGTATGTAGTACTGAGACTGAATTCTGAATCAGTTCATCAGTGTTATCCAATGTGAATAGGTTAGACAATTCCCTGAAATGTTTGTGGGTTTGGTTTTTTTTTACCTTTGGTTGATTTAAAGTCCTGAACTGACATTTCAAGTATTTAACGTGTTCTGAATTTTAAGCACAAATAGTACCACAGATGCTGACATATCAGTTAGGCATGTGGTTAGGTGTTTTATTGGATCAAAACCTCATGTTCTGTGACTCAGTTGAGAAATTTCATCAGTTTCCTTTGAAACACACTCAGCAAGGGTATTCAGTGACAGACCTTTTTGCTGCATGAGCTTTGAGTTATTTTCTGTTTGGCAGTGCTCGGTTGCTCACTGCACAGTTATGCTTCCCAGGTAGAGCAAATAGGGTACATTTAGCATACTGACCTTTTCATAAGGGTCCCTTTAAGAATACAGGGTTTTCAGTTGATGGTAGTTTGGTTCATATTGGGTCTCTGCTTCAAGTGCTGTTTTTGTGTATTGGAATCCTCCAGGCTTTTATCTCTGAGAAGTATTCACAGAAGTAAACATTTGCCTCTTAAGACTAATTTCCCTGAATTTCTTCTTCAAGAAAGGAAAAAAAAAGGATATGTTTTCTAAAGGACAATTCATAGTGGTTAATTTAGACACCTTCTCTGAATCACTATTCCAAGGACCTCTCCTTGTCTATGGATTACTAAGGAAGATTAGCCTCATGAGGCCAGTTAGTCTTTATGATTACTGCCTGTAGCCTTATATATTATCTATAATCATGAATCACAGCTGAGCTGGTGTTGCCAGGTGATAAGACTTGGATCATTAGTTCAGAAGACAATAAAATACTTCTACTTCAGATCACTTTCCCTATACCATTTTATGAATGACTGCTAAATAGACAAACACGTTTCCTTTATTAAAATAAATATATATTGTGTTACAGTTTACTCAGAAATTATAGTAATATACATTCAATATCATATATTTGCAGTCCTGCATACCCACACAGAGTAAGCTAATAATGTAAATCTACTGATAATATACAGGTTTTTAATTATGGTCACAAACACAAAGGCAGTAGTGTTCGCTATCATTTAAAAGCATAAAGACTTAGAGCAGAATCAAAAGCTCCAAGTGTTTATCATCTTCAGAATGTGAGAAGAAAATCTTTGCAAAAACAAGTAAAATCTGGGATCCAACAGAATAATTACATACTCCTACTATAGAGCTGCTTATTCTGTTACTTTTAACCTGAACAGTTTATCAAAATCAAACATATATTATAAAATTAATATTTTCCCTAAGCTTCATCCTTAAAAAACAGTGGAAAATCGCTCATTTCAAAGGGGTAACTCATAACTGCTAAACCAGACACCTTTTTTTAAACATTCTTCCCCAAAGAACTGATTACTGATGAAGCCCATGGATGGCAATTATACATGTATTGTATATGTAGCATTTTCTGGTTTCAGGTAAGTGTTTTATATGGATCCAATGAAAAAGATATACATGGACATACTTTTTAATATAATAATTAGACTATATTTCCCAAAACAAAACCAATATAGTATGCACAAAGTATAATTTATGTACATAATAACCTACCTCCTATCAGAAAAATTAATGATGGAAAATTCCCTTCTCACGTATAAGGGTTTGATTTAACAATACCTTTCTAATGTCAAGGTGCAGAGCAACTTTGATAATTACTTTTACTGATTTTTTGTCTTATCCTGTAATGACAGCTCTTCATTTGGCAAACAAAGCCAAACAGAACAAATCACAACAGAACAAAACACAATAAACCCATCATTTTCTTCCTAAGTCTGCATACAGACTCACAGCAGTTGGTAAATATAAGAAATCTACTTTACTCTAGAATATCTATTCTTCATATAATTTGTTCAATATGAGTACATAAACATTATAAAACAATTGTTCCTTTGCTGTTTGTCACTACCCCTACAATAAATAATGACTCTACTAGAATCCTGCCTATCTACATAAGTAATAAAAGGAAAATCAAAAAAAGTAAAACCAAACAAGCAAACAAGCCTTCATTCGGTTCTTACAAACCCTTAGAAAATATAGTTTTTCATACCATGACTCTCGTAGATTGTCTTTATTTTTAGATGTTGTGTTGTAGTAACAAGTCACAGATGTGAAAAGTATTTATCCTACTTGGATACCTGCAGGTTTGATTCAGATAGCTACTGACACAAGTCAAGCAATATTTTTAACCAGGGTTGTGTTTCTTAGTCAGCTGACCTCTTTTTTACCTTTGCAAACTCAAGAAGAACCAGTACAGACCAACTGTATGCTGATGGAAATAATTTTTAATGGAATGTAAGTACAAGATGTTGCAGAAATATGTACGTCATTCACCACTAAAATACCTTTTTTTTTTCTTTTTCCCCCAACAGAGCAAACTGTCCTTTAATGAGAATAGCCACTTTCACCTTGATCTCCCTGTACTTCATACATCACACTGGTGCAATACTAATTTGATACCAGAAAGTATCAGCACATTGAAAAATGGTACCTGAAAATGACAAAAAAAATAATAAATTGTATTCTTATCTGCAGGAAAAATCAAATGTTATAGCTCATCCTTTGCATATGAGATGTTCATGAAAAGGAAGACTGTTATTTCTTGTCTTATTTTTATGCAAAGCAACTACAAAAAAATATCCCCTTCAATACAAATTGAATATGAACAAACTGGCTAAAATTACATTTGCAAAACATCCAGCTAAAGTGTTTGCATTGTCACATTGATTAATATCCAACATCTGTGCCAAGCAGGCTGTAAAACTCTCTGGTTCAAGTCCAGTTGATATGCTGATGGGTCAGGATAAGAAAATAGGTGCCATCTTATTCCCTGAGGAATAGATTTATGCATGGTCACCTGAACTGGAGTTTATTTCCCCACAGACTCTAGAAGCTGATGATAATGTTCCATATTACAATTCCACACGGAACTTCACAAGTGGGAGTAGTAAAAACATTTTTTCTTCAACATGATCCGATAGCTTGACTTTTTTGTAAGATTAAATTTACATAAATGACCTTAGTATTTTGGGATTTCACTTTATCCCCACAGTTTCTTTGCATATTTTAAAATCTAACTAATTCGTTCTCTGTTTCAAGCTATTTTGTCATAGCCTCAAACTCTATAGAAAAATTGATTTATTTAAACATAAGCAAAAAGTAAATAAATTATCTGAAGCAATTACAATAGGAGTTTTAAATCACAATATAGAGATTGTAGTTAAATTTAATAGTCATTCTGTAGAATGTAATTCAGTAAGTTGCACAACTGTGTTCTAAGTTGCAGAAGTTTGTAAACAAGTTAAAACTAAATGAAATATAATTAATAATTACCACTACACTACAACTGACATTTCCTTCTAAACACTAATATCCTTTGCAATTAATGTAAGTGTAAAATTAGCCTAGTTTTCAAATTATCAGATGTATTGTTTGGTAAATGATTAATCACTTCATATTAAATTACCAGTAATACAGAAATTCCACCTGTGCATACAAAGAAAAGGGTTGACTGTAAGAGAAAATTTAATTAAAAATAAGAGAATGGGTTCACTGTTAAGTCATCTTTTGCAAATTAAGACTGAGTTTTCCTAGAATCTGCCAAGTACTTGTAGATCTAGTCTATTTGCATTTGAATCTTTGTTAACCCCAATGAGAGAAACCTGCTGAATCATCTCCTACTCTGTTTGCATTTGGATTTCTGCAGAACTGAATCCTGACCCTGCAAAAATTTCTAAGTTTAACAGATGTGGTCACACAGGCATCAGTGGGACCATTCACTCAGAAAGCCAAGTATGTGCATAAACATCTGTAGATTGAAAGCTGTGAAAGGTCAAAATCAATCCCTCTCTAATATGTCAGCATTTTGCCTAGTGGACCATTAAACACCAAGACAAATATACAAAATGTGGTGCTGAAAAAAAAACAGAAAAGTGTGATTAAAGAATGTTTTAAGCCCCTGTATTAAAATAAGTTTATATTCAGAGCAACAGAGGATTATTTGAGAATGAAGAATCTATGCAGTATTATGCCTGAAGAGTCAAAAAGTAACGCTTTATTTAGACAGCATCATGAATTTTACAGAAGTTTTCAAGTTGTTTTTCTTGAGCATATGAAGCTCTTCCATGTTGGATTATACAAAATCATCTGCTAGCTGCTAAAAACTGCCTCAAATAAAAACAATTCTGAAGAGTGTGCTTTTTTCCCTTTGTGCTAGATTGAACAGGAGACATTCCTAAAAACATAGTATGCACGGAGTTATGTAGCTTCAGTATCAGGATATATTACTAGTGTGTATAGAATAGCTTTGAGTAATAAAATTTAGAAATTATCTGCAAATTATCTTCATACCACTTAATTTTGCAAGTGATTCTGCTTATCCTTGTGAAAGGACAGCATTCAGTTCATCCCTATAACCCTTGTTTGCCTAAATCTGCATCACGAGCATACAAAAACATTTCCAAATACCTTATTTAATTTATTTGTTATTTCTATGACACCCTGTGTTGCATTTAAAATGCAGTCAAACCTCAAGACAAACCAAAGACAGGCATTGAAGTTATTTCCCTTTAATAATGATTAAATAACCAATTTGGGAGCTGTTACACCTGTACAATTATTATTTGTTGTTGTCTTACATATTTCCAACCATGCTATCAGCTATGGGCAGCTGCATTAAGTTGTTGCACCATTCTGTACCAATAACTGACCACTTGTATGTATAGCTCTGAGACCTCTGGCACCATCCTGTGCCTGTGTACTTGCAATGGCTCTGCTATTTACATACTGGCTCCTCTGCTACGGTCTTGAGATGGTTCACTTTCACATGCATTCTTATTCTGGAGTCTTTGACTCCCGTTTCATTCTACTCACTAGGCATTTGCAAACTTCTAAAGTTTTGTGAAATAATGTCTATAAAATGCATGAGATGTTGATTCTACTTAAAAATGTGATTCAGTCTCTCCAAGGTTAGGAAGACCTGTAGTACTTGCTGCATAATTCTTGCTTTCTAAAAGATGAAGCAACTTGAAAGTCAATTAGTTTCTGAATCTCATTTTATAGGACCACTATACACTGTATATTAGAAAATATAACCTGCTTATCTTATTTCTAGTACTACTCCCACTGAAATAGCTAGGCATTTACCCATCGACTCCAGTGGGAGTTCAATGAGACTCTTAGAATACTTCATACTCTATTTTCTTAATTTTTCTGTCCTCCTCTTAGGTCAGATCATCCTCCCTGCATAATGAGAAACTGAAATACTTAGAAAAGTGTAGGAGAGGCACTATTGATATTGCATAAGTTAAATAACACATCTAATTTTACATCAGAACTTAAGACAATGTCAAGTACTTCTTGAAAGGAAGTAATTTTAACTTTTTTTTAACAACATTTAGTTGACTAAGCAAAGATTTTTTTTTTGCTGCTTTTCTGTTTTGTTAACATTCTTTTTTATGACTTTCAAATGAGTTTAAAATTTGCGTACTTGCAATGTTTTCTGTTTACAGGAATCATTGTTAATTACAATAGTGATATAGAGAATGCACGGGTTATAATAACCCTTAGTTGATATACACTGATTCTGGTCTCAAGGAAAGCATGGAAGGAAGTAGCTTTTCCATTTTCCCTGTTTACCAGTTTGTATATGGCACACCCCATTCTTGTTGTAGTTCTGCAGGAGTAGCCAGTGCAGTTTCTTCTGTTTGCACAATCGCACAGAAATATGCTTTTATGATTTCCTCCAGTTATAAACCAGAAAGGAGTCTTGCAAATGGCCTGAGATCAATTACTGCTCCTCCAGGCTGACCTAGACGTGGACGGGTGGTCAGTACAGGCCCAAGCGGTGAGCGCAGTGCAGCTGCCCTGGTTTGAAGCATGACAGTTTGCAGTGTTGTGCCACTTGGTCTTGCCAGCAGTGAGCAGTACCCAAACCAGTTATGTAACAATTCAAATGTATCCTTTACTGCAACCTTTAAACAGGAGACAAGAAATAACTCAGAGAGAGAACAAATTCCCCAGAACACTTCAGATTTTTAAACATAGAAAGATGTATTTGAGTCTAAAACCCAGTTCACTGAGTGTTATCACACTAGCCCTGCAGTAAGCTGTCTTGTTCACTGCAAACACCATGTATTGGACCCAGCATTGTCAGTGGTTTGTTTTGGTGGGGTTTTTTTATTTCCATATTATTTAAGAATTGCAGGACTAAAGAAGATGTTTGTTGGGAAAGATTGCAGAAATTGTTGGTAAAATCTATGGAAAATTCTGCATCTTTGGTAGGATTCATCGTACTCCAGATCTTCAATGTAGCTGTGACATGTGAGTGTTGATTCTGGGCTCCATTCATAGTAAGAAAAAGAGGGACTCTATGGCATGAGGCATCTAATATCTGGATCTGAATGTACTGAATTGTACCCTAGAAATTCCGCTTTTACTTCACTGATTATAAAAGGAACTTAAGTTATGAGCTCAGGTGTCAGCACCTTCAATCAATTGTCACTTAAGGTTTGAATCTAATTACCTGCTTCCTAAATTTTACATACCTTTTGTCACTTCTTGACTTTGTTCCCCAAAGCTGACAAGAATCAACAAGAGTCATGCACAGATCTTGTCTGTGATCATGTCTGTGTACTGTGAGATGTGAAAATGTGGAAATACTAATGCATTTCTAGAATTTCACAGAGTTCGTCATTTAAACTGAAATGACATGCTTAGGATATGAATTTAAATATTGGAATACCAGAACTTAATTGAAAATGAGACTAGAGAAGTTATAGCTGTCATATACTGTCAAAAACAGAGCTTCTTTTTTTTTTAAAAAAAAAAAGGCAGTTTGATGAAAAGTGTTAAATGACATTAATTTTTTTATTATCATTTATTTATTTTTATTTTTACCAAAGGAGGAGAAGGAGGAGAATCTTTCTTGGGAATATGAATGTTTTAAATAAACTGTCGAGCTGGAAGTGTAAGCTGGTTTTAGCATGAGAAGGATTATTTCATTTTGGTGTTTGTATGATTATTTAGTTAAAGCAGTGAAAACAAAATTTACACTCCTGATGTTTGAATTATGGGTGTTCTTTCTGCTGTATCAATCATATTATAAATCAGTGGTTTCAATTGTTTGGAGCACCATTTTAATTTTTCATATAATTGTATCTTGCATTGCATGGGTTATTTAATTTTTGAAATACCTGTTTCTAAGAATTACAGTTGCTCATAAAGCCAATATCCATAAAACACTGGTGCCAGTACTTCCATTTTCTTGCAAAAAGATACTATCTTTAGAAGGCATAAGAAAAAGAGGAAACATTCCTTGCATTTTTCTTAGCAATCTGTGGAGAATTATGTAAACAGGGTCCAGACAGCCTGTGGATAGTGATTGCTTCTTTCCATTCATGGCTCAGTTTTTACATATAACACAATTCATTGCTTTGGAGCATACATTATCGCCTTTATTTCTTTTTAATGAGATTAATGTAAATGGGTTCATGCAGAACTTGTCAGTCTCCTGTCTCGTGTCCATCATTGAAATAGAAGTTAAACCATTGCTTACTTTTTATATTTTAGTTGCATTGGCAACATTATTGAGAATTCTCATTTTTATCTTTAATCCTCAGTAAATTACTGGTCTCTGGAAGACAAAATGATCTGATAATAACCCTACAAAGTCTCATTAGACCACTTCATAGTTTCCAGAAGATTGAAGATTCACTGTTGCTTTCACTAATGAGCATCTCTGCACTGGGCAGATGTATGCACCAATGTTCAGTTATGAGGAAAACAATAAAGTAAAAAAAAACCCTTTTGCTTATTCAAGAAATCCTCAGACAAGCTGGAGCCATGTTTTAAAACTATGTTGGATGAGCTACAACCAGGAATGACTAACAGAGCACCACATCTTTGCAGGAAGACTAGAGAAAGGAAGTTTCACAACTCTGGAAACAGTAATGCTTTGGATGTGTTTCCAAAATGTAATCACTCAACCTTCTGCAGCTTCCTGTCATCCTATGGCATAGCTATTGCCTCAAATGCAGGCAATACTCATTTCACATGATTTTTATTTTCACTGCCCTAACTATGTCTGTTGGGTTGATTAGCAAACAAATTTTGTCCTTCACAGTCCCAGATCCTGCTTATATACTGTCTGGATATTTACACCACACTTGAAAATAATAATAAAAAAAGTATTTACATAATGAAAATACCAATACAGTAGAACGATGGCAATGCCAATACAGTAAACACTGCTATTAATAACAGTACATTAAAGCCAGTTGTTAGCTTTGCTTATGAATTCTTTCAGTTACTTCACTTTTCATGGGCAATATATTTTACCAACCATATCTTATCTAAAAGTTTTTGTCATATTGTGGCCTGGCATTTAATAGTTCTAACCTCATGCTTGTCACATGTTACTTTGATAGCTGACAATACATCATTCAGAGATAAGTATAAAAATATGTTTCTCCAAAGCTCAATATCTTTTTGAAGAATACAGCCTCTCCTTGATGTATATATGTATGTCCTAATAACGTTAATGGCATTTTACACATTCATTGACAGGGAACACAATTTGAGGACACTAGCTATTTCCATAGTGTATAGATAACAACCACATCTCAAAGTGCTTAATTCCAACTTTATTTACAAGGCAGCTCTGAACTTAGAGTAGGTTGATATTAAGATTCATTATTCAGCTACAGAGAGAAAAATACAGCTCATGTGCTGTCTTACAGAATTATCAGTCAGCACGATTATCATCACCTCCATCACAACTATCTTTCAGCTATATTCTTAAATTCAAAAAACTGGACAAACCCTTACCTTAGGTAAATCAAAGTCTTTCTCAACGTAACACATTTCTCATGAGATTATAAAGGAGAGAAAAGGGAATCCAAAATATGGTAGTGTCTCATGCTGTTTTCAATCCTTCCCAAACTGATTTTAAGTGCAAAACTTTGATTTTAGGTGCATGGATATTACTCCTGTTGAAGTTAGTGAGTCATATCTCTGCTGATGCAACTCTGTTTAAATCAATAAAATTACCCCCCCCTCCCCCCAAAAAAATTGCTTCCAGTAGAAGCCTGAACATCAGTCTCGGAGCAGAACATCCATCTTCTAGGGAACCCATCACTGTTGCATTTGTATGCCAATTTGACCCAAAGGGTTATTTCACAATCATATGTATGCACATGAGTGAAAAATTTGGAATTGCAATCAAAATTCATTTTGTATTGAAATAAGTGATTCAGCAGGTCCAATGTACTTATTTTGCTAGGTAGAAACACATGTATAACAATAAGGAACATAAAAATGTGAAAAAATGCTTACAATTAATCACTTTGTATGAAGGTCAAGGCTAAATCCTCAGTGGTATATGTACTTCATCTCCACATACCCTGAGGGACTCCCTTTGCTTACTGTTTTATCTTGACTTCACCAACTTTTTGTCTTTACATTACTGAGTCTTTTTTTATGCTTTTTTACAGTATTCCATCACAGAAACAGAAAATCCGCTTCAATATTCTTTAAAAATAACACAATTTAGATGCTGCAGGTAGCTAAGGAGAATTTATTTGGAGAATCCATTAAGTACCATTGCATGGATATGCATGTGTGTGCCTAGAGTTGAAGGAAGTCTGTAACTGGAGAGGAACTGTGGCTCTTGCGGGCTTATAACACAAAAAAGTCAGCAGCTGGGGAGCCCTGGCATCCTGGGACCAGTTACTGGGCAGACCAGATGGATCCACATTGTAGATGTGGACACGTATTTTACACAAAGGAACCTTCATTTTGATCAGCTACAGAGGGGAACAAGATGATGCCATTGGCGCTATTTGCATCTGTGCGAGGGCTGAGCCTGTCAATTGTGTTAGCCCGTGTGTCTAGCTGTGTGTATGTGTCCTGTGCCTATGTGTGCACATGTGCCTGTCAGGAACACGCTTGGTCTCACTACTGGCTGAACCTGGGGACACGGAACCAATGCAGCCTCAGCTCTGTCAGTCTACTGGATTCAGCAACTCCTGACATTTTTATTACTGATCTCACACTGTTTCTGTATAAGCTCCAGTAGCTCCATAGTCCAATCCTAAATAATTAAGATTTATCCATCAACCTTTGCAAGAACTGCTGCAACTTTTGCATCTGAATACCAAGCACTTTTCAGTTACCATCAGTTATTTCTTCTTCAGAAATAGCCATAACATATATAAAGATAATTGTTTTTCATTAAATTATTTTTTCCTTTAAGTAAGAGTTTTATGTTTATCTCATAACCCTGAACTTCCTGTAGTTATTTACATCAATACAATCTGAATGTGATGTGGATTACACATGATGATAGATCAGAATAGTAGCAGTCTATGCTTACTTTGCACAACAGATGCAGAAAAATGGAAAATAATGTGTTCATATTTTGTTTAATAACTATCTATCCAATTTATCATTTATTTTAATAATACCAGCCATTTTATTTAGTGAATGTAGCCTGACAGTTGTTACAAAAAAGTCATCTAGCAGCATCTGTAAATATTTATGCATCTAGCATGCGCTTGGGTTTGATGTAAACAGGTGTATCTCAAGCCAGCCATGGATAGTCTCTTGTGAAATAACATATTATTTAGCTACTATTTTTATGTCATCGTTTAATCCCAGCCAGCAACTAAGCAACCACACATCTGCTCCCTCACTCACTCCATGGTGGGATGGGAAAAGAATCGCAAGGGTAGAAGTGAGAAAACCAATGCACTGGGATAAATACAGTTTAATATGGAAAGCAAATCTACGTGCATGAGGTAAGACAAGGAATTCATTCACCACTTTCCATCAGCAGGCAGGTGTTCGGTCATCCCCAGGGAATCAGGGCTCTATCATGCATAACAATTACTTGGGAAGACAAATGCCATAATGCCAAATGTCCCAACCTTCCTTCTTCCCCCAGTTTATATACTCAGCATGACATCATATAGTATGGAATACCTCTTTGGCTAGTTTGGGTCAGCTGTCCTGGACGTGTCTCCTCCCAATTTCCTGTGCCCCTCCAGCCCTCTGGCTGGCAAGGCCTGAGAAACTGAAAAGTCCTTGATTTAGTATAAACATCACCCAGCAACAACTAAAAACATTAGTGTCCTATTAATATTGTTCTCATATCATAGCCAAAACACAGTACTGTACTAACTACTACAAAGAAAATTAACTCTATCCCAGCTAAAACCAGGACAGTAACATATTTGATTAAAGTGGGAAGACCCCTGAGGGGTCCCCCTTATGCTGTTGTTACATTTCCCTGAACAAGTCAGTCAAATTGCCCTCTGATCCAGCAGGACTGTTCAGTGAAGGTTCCCTGTAATGGGAGCTGACAGACTGGTTGGGCACAAGTATCTTCTCTTTCCTGGAGCACTAATGGACAGATCAAACACTAGGGGGCAAGAAAATCTTCCCCTCCCCCCTTCCTTCACATGGCAAGTGCTATGTTTTAGATTTCCTGTGAGAATAATGTTGATAACATACTGATGTTTCTATTTGTTGCTAGGTAATGTTTATACTAAGTCAAGGACTTTGCAGTTTCTTAGCCAGTGAGAAGGCTGGAGGGGCAGAAGAAATTGGGAGGGGACACAGATAGGACAGCTGATCCAAAGTAGCCAAAGGGATATTCCATACCATAGAACATCATGTTCATTA
>JAVJGJ010000059.1:14125269-14149874 GCA_035590215.1 Microhierax caerulescens | reverse complement strand
CAGACAGCAGTTAAGTCGTTATCGCCCAACTTGTCACTCCTCCTTTGGCGCCACCTGTTCCTCATTTCCATATCTTATCTTGTGATGACTCAACAGTCGGCATCCTGTCGGCTGTTATCTATTCATCCCCTTTGTCATCCAAAGGTTTTTGGCCGACAAGTCCCAACACATCCCTGCTTATTAGTTGGACCGTCCTTGCTCCTCAAGCCTTGTCCCACGGTTCTGCATAAACCTAATGCTAAAATTACACATAGTCCCATGTATTGATGAATATGTTTTTTAACAGAACTAAAATCTTATAGTCCACCACCCACATCATTTGCACGTAGTGTTTTCCCACCAATAATTATTATATTTTAAAATATTTACCATGTACCAGTTCTCTAAATGAAGAATTAGTCTGATTGCATTTTTATATTGCATCCATTTGCAGCATTAGATCTATCACCAGCAGCTAAAGTGATCTTTAAAAATAAGGTCTGTGGAAGAGTAGGTCTTCAAGGTTATTCTTTTTTCCCAGTACAGAAATCAAATTGTCCTCCTACTTACTATTCTTTTTAATACCCCAATGAGAGAATTACTATTAATTGTGGGATGCAGTTATAGAAACAATGTAAAATGTAAATGTGTCATACAAATCATTATTACCCATAGATCAAACTGTTAGTCAGGATTTATGTTAATCAATAATGTGCTTTATATAGTACCTTCCAATGTAAAATTGAGCATATTGCAATTCATCACATTCTTTGTTAATTACAGGATTTAAAAGTTTTCTACTGAGACATTCATTTCCATGGAACTCTATTATTTTGCTATCCATTAGAGCTGCCATTTCCCATGTATTATGATTCTGTTGTAAGCCAACATACTTTGCAGGTTTTATGAGTCAACTAAACAAATTCAGTTCAAGGTATCATCAGTCACTCATCTGCTAGGTTATCTGTTATCCTTGTTGATTTTTGCCCAAATTGGCTTAAAGATATAAAATTCAGGGACCAATGCTTACTACGTTTGTCTTATATAATAGACTTGCTCTATGTCAACAGTCCACCTGATTTCAGCTTACATTTTAGAACATTAGAAGTAATTAATCCTGGTTTTTCTAGCTTTTTAAAAAATGCTTTTCAAATGTGAAGGTGACAGATACAAAACATGTTATATTGTTGGACTTTTTTATAACATCACCATACACAGGTTGTTATTTAGAGATGTTTCCTTTTGGTCTTCTGTCATACTGAAAATTTATGGTAAACAGAAAATACCTGGTTTTGTGGAGTTTTTGAAACTGACTGAACAGGCTGTATAAGGAACTGAAAGGAGATCATATAGAAGGGATATACTAAAAGTCTACACATCTGTGAGTGGCGTAGTGGGCATGGAGGAACTGTTCAGCTGTTCACTCTGGGTTCCACTGCTCAAGCATGTCACCTTCACTTAAAGGTACTATAAGCCAGACTCAGAATAATCAAAAGCAGCTGATTCTCTGCATCCTAGCAAGCAGATCTGTAGTATTCATTGACAAAGAATGCTGTGGATAAAAACAGTGTGTGAAGTTTAAGGGGAGACTGAACAAGTTTTTACGAAACATTGGAGGCAAATTTAGGATGACAAAGTGTTGGGTGTACCATTAGAGCTGTACATTTTCCAAATTTATGCAGCAAAAACAATGCAAAGTCAATTTGCTTGGTTTAAATGCATTTCACATAAACTTCCTCTATTGTATCAGAGCTTACTGTTTTTTCCCTAGCAATATCTGTTATTATATAATTTAAACATGGTATTATTAGTTCTTTTTACTCTGAAATACAGTAAGTAGATACATATTACCTTTAAAAGCATCGATGCTCTCAGGCTGTGATGGTTGGCATATTTTAAAATGAGTTATATTTTCCATGTTTAGCATACTGACATTACTACTATAATTTGTAGTTGACTACTACTTTCCCTTTGAAACCTGTGACTGATTTACAATCAAAAAGTTAAAAAGGAAACTAACAAAGGTTAAAACCAGTAACTTTTCAAATCTGAAATTTTAAGGTTTTATTTCCAAAGGCGAGTCACATGTTTCTGCATAATTTTTTTCTGAATCACTTCCAGCCATAATAATTTTCATGTGGCCACCTATATATTCTTAAATGATTTAGAGGTCAAATTTGCTTTCCTTTTCCAACTTCCATTTTTTCTGCTATCCATTAATATTAACTGGAATTATTTTATTTTTTTCTTGTTTAAATTCCCTTTGGTCTACTTCCTTGTCACAAGTTCATTGTGTTTTTTTCACTGGTAGTATTCTGCAAAATGGCCAGATAAAGACTTTTCTTACAGTCAAACCAAGACCTCTGTTTACAAAATCTGAGCTTGTTTGACTTGGAACAGGGTTAATCCAGTGTAGTCATATACCCAACATAAAACAAAAAACTCTACAGCCTTACTCCCAATCAAAAAGAAAATTACTTTTCTTTTTATATACCTTTGAATTGATTCCTAATTTTACTGTTGCATCTTTGTTGTAAGTTTATTCTTTGTTCCATATCTAGATTCATACACTACTGATTTCCTTCTGTTTCTTAGGAAGCAAAATAGTTGTCTCTTGTGTTTCCTTTTTCCCTGGATTTCATAAACTCTTTATCTTTGTGAAATTCTTAACAAAATCATGAAAAGTGCAGACATGACAAAGCTTGTAATAATAATTCCCCAATGCTTTTTATTAATGTTTAGTGGGGGGTGATTAACACAATGCCTTAAAAAATTATCAAGATAACTATGACCAGAATGAGCTGGATATTTAATACACCCTAAATATAATCCTCAGGTACATGAAACAGCAAGAACTGGGACTCTTGCTAACCATACCCATCAGCCAAGGAACAGATTTCCTACTATCATCTACAAATCTTAACCTGTGTTAGAATATGGAAGTGGACTGAAGGATTATAGGTTTGCTACTTCACTGAAGTATTCTTGATTCCAAGCCATTTATATTATACTGTTCTCAAAGCAATGGTACTTTCTGAGTTCAGGGTTATTACTGTATGTCATGACCAGAATGTGATTTGTAGAAAAATGTAGCCCATCAAACAATGTCAGATATGTAAAAAAGAAAATGTTTTCCTGAAATTTTAGCAAGGTAGAGGGGCCTACTTGAGTTCTGTTAAATTCTTGACTTCTTGCTGGGAAGACAGAAAGGATGAGAATCATGATATATAGCAAGAACCACTAATTACAAGCAGCAGATATTTTATGTGGAAATGATGTAGTAAAGGGGGAAAAAAGTATATTTGATTACTGACTTTAAGGAGAAATGTTTAGGAGACAACTCGCAAGGGAAAAATCAATAAAGATACAGATGTGAATCATTGGGTTTGGTGCACTAATGTAACTGAACCAAAATTAAACCTTACTGAAAAGAAGTGGTTTTATACATTCTACAAATTAGTATTTGATATTAGAGCAAGAAAGCATTGGGGATCTATTTTGACAGCTAAAAGAACACTAGATGAGAAATTCTTAGTTTAGGCTAGCTATGTACAGAAAATCAAACACAATACTTAATTAACAGAAAAGTCTTTTCTACTGAGAGGAAAAAGCTAAAATTCTATTTGTTTATTTATTTACCATTTTATATATTCACTTTCATAATTTCTTCTGACACTGATAGAGGATATCTAGACTCTCTTTACTGATAACTAAGGAGTAACCACAGAAATCACATTTGGTTTTTCCCTATGTGAAATAACACCTTAATGGTATTTGAGCCTTCTTGCTAATAGCCACCACTCCAAACTCCAGTAAAGTGTTAATCCACTGTTTACATACAAAGATATACAGGTACTGTGTTCTGACCCCAGTGCAGACTCACATTTGTCTTGTATCAGTCCTTTCTATCTACTTTGCTCTTTTATTTTGGTGTTGAGAACAGGTCATCTGCTGGCACATGCATTCCCTATAAACACTTCCATACAGCTTCAAATACAGTCTGAGAATATTTTCCAGCTGCTTTCAACTGCTGTGTTTGTGCTGAGCTGCCAAGCCCTGCTTTCCATACAATTGCTAAGTTAAGCTTAAAATACATGTTTTCTCCTGTCCTCTGAGTTCCTTTTAGAGGGCCAAAGTAAAACAGTGGTAGGTAAGGATGTCAAAGCATTGTAAGCAATCTACTGATGTATCATGTCAGCATAGTATCATATTATATACATATCTAACCTCATACTGTATTCCTGGATGCCCTTACACCAACAACTGAAATTTGTGCATGCCTTCTACTATTTTGCAAAGAAATTGTGTCACAAGCTTACTAGCTTAGGCTAGAAAGATGAAAAATAAATTTAGACACATTTACTGGGCAGTCTATTTATATGAATTAACATTTTTAACTGCCAAGATTTTCTGAGAAATAGGAGGTATCACATTTCCATACACTGACAAAGAATATCCCATTTCATTGGATGCACTTTCTAAGTGCAGCAGTTTGCCTCACAGGTGTTAGGGGTAAATATAAAAAGATTCCAAGTGAAAGATTTTATATACCATACATCTTTGTAGGATACATTACTCTTTTTATGTACTCAGTAGACTGCAAACTATTGATTTCTATGCAGCTCTAAGGGTGGCCTTCTGATTAACCAGTTTTAAGAGAATAATAAGCAGTTTAGAGATTCTGGACATGAATCTGATTTTATTATTGTTTTTCTTCAACAAGATATTCTGGAGTAACATAAGTGAAACCAGAGAGAAAAATAAACTGAAATAAGAATCAGCACAACTGGCAACATCCTTTTCTTTAAAAGCATGCATACACTCAATGTAGCGTAGCTGACAACTAGATTACAGTAGCGTAGGTAGACATGAGCTCTAGCTGACAACTATCAAAAAACTGTTTAAAATTAAGACATGCTACTTAGTTTCTAATAAAATAAAGAAATTATTCAACTGAAACATTGCTCCAATGAAGAGTATGGCTTCAAGGTACATATATACATACATATAATCACATAAATCCTGTCCAAAAGAGTCAATAATAGGTCAGCTAGTTTACCCCATTATCCTGAAAAGATCTACTCTGTATTATTCCTATTAAAAAAAAAAATGTTTGCAGTGACAGAACTTCTATAGCCTAACAAATGCATTCTCATGCTTAACTGTTCTTGAACTAAAAAAAAAAACCCAACCAACAAAAAACAATAAAAAAACCCGCAAAACACTGAACAAAAAAAACCCCACACAAAACCTGACATAAATGGTTCTTGATGTAATATGAGTCTCTTACTTCTTAGCCTATCTACAGGTGACATGCAGAAAACAGTTTATTGCATTTCTCTTGGCAGGTATCGTCTGTATATAAAGGCTGTTATATGATCTCCTTTCTCCTTTTTGTCTAGATAAAATAACCCAATTTCTTCATTAACTTAACCAATTATTCTCCATCCTTATTTCATGTGGCTGATTATTTCCACTTTGCAAATTTTTTTTTGCAGAATTTCATCCTTTTTCCTGACTGTTTCTCCATTTTCTCAAAATTATTCTGAATTCAACTTCAATGTGCTTGCAGGCTCCAGAAGGTGGTTGTCATCTGTAAATTTAACCAGTGTACTGGCCATTCCATCAGTCAGGTTGTTAATAAAACTACTGAACATTACTAGAGCCAATCACAGAGTCCCTTGGAATTCTTCTCAGTCCATTCTTCAAGTCTCACTGTAAACCTTTAGTAATTGTTCTTTTTGTACCTCTTTACAGTCAGGTTTTTGCTCCCCTTATTAAGAATCCTATAGGGAAAATATTGTAGGAAGAATCAAAATTGCAAAAATGAATCTATATGGTGTCTCCTACTTCTCACCTGCAATTCCTACTTCACCCTTAGAAATAAAATAGCCAGAAAATGAATAGTTCTTGACAGAGGAGAGTTAGTGGCTGACAATTCACATGGTCATCTTTGGAATGACCAAAAACTTTGATTATTTTGTTGTTTTGCAATCATAGGCACAACAATGTGAACCAAAATATTCCTATACTAAATACTATACTAAACATTATAACTTATAATATTCTTATAATTAAATACACAGCTTCCAAATATATATTTCAACAGTATACTTCCAGTAAGAAAACTCTCCCATTCCTTTTTTTTAAATGTATTTCCTTTTAACAATATGCATTGTAATGCTTTTCCCTATTTCTGCAGCCTTGTTAATCTTCCACATTCCCATAGGTAACATTAAGTATCATCTTATAAAGTATCTTGTCAATGCAATATGTCATGTTTGACTCTAAATAGTATGTTGTTATAATCTATAATTAGAAATTATACTGCCAGAATAAATGCAGCAAATTCACTTAACTTACATATTATGTCATTATATGCTTTTTTTATTTGTTGATAAACCAGAAAAATGAAAAAAAAAAAAAACAACCTCAAATAATTAGCATGTCATATACTTAATGTAGACAGAATAGTGAATTGTTCTTAGCAAAAGGTACTCTAGCAAAGTTAAAGCCTTCTGGAAAAAGTCAAGTTTTTTCAAGTGCATTCCCACAGACAATGTTAATGTGGTTTTAGTCTTTTAAAGATGTGTTTATTTTTTAAAACAGATAAATTTCTTTATACGCACACTATATTTTTTTAATATTTATATAAAAAATAGTTTATTTCTGTATAATTTCTAGAAAATCAGTGTAAAAATGTCATAAAAAATACTAGAATGTAATTATTAGATGAAAACACTAGAGCAAAGATAATTGTTGAAGGTTTTTGCACTGTTTGCAAGACTAAGAATAGGTGCTGTTCTTTAGGAATTATGTAACTTAACTGTTTTTCACCTCATTAATGTAGCTTCTCCAGACTGGACTGAAGCTGCTCAATGAATTTGATTAAGTCTTTCATTTGAGGTAGGGCTGTGAGGGGAAGGTTAAAGCTAATATGGAATTCTTTACATTATAAAGACTTACTTACATAAATTATTTACATTAATAAGACAAATTTGTACAATAGGTGATAAGCAAGCAATCAGTATATAGTATTTTACATAAATGGGGATTCATTTAATTTACTTTACAAGAAAGGAGTTAATTGAAATATTAACTTCAGGTTTATATCAGTCATGCTGCATAAAACAATAAACCTCAGTCCTTGATAAGAAAAATGTCATTTATTAAGTCTGTGAAAGGTTTTTGAATAGATTTAGCCACTGTAAGGAAGAAATTCATGTGGCCAAAGCTCAGTTAGAGTTTAGGCTGGCCAGCGCTGTGAAGGACAACAAAAAGGGCTTTTTAAAATATGTTAACAGCAAAAGGAAGATCAGAGATAATGTTGGTCTTCTGCTTGATGAGATCAGTTACCTCACAAATAAGAATGTAGACAAATTGGACATGTTTGATGCCTTCTTTGCCTCTGTCTTCCACACCAGTGGTAGGCTCTGGGACTCCAGGAGCCCTGAGATGAAAGATCATGACTTGTGGGGGGGTGGTGGATGGTAAATTCCCAGACAACTCTGAACTTGTTTGAGACTTGCTGCTTCAGCTGGATATGCATAAAGCTGTGGGGCCTGATGGGATTTCTCCCAGGGTACTGAAAGATCTGGCCAATGTCATCATGGGGCCTCTTGCCATTATTTTTCAATGTTGGGAGTCTGGAGAGGTCCCAGCTGGCTGGAAGCCGGCAAATGTTTTTCCAGTTTTCAAGGAAGGAAAGGAAGATTTTGATAATTACAGGCCTGTCAGTCTCACTTCAGTGCCTGGTAAAATTATGGAGAATGTTATCCTGGGAGTCCTTGAAAAATGCTTGAGAGACAACAGAGTCATTGGCCTTAGCCAGCATGAGTTCATGAGGGAAAAGTCCTGCTTAACTAACTTCATTTCCTTTTAGGACAAGGTCACCCATTTAATTGACCGTGGAAAGCCAGTGGTTGTGATTTTTCTGGATTTTACCAAAGCTTTTGATACTTTCTCTCACAGTACCCTTCTGGAAAAAATGTCCAGCACACAGATAGAAAAGCCATAATATACTGGGTGAGCAAATGGCTGACTGGTGGGGCTAAAAGCCTTATAGTAAATGGGGTTACATCAGGCTGGCAGCCAGTCACCAGTGGGGTTCCCCAGGGGTCAGTTTTAGGGCCAATGCTCTTCTATGTTTTTATAAGTTATCTGGATGCAGGAATTGAATATCCATTAAGTAAGCTTGCTGATGATACTAAATTAGGAGGAGCTGTGGAGTACCTTAAGTGTAGAGAGGCCTCGCAGAGCAATTTGGATGGGCTACAGAGCCGGGCAATCACCAGCCATATGGGCTTTAACAAAAGCAGGTGCTAGATTCCCCACCTGGGATGGGGTGATCCTGATTATACATACAAACTGGGGGACAAGAGGATGGAGACCAGCCCCGTGGGAGAAGATCTGGGGGTTTGGGTTGACAGCAAATTGGGTATGAGTCACTGTATGTATGTTATATACATAACATGTTGTTAGTGTGCCCTGGCAAACCAAAAAGACCAACCGCGTCCTGGGGTACATCAAGCACAGCATAGCTAGCCAATCAAGAGAGGTGATTGTTGCCCTCTACCCTGCATGGCCCCACCTCAAGTACTATATCCAGTTTTGGGTGCCTCAGTATAAGAAGGACGTGAAACTATTAGAGAATGTCCAGAAGAAGGGCGACCAAGATAATGAAAGGTCTTGAGGACAAGACTTAAGAGGAGTAGAGCAGCTGAGGTCACTTGGCTTGTTCAGCTTTGAGAAGAGAAGGCTGAGGGGTGACCTCATTGCACTCTACAACTTCCTCAAGGTGGGCAGCAGAGCAGGAGATGTCGATCTTCTCTCTTTGGTGACCAGCAATAGGACATGAGAAAATGGAATGAAGCTGCGTCAGAGGAAGTTCAGATTGGTCATTAGGAAGAGGTTCTTCACTGAAAGGTTGGTCACTGGAACAGGCTCCTCAGGGAAGTGGTCATGGCACCAAGGCTGTCAGAGTTCAAGAAGCATATGGACAATGCTCTTAGTCATATGGTTTAATTTTAGGTAGTCCGGCAAGGAGCAGGGGGTTGGACTCAATAGCCCTTATGGATTCCTTCCAATTTGAGATTTTCTATGATTGTGTGATTCCATTTGAAAAAAAATTTAGGGATGCTTTGGGATAACAGTATCATTTAGAAATAAAATTAAATGAAAAAATATTTTGTATAATATATATTACATAAGTCAGTTCACTGACAAGGCCCCCAGTTTCATTATATGTAGCACAGCTTGCACCCCGAAAGTCTCACAAAGACATGATCTGCTTTTGTGATGTTCCAGCTTTCAGGAATTTGCTACTTAATATTGTAAGCTTCCAAACTGCCTCTTGATATTTTCTCTCTTCATCTAAACTCTACACTAAAATTAGTTCTGTAATTGGGTTTGCACTGGTGTCTTGTTTTCCTTTCCTTATTCTAAATTCATTAACCTCAGTCAGAGAAACTGGTGTAAAACCAAGCTATTAGATAGCCTTCTTTTTAGTAAAGAAATGGATATTTGGTTTTTTTATACTCTTCAGAGAGTCTCATTGCAGATTGGAGAGCAGAACCAGCCCCTGAATTAAGGTCATCCAGACGCAGGGTAAAGGATTAACTACAGAGGTGAAAACCTTTGCACTGGTTTGTGGAAAATAACAATGTCTGGAAAACCATAGTGCTCATGAGTCATGCTGGATAATACTCTTTAAAATTTTCTGCATGACATCAACTTTCATTATAACCTATTTTAGCCTACAGTAAAAAAGTTGGATTATGATAAATTATCAGTCACCTCATTGCTCATTAAGGAAACAGCTATTCACATCACCATCCATGGTAAGCCTTGACTTTTTGATGAATATAATTCTTTCTGGTTTACATGTATTAAGAAATTTTATGAACCAGGGCTTTGTGATACACTTTTTTATTGCTCACACAGGTTATATATCCTTTCTGAATTATATGAAAACTATCTTCTGCTAGACTAACACAGAAACAAAAGTTCAGACTTCAGTTTCCCATTTTCTTGAATAATACTACTGCACTCTTAAACATAAAATCATATCCATTGACTGATTCTTCCAGATTTTATTTCTTCTTCCTACCTTTTTTGGCCATCCATCCATTTTAACAATATGTTTTATACAATACCAACACAAAGACTTACAGAAAAAAGTAACTTACATCAGTGTAACTTTCACACTTTGTGCCTGAGATTTCCAATATGTGCAAAAATCTGTACAAATAGCAAACGTTAATAACAGTGTTAAATCTATTGGACTCCTTCAGGCATGCTGGTATGCTCTAAGATTAAAGATATGGAGAAGATAAAAAAAAAATCTGAGGCCTAGACTGTGATGAAAGGCATTTTGCAAATGAGCTGACACCAGTCAGATAACTCTCATTATACAGGATTATTCATTGAGAGCCAAAGCATCATAATGTGTTCAAAAGACAATGAGCTGGATTTAAAAAGCAACACTTTATGCACTTCATGGCTAAATATAGAGAATAGCTTGTTGATATGAAATCATACAGGTGCAATTTGGTCATATCTTGCAAGGCATCTGTATAAGGCATTAAATACACTCTTCACAAGCTATTTGGAAGCCAGTGGAAAAAAAATTAAAACGCTGGAGTCACAAGAGATCCTATTCACCCCCTTCTCACTGGTCAAAATATGTTATTGTCTGAGCATCGCTTTCATTTCATTGTTGCTATGCACTTGACAGAATAGCTACCCAAAATTAAAGTGTGCGCTGTACTAGACACAAACCTGTTGAGATAGACTGTCTCTGACAGGAAAGAGACCAGAGTCTCCCCTAGTTACATTTTTTTCCTAAGGGGTGCTGGCAGCTATGCAAGAATACGGTGGTCCTTACATGGAACACATCATAATCTTTCAGTCTGGCTAACGAATCATAGAGGAATAGATCTGGGCAAATATTCTGTGCTTTCTTCTGTGCGTATTAGCATGTGTTTCTAGATATGTTCACTATAACTGTTTTCATGCACATGCTTGCAGAAATATTTGAAAAATTACTGAATGCTGAGCAAATACTAGTACCATGTAAGGAACAGAGGAATGATTTCATAAAATTGCCTGGATGATGGCTCTTCCACTCAAGAAATTAGATTCATTAAGCCTGAGGGCAAAAAGATGCCATGTGTCCTGAACTATTGAATCAAAATTAGACAACATATAATAATGTATGCTCAGTACTACAGATATAAGAGAGAATTATCTTACTGTTAAAGAAAAAAAAAAAAAAAAGCAGGGGGAAAGAAAAACTGCCACCAAAAAAATCAACAAAAAAGAGCAAAATAACCATGGGCATCCTGAAAACAATGGGACCAAGTCTATCAAAGGGCTGTGAAGATGAGTAAGGGTCTGGGGCATCTTTCATATGAGGAGGGGCTGAGCTGGGACTCTTCAGCCTAGAGAAGAGAACATTTGTGAGGAATAAAGGAATCAAAGCCAGACATTCCTTAGTACTGTTCAGTGATAGGACAAGAGGCAATGAGCACAAACTGAAATACAGGAAATTCCATTTAGGAAAAAAATGTTTTTACTGTAAGGGTGATCAAACACTGGAATAGATTGCCCAGGTATGTTCAGAACTCACCTGGACAATATGTTTTGCAACCTGCTGTGGCTAACCCTGCTTGACTATGAGAATGGGATGAGAGGATCCCTAGATGTGATTGATAGAATGGTGATTCTGTGAGTACAATTGCATCAAACCTACTAAATTTCCCAAAACAGCAACAAAATTAGGCCAGAAGTGGAAAACAGATATACAGTTGAAAATGAATATATGTATTAACAGGGGCTCATCAGTAAGGGGAAGCAGTATATAGCCTGCTTTTTTGTGTTGTGCTGAAAATACAGTGACCGAGGTGGGCCACCACACCGTATAAGCTAAGCCTATTGAATGGTTAAGAACTGAAGAGGTGGTGACCAAACATAGACTATCTAGATCTCAGGAATCATCCCAAGGGATTGTTATATGAAAAATTATATGTCACAAGAATTCCTTGGGTTTATTGTAGTCTATTTCACTGAAACAATACCTGAAGAAGGATCTGGTTTTGTACAGTTTTCTCAAGCTCCTCAGTAAGTTGTTTCAGAAAGGGGTACACTACTCTGATATTTTCAAAACTGAATATTCTTTTTTCTATTCAATAGTTCCTGACTGGAAAAAAATAATAATAGAAATAAGAAATAATGAAAATAGTAAAAAACAAAGGTATAATTTGCCTGCTATGACTTTTTCCAAAAAAACTGTATTTTAATGTATATATATTTGTTGTTGCCTGCTGCTGCTTAGATTGCAGTTTTGCTATAACTTTATTATGCCACAAACACAGCAAAATATTGTTTCACAGAATTACAGAATCTCTGAGTTTGCAAGGAAACCCTGGAGATTCTCTAGTCCGACACCCCTGCTCAAACAGAGTCAGCACAGCAGGTTACTCAGGGCTACGTTCTGTCAAGTTTTTAATATCTCTTAAGTGTGGAGACACCACAACTTCTCTGGTTGATCTGCCCGAGTCTGACTACTTCTACAGTAAAATAGTGTTTTCTTATTTTCAGACTGAATTTCATAGGATTTAAGTTGTGCCCATTGATGAGATCCCCCTGAGCCTTCTCCAGGCTGAGCAGCCCCAGCTCTCTCACTCATCCTTTCTTCAAACTGAAGTTTCCTTCAGTCCCTTCATCATTTTAGTGGCCCTTTCCTGGACTCACTCCAGTCCACTCATGTCTGTCTTGTACTGGGAAGTCCATACCAGTACCAAGACCTCCAAATGTATCTCAACAGTGCTTTGAGCAGAGGTTTAGGATCATATCACTTAACCTGCAGTCAATGCTCACCCTTATGCAATTCTGGATGCTCTTGACCTTCTTTGCCATGAGAATACATTGCTGGCTTATGATCAGCTTGTTGTTTACCAGTACCTCCAAGTCCTTTTCTGCAGAGCTGCTTTCCAACCAGTTGACCTCTACTCTCCTAGGGCCTGGGGTTATTCCTCTGCAGGATCAGAACTCTGCATTTTCCTTTGTTGAATTTTGTGAGATTACTGTCTGCCTAATTCCCCAGCCTGTCCAGGCAGCAGTCTATCTGGTATATTAATCCCTGCTCTTCCACCAACAGTAAGTCTTCCTATCCAGTGTCATCCATATATAAAAGAAATAAGTGAGTTTCTTCCATAAATAATTAGTTGTCATTTATTTAAACATAAAATCTTACTGAATTAGAAAGTTGTTTGATTGTTCTAGAAAAATGTACAGTGTTGACAGTCTGAATATAGAAACTATGATACAATTTGCTTTTTGGTTATAGATTATTTTAATTCTTTAATGTTATGTTTGGAATAAAAAAATAATAGAAACATAAGAGGGGTTTTGTTCTTTTTTGAGATAAAATTAATCTGTAGTTCTTGGACATGAAAAACCTGTGATTATAAATATAAATGTGCTAGGCTATCATGTCATCTGAAGTCATCCTGAAGAGAAAAAAAAAAAACCAAACAGCACAAAGATATGCTTAAACCAGCTTTAAACAGCATCTTTGACAAACTCTTTAAAAGAAAACAAAGATTATATCAAGCTAAATTACAGCACATTTACATTTTGCCATGAATTAGAAGCAACTGATAAGCACTGGTACTCACTAGGCAATAATAATCACTCATCTCAGCTTATCTTACAACTTTAATGATAAAGTCTTCCAATATCTCAGCCAAAACAAAATGTTCTATGACATGTTCCCTTTAAAAATCAAAATACTAAATTTAAAGCATTTATAATGTACATATCTGGGGAAATATTTGCACCTGGTATTTTTATTATAATCAAATAAGATTTTATTATCTTGTTTAAATTCTGAAAAGGTATGCTCCTATTTAAGTGTGCCAGAAGTCTAAAAAATGCATTGAAATGAATCTTCGTGACATATTATTTCTCAGACAGCATCTGTCAGTGAAACCATTGGTTCCGTATGAAAATTTATTTAGATTTATATTACTCAAAGTTACAGCAATTTTCAAGTGTACATATTTATGGATAATAATTAAATTCTAAATTACCCCTATTACTGAACTACCTTTATATAATTAGAATTGCATTTACTTTTCTTGGTATGTTTTCTTTTGCCATTTAGAGTTCCACAACACATTGTGGGTTTATTTGTTTTGGCTTTGTCGTGGTTGGTTTTTAATGGGTTTTTGGGTTTTGGTGGTATTACTTTGTTTGTCATTGTTGTTCCAGTATGCTTTGAATTAAATTGTTATTTTTTAAATAAAAGTTTGTCTCATATAAATATTTTACATGCCACGTTCCTAGTTGGAATCCCCAGATCTTTTAATGCAACATTACTTCTCTTGTAACAATCTTCATTTGCATAGGTTTACACTTTCAACAGTCTTTTTAAAACAATGGCTTCAAAACGTTTTGAGCAAGAATGCATTAAAGCTGATGTTAACTTGTTAAATATTAAGGTTTTGATTAAAAGTTAAGGTGGAAAACAAATATTAGGCAAAGAGAACTTCAGATACACCCTACTTCTGATGACTTAAAAAGTTACCTTATACAATGGATATTAGAAACTTTCTAAAGCAGTTTTCTACCTTTTTTTTTTTGTTTTTTTGTTTTTTAATTGTTTGTTCAAGTGTGCATTGGTTTTGGCATCTGTTGTGGGATAACCCTGGTAGGCAGCTAAACACCACACAGCCACTCACTCACTTTGACCCAATGGCATGGGGGAGAGAATCTGAAGGGCAAAAGTCACAAAACTCGTGTGTTGACATAGAGACAGTTTAATAGGGAAAGCAAAAGCTGTACACTCAAGCAAAGCAAAATAAAGAATTCATTCACTGTTTCCCATCAGCAAGCAGATGTTTAGCCATTTCCATGAAAACAGGGTTTAATCACACAAACCAGTTTCTTGGGAAGACAATCACTATGACTGAACATTCCTCCTTTTCCCCAGCTTTTATTGCAGAGCATGACATTATATGGCATGGGATACCCCTTTGGTCAGTTGAGGGCATGTCCCAGCCATTTTGCCTCCCAACTTCTTGTGCAGGCCCAGCATACTTGCTCGTGGGTTCATGTGAGAAAGGGAAAAGACCTTGATGCTGTGCAAGCAACAGCATGCACTGCTTAGCAATAACGAAAACATCCCCATGTTATCAATGCTGGTTTAGTCACAAATCCAAAATGTAACATCATAAAAGCTAGTATGAAGAGATTAAATCTATTCCAGTCAAAACCAGCACAGTATCTTAAATTACACTTGATTTGTTGCTCACTACTTGCTTTCTATAGCCACCATTTAACTATCATGGGAGATCAGGAGTAGTTTCGTTCTGTGATAACAGTGGCATGGAATCATGCGTTCTCTAAACCCTCCCATTTCTAAAAGCAGAAATGCTTCTTATCATTCTACATGCAGTATTAATTTGATAATTCTAATCCTTATTAATAATTGCAAGACAATATACTGCCACAAAACTACTGAGACAAAACTCTTCCCCTTCAAGTAGAAGAATGTTAAAACACTCAAAAACATCAGCACAACCTTCTTCAAAGACAGCTTACTGAAAACATTGTTTATCTCTCTGCAGCCTGTGCAAATGTAATCATTCAGGAGCAGATTTTCTGGAAGGAACTGTCCCCCACATGGAACCCATGCTGGAGCAGTTCTTGAAGAACTGCAGCCCATGGGAACCCATGCTGGAGCAGTTCAAGAAGAAGAGTATCTCATGGGAGGGACCCCATGCTGGAATAGGAGAATGGTGTGAGAGGGAAGGAGTTGCAGAGACTGCATTATGAACTGATTGTAACCCCATTTTCCATTCCCCTGGGCTGCTTGAGGCAGGGGAGGGGATAAAAGAGTCAGGCGTGAAGTTGAGCCTGGAAAAAAGCATGGCAGGGGGAGGGGGAATGTGGGTTTAGTTTTGTTTTTATTTCTCACTACCTTACTCTGTTTCATATAATTGTCAATAAATTAAACTAATTTCCCTAAATTTAGTCTGTTTTGCACATGACAATAAGTGATGAACGAGCTCCCTGTCCTTATCTCAACCCATGAGCTTTCCCATTACATTTTTTCCCTGTGTCATCTTGAGGCAAGCAGGAGTGAGAAAGCAATTTGGTGGGCACCTGGCAGCCAGCCAAGGTCAACCCACCACATCCACACTGAGAATCTATCCAGCTCTTATTTCTGATGGCAAAAAAAAAAAATCCTGATTACAGATATAGAGATAAAAACCCCAGAATGTTGTTAATCTATGCTAAAGAAAAAGCCTTTATAACTAGCAGCAAAGATGCCTGTAAACTGGTCTGTCATTTATACAGCTGTTCTGACTTTGAATAGCTGGTTCTGAGTGTGTAATCTCCCCAAATAGCCATATTTCAGACTGCCTTTGACTTGATCCTTTTTTTCTGTCCTTTCTCTGAATATCTCTTCCTCTCCTCTAAAAATCTCTTTCTCTCTGCAGTACTTTCATGTTTGCAGAGCTGGATATTAGATAGCCTCAGTTATTTCACCAGGTCTCATGCAACTCTATCAGAAACTTCTGTTGAGGTCATCACAAGCTATCTTTCCATTCTCATCTGGTGATAAATAGAAATTTTGCCAACAACAGGGATCCATTTAGAGTCATATTGGTGTTGTTGAAGTTTCTGAACTACCAAGAAAGATAACAAAATCATGCTCATTAAGCAATATTAACGGTTTTGTTAAATATCACATACAGAAACTCTGATATGTATCAGTAAGATGGAACTTTTTTCCATGTTTGTATTTGCTGCCTCCCAAATATATACATAGCAGTATTGAAATACACTATCTTCTGTTAAAACAGATGCTGTCTCCACTAATGATAAACACAATACTGCATTTATGTCAGACAAGTTATTAAATCTAATTTAGCTTAATTCGTACTATCTAACTGCTCACTTTGAACTTATAATGTGGTTTTATTTTGCTTATTTTTCTTCTAAAATTTGTTTCATATTTTCCTCAAGATCTGCCAGGAGGAATACTTCATTAACTAACTCCAGAGAAATTGCTTCAGGAGTTTGCTTCTTCTGGTTGAAGAAGAAAGTCCTTCTTTTTTGCCACCTTTGATTGTGATAAGATGTCTGTAAAGATTGTCTCCTCAGTTATGTGTAATTGTTTTGTTCATGCTCTAAGAATTATGGAAAGCACATTTTATAATTGCATGAAAGTTATATTTTTAATGTTGTACTTAAGCAGAAAATACTGAATCAAGATGATTTTACCTCCTTGGGTCTCACAAATCTCAGTAATACCTTAATTCATCAGGAAAAGTAAGCAAAACAAACATTTGCTTTAAATATACATTCTTAACCGCACTGACAATTTAAACAATTTAAAGATAATGCAAGAAAAACAACAACCACAAACAACAAAAGTTAGAATAAGTCAGAAAGAGAAGGCAAAAAGCTTTTAAATTCACACCGCAATAGGCATATCACACAAAAAATCAAGACAGAAAAGACCTACCACATTTACGTTAGATATCTTTTGCGCATAGAAAAACAGTCATTTTCACATAAGAGTGAAGTCAGGTAGTGATTTTTTCTAGATTTTTCTGCTAAGTATACATTATGATTTTTAATGGGAAAGACAATCAAAGCCTACTTTCACCTTTGAAGAGGGGTCCCCTTTCTTCATCTCTGATCATTTACCGTTGAACTGTAGATATGGATGTAGCATTAGAAAAAATGTGATTAATTGTAGAAACATAGTTTTATTTTTGCTCATTTGAAAACTAAATTAGCCTAAAGAACACCACAACTGAGCAAAAGCAGACATATATGAGAAGTCAGCTGATGAACCTGAGTAGTAAAACTAGTAATAAACCAAAAGCATAAAGCATACTGGCTGCAGGGCTCAACAAATGGTCAACTTTTGCTGAATTTTTATTTTCACTTGAGGAAATAGGACATATTGAACAAATGCCTTCCATTTTTGGTTTTGTCATCATTTCATCTGGTACCTCATTCTGGTGTCAAAGCTCTGTTCTTGTCTCTGCTCCACTGAGTATCCTATATAGCACACTGGAGTCACTTTCTACAGCTAGCAGATAGGCAGGTAGCCATCAGTTGCCCTCTCTGCTCAAATGGCCATCTGGCTGCTCTGTTTCCTGACTCTGGAAAACATGTAACCTTATATTTTCTTGCAGGAGACAGAAATAGTGGAATCGGGAAGCATTAGGAACTATGTTTCTCAAGAAGATGGCATGGAGAAAACCTAAGGAAAGAAAAAAATACACAAGAAAAGAGGGGGGAAAATATGAAAGACAAAATTACTAATCTCTAATAAGAATGGGCCCCAATATCTCATAGGAACAGCAATACAATATTTCTTTACATACTGTTTTTTTCCCTGTTACAGAACAATTGTAACAGAGATATAAGTGATTATTTCAGAAATGAAAGTACTTAAACTATTGATGTAATCATGTAAAACATTTGAAAGACAACAATGCCCACAGGCAGAGCAGACAACAGAAAAGATGAAGACTTTTTTTAAAAAAAATAGTCACAAACATTTTTGAAGCCCATTACTGGGCTCTTTGTTTCTGTATGAAATACGTTGATTCACTGCTATGTCTGCCCAATTTCATGGTTCATTGTCCTTGCTAAAAGAAGACTTGTTCCAACTTCACTGTCCTATACAAAAGAACAGTTCATCTTTCCAAAGATAACAAATGGCCATTAGCCCTTACTGTGAATACAAACACTAAAGACACTGGCAGGTGCACTGTTGTGGAGCAATGCAAATCTGTTACAGTTGTCCTCTAACAGGGTTGTCAGTAGTTGTTAAATGTATATTTACTGTCACTGTCAATCCTAGCTCTCTTAAGCAGATGATGAGCAGACTTAGCCTAAAATCAAGCCAACATTATTTTATAGTTTCTCCTCTCTGTTTCTACTCTTCACATCTCCTGCTACACAGTATGTGTATTTTGGGATAATGATTGGTGTAGAGATATTGCAACATTTGGTTGTTTGAGCCTGGGTCACCAAGGAATAACCATTATCATCATTGCAGAGTAGAACAGTGTTAGGGACAGTGTGTCTGAAAGAGGTTCAGATATACCAGGAATAATTGAGAATCTTGGACTACTTTAAGAAATACAATAAAATGGAGAGACTACTGTTGCCTGGGAATTCCTTTTTCTTTTCATTCTTAAAAGAAACAGATAGACAGCCTTACAGAATCGAAGCAAGGTTGGGAAGAAGAAATGAGAGCGGTGCCATCAGAGTGTGAACACAGGAGGTACAGGAACCTGCTTCCACATACAAGTGTTCTTTCAATTAATGATCTTTCTGTGCAATTTGTATAGGCCTTGCCAAAAGGTCCAGTCCTCTTTTGGAAGATATTCTGATAGTTTCCTGTATCCTAGAACAATTCTCAGGCAGTAGAGAATGCTATCATGTCTCACCCTCTCAACTGTCATCTAACTTTGTGTGCTAGGTACAAAATAAGTAACATATTCCTACAATGAAGAAAACAGAAGAGTAATGTCACAGTTGGTTTTCTGTAAAGAGAGCAAAAAATTTCTTACTGTTAAGAATGGAAGAATTTCAATAATATCAGATTCTTAGACTGAGGTATCATTTTTTGTCATTGTACCCTATATATTGCCTTCTGATCTTTGTGCTAAGATTCCACAAACTTACTCCACCCAAGAAATATATGTATAGAAAATATAGAATAATAAGGAGACTGTTTCTTCTTGGCTTCTAAAGAAAACAACATAACAATGTTTTCAATATCAGTGGTGCTAGATATCATCACTTGGCACCAGTCTGATCATGATCCTAGGTAACCTGCTCTAGGTCGTCCATTTAAGCAGAGGGGTTGAACAAGATGACCTTGAGGTGTCTTCCAGCCTCAACCATTCTGTTATTCTGTAATTTGTATCTAAGAATAAAAGAAGATATTGAAATTAAAGAAATTAAATATTAATACTATTATAAGATCAAGCAATGGCTATAAAAAATACAGACTGAAAATGGTTGTCCAAAAAAAGTAAATAAAATAATTAAGTTATGGAACGATCTTCCAGACTGGGCAGTAAAAGCAAACAATCTATGTTAATTTAAAATAGAGTTAGCAATCTTAGGAAATAAACTATATTAAAAAAGGAGTATTCTTTGGTTTAGAAATTAAGATATCCAATATATGAGTATCATCAAAGAAATCAGTTGGTTTTAGCCATACTTATACTGTGTTAAGCCATGATTTGAATTTTTATTAATCATGTGTGGAGGTCAGAAAAGACTTTATTTCCCCTCTGTATTTTTTCCTGTACCTTTCACCTTTCCCTGACATCTTCACAGCTAAAGAAAGAGTGTATGGACAGATATATGAGTACTTGTAATAGCATTTAAATTTCTAAAGTCTTTAATTTCTCTCCCACTAATGTACTCAAGTTAAAATGCATCATTCATCTGGGGCAAATTTTTGCCTCCCAGACAAGATTGTCAGGGTCGAATAGACTCTTTTGATCTATTGCATATTGCTGGGCGTGGTTTGTTGTACAATGAAGATCCCTCAGGATTCCTTCACATTTTTCTGGCATTTTACAGTCTGGTCTTGTACTATAGTTCTTAATGTTGCTAAAGGATCACAGCAGAGGCAGCATTTCCTGGTCTGTAATACATCAAGTAGCAATGAACACCTTCATAAGGATCACTTATTTTGTGTTGGATCCGACGGCAAAATCCACTGACAGTCCTGTTGTTCCTTCCCGCCTTTTACTCCAAGGAATAGTTTGCACTTCTCTGAATTACAAGGACTGTAGTAGATGGCCTCTGTTGGTCGTTGCCAGCCTTAGCTTCTATGACTTCCAGGGGCATAAAGGAGCTTCAACAAAACCAAATTTTGGTCTTCATTCTACAGAGTGCTGATTAGTGCTCTTCTCTTACATTTCCTTGGCCATTAAATACCTGGGACACTCCTTCATTATATCTGAATAACATATCAAATACTGAAGTTTACACTAAATGAGATGTGTTCATTAAAAAAGAAGTATCTACGCCCAGTCTTGAAACTCATACAAGTTTCTGTTGTACCAAACCCTACCAACATTACACAACCCACACATATTTTTTATTTCTTCCTGATCAAGACTTAGCAACTACTGTACCTATCTGTTGTACAAAAAAAAACCCCAAACCAACCAAAACCAAAACCAAAAAGACCCCACCACCCAAACCAAACAAACAAACAAAAAAAGGCACAAAATACTTATGTCTGGATAAGTGAAATATTGGACAATCAACACTAAAAGTGTGCAATATAGTCTTCCCATTCAACTCTACTACTATACAGAAAACTTCTGATGCATCCTCCAGTGTTATTCAGTTAATGAATTTCAAATTTCAAATGAATGATTGCTAACTGCCAGATTTAGCTGTGTTTGCCAGCAGATTATTTTATAATCAGATTACAGCCACTATACTGACTCTTATGGCTGTATAAATTTTACTGTTTTTCAGTAACACAAAACTTACTTTGTGTCTGTGATGTACCGAAGTACAACTAGGCTCAATTTTAAAAGGAAGCTATGTTGTGTAATCTGTAAGTATAAGCCATCAATGTTATTTAGGAAGTATCACAGTTTAGTGCTCAACACAATGGCTGTAAAATGCTATCTTCTAATGAACATAAAGCCAATATCAACTTACAGTTTATTGAGCTCATTGGTATTTGTCCATGGTTCATTGATGGTAAAACAATTTACATCTACTATTATTGTGTTTGGATACATATTTATATCCTACAGTTTATTGTTTACAATTATATAGAAGATTAAATGTTATACTGAGTTTAAAGAAGCATATGTTAAGGAAATACAGTTTAAAGGTGAAGTAATATCCTCATCAGAATCTTACAGCAGGAACCTGTTATTCTCCAATACTGCGTTGTTCCACAAAAAATGAACTCCATCTCAAGCAATATTTTTTTTCTTGACTGAACAAAGCTTAAAACCGAATGGACTGCTGTTGAAAACCCTGGATGATGGAGCATATTTTACATGTCCAGCCTCTCACATATGTTAAAGCAACACCACAGAAGCCTAAAGACTACTGTTTCTTATTGATTTCTAAAAGCTCTTTTATAAGCAAAATGAATGCACTAGAATAGTAAGACTTGCATGTGCACTAGTGCTATATTTATAGTTGCAAGGACATCTGTGTAAGGAAAACTTTAAATATATTTTTTTTGATAGGTTTTTATATCACTACATAAAGTAAAGCTATTAGTTACCATGCACTTACATACAAAACTTACTCCAAATTTAAGTAAGGTACAGAAACAAAGAAACAAAGAAACAAATTTTCAAAGACTAATCCAGAAAAAATGTAATTGCCTTAGGAAGGAAAAATCACTTAGATACGTAGAACAAAAATTTAAGGTTATGCCATCTGTGATTTTTTTTTTTCAGTTTCACCATCTATTTTATGAATCAATAATGCTGTGCTTTACTGATAGAGATAAATCTAGTCTATCAACTACGAAATCACACCAATAAAAATACTTTAATCTCAAAAGCTGTGTTTTCAAACTTTGCAGGGGTAACAAAATGTACAGCTCTAGCAGTGAGAAGCCTTACTCTCACAATTAAATGACTCAGTACAAATGGACTGACTCAAATGACTGACTCAATACAAATAGAATTGAAAGGACAAACTTGGCCATCCTATTAATCACCACAAAAATGATTGTTTCTACAGAATTGCCTCACAATTCTCGCAGTAGAATTAGTACAGAAAATTTCGTTGTTTTAAATAAAGACAAAATTGCTGTCCTTTCTCTGGCTGAAACTTTTGGGAAAGTTATATTTCCTCATATTTAACAAATGCAGGAACTGAATTCAGCTCTCCTAAATTTAGTTGCTCCAATTAGATATTTAAGTAAAATCCTTAATCTTAGCTGGGCTGAATCTAAGTTTGGTACACATCCTTAGGTATGTTTAGAAATTTAATGTAGATACATTTTATTTTTCTTCTGTCTGTGCTTTACCAATTTTTATGTGTAAACTTACATAATTCATGTAACACTTAAATATAGATTACATATATATGTACTACCACGCCCTTTTTCACCTCCTTTTTTTGAGTCAAGATGACCAAGGACAGTTGTCATGCCAATTCCATGATAAACTGTAAAAGCTGAAACTACAAAAGTGTATTATAAACAAAAGAAGTGTTTAGACATTTTTTGAATTTGTAGGTCCTCAAAATTCGGTGGAAGTGTCTCAGAATTCATAGATTAATTCATGGAATTTGTCCTGGACAAAGGTCATGGAAAATGTACATAGCTCTCTATTCCTGCACTCATCATCTACTAGGGAATAAAAATGACAACATAATTTGTCAAGATGTCAGTGTCTTCAGTTTTCTCTGTCACCTAAATTTCCTTGTATGTGTCCCCATTCCGGTTTAAAGGCATAGTCCTATTTCTAAAATTACAGCTTTCTATCAGTCTCTCCCTCCTAGATGGTTCCAGAAAACTAATGCTCTGACTGAACTGAGCCATCTTTTCTCCAGCTCATCATTTATTTTCAGTCCCACACCTGGTTGTTTACAAGCAAGTATCTAACCGAGGGACAAATCTGTATCATCATTATTACATCTCCCAGTAGGACATTTAAGCACCTCATCATAGCTGTCTCCCCACTGTCTGTGTAGCAGTCAAAAAAAAGAGGATTTTCACCAGCCTCCAATGTTAAAAAAAAAAAAGTCTGGCAGAAAATAAAAATCTCAATTTCTTGTTCCTCCTGAGCTTTATAAAAATAATATCAGCATTCTTCACTGGAGCCCTCTTTTCAAAGGGTTATTCTTACAGAGAAAATTCCCCTCTAAGCTAAAACTCATCTCACAGGTTTCCAGTCCAGATAGGAAATTATTCTTTAAAATCTTAACTATCACTACATATTAGGAGTGAGTCTATTGTTGCTTTTTTTAATGTTCAAAATCCACGACAGAAGGAAATAGTTGTTTCAATAAGCTCCATACATGCAAGACCTCAGTCCACACTATTGCATTTTCAGTATTGCAGGATCAAAGCTAACAATGATAGTAAGCTAAATGTGGCATAGCGGCCAGTAAGTACACATCACTGACCACCAATTAAGATTTCTTTTTCTCTTGTCCTCATAAGGAGTTTTTGTTAATTTTAATAAATAATGTTTCGATCACAGTACAGATCATACATTAGACCAAAACACAATTCCTGCTGCTAACAAGATGCCTTTGTTTTATGATTGAACATAATACTTTACTGCAAGCAAGCACTCACCTGCCTTCTCATAAAAAGTTTTTCATTCACATCATTTACTTCAGGGATTGAAATGTATTGTTGATACTTCACGTTGTGTACCAGTTGAATGTTCCTGAACTACACGCTAAGACCCTTGCAGGTAAATATTTTCTTTTGACTTCATTCATACTACCTGAATCTTTCACAGCTCATCAATGTAATGGAAGTTTTCATAGTCTAACACTACTGGAGGATTTTAAGATTTTATCATTTTCATGGTTCCTGGAAGCATTTAATTATTTAATTCTAC
>JAVJGJ010000059.1:14105870-14116367 GCA_035590215.1 Microhierax caerulescens | reverse complement strand
GGCTTTTTTTATTCTTTACATATTGGGACAATCCAAAAAACCCCACAATATTAATTTCCTAAAACCTAACCATAGAGTTTGCTTTCAATCAGATATGTAAAAACCCTATGTTTGCACTTAGCAGCCAAGTCACATATACCCTTCATGGATAGCTACCAGAGAAAGTATTTGTTTCTAGTAGGTATATCTGAGAGTGGTCAAATTTAGCTCAAAGTTACCAATCATAATTACTTTGGACTGTTAACAGAACAACATGAATTGCAGTACAAGAGAGGGACAATCTAACTGGAAGTATAGGTAAGAAAAGAATATAGAAATTTGATCTTCAAGTTTCAGCAACCCAGGGTTCAAGCGAACAGAAAAAAGATTTTGACTTGCCAACATATCTTAAAATCCAATCAAGTATGTTATAAACTATTATAAACCTTGGACTATAAACTATTAGAAACTTCGGATTTGTGGAGGGCTGACTTTGGCCTGTTTAAGAGCCTGGTTGACAGATTCCCTTGGCAGACAGTCCTGAAGGGCCAAGTGTCCAGGAAGGCTGGACATTGCTCAAGATGGCAGTGTTAAAGGTGCAGGAGCCAGATGTCCTCATGTGCCAAAAGATGAGCTGGGGTGGCTGAACAGAGAGCTTTGGCTGGAACTCAGGGGGAAAAGGAGAGTTTCCCACCTTTGGAAGAAGGGGCAGGCAACTCTGGAGGGCTGTAACCATGTTGGGAGGTTAGGCAAGGTGAAGATTAGAGAGGCAAAACCCCAGCTAGAACTCGGGCTGGCCACTGCCATAAAAGATAACAAAAACACTTTTACAAATGCATGAGAAACAAAAGGAGGGCCAAGGATAATCTTCATCCTTTATTGGATGCGGTGGGCAACATTGCCACAAAGGATGAGGAGAAGGCTGAGCTACTTAATGCCGCCTTTGCCTCAGCCCTTAAGTCTTTTGCCTCAAACCAGTTACCCTCTGGGTACTCATACTTGATCTGGAAGACAGGGATGTGGAGGAGCAGAATGAAGTCCCCACAGTCCAGGAGGAAAGTTAGTGACCTACTGCTCCAATTAGACATGCACAAGTCTATGAGGCCAGAGGGGATCCACCTGAGGGTACTGAGAGAGCTGGCAGAAGATCTCACCAAGCCTCTCTCCATCATTTATCAATGGTCCTGTCAATCTGGAGAGGTCCCAGCAGACTGGAGGTCAGCCAATGTGATGCCCATCTACAAGAAGGGCAGGAAGGAACGTCTGGGAAACTACAGACATGTCAGTGCTGGGGAAGGTTATGGAGCAGATCATCCCCAGCACCATCACATAGCACATGCAGGAAAATGGGGGGATCAAGCCCAAGCAGCAGGGTCTTATGGCAAGCAGGTCCTGCTTCACAGACCTGATCTCCTTGTACAACACAATGACCCATGCAGTGGATGTGGGAAAGGCTGTGGATGCTGTCTACCTGGACTTTAGTGAAGTCTTTAACACCGACTCCCACAGCATTCTCCTGGAGAAGTTGGCTGCTCCAAGCCATGGACAGGTGTACATTACACTGGGTGAAAAGCTGGCTGGCTGGCCGAGCCCACAGTGTGGTAGTAAATGGAGTCACAACCAGCTGGCGGCCAGTCGCAACTGGTGTTTCCCAGGACTCAGTACTGGGGCCAGTTCTGTTTACTATCTTTACTGACAGTCTGGACAAGGGGATCAAGTGCACCCTCAGTGAGTTTGCAGATGGCACCAAGCTGGGGGGGAAATGTTGATCTGCCTGAGGGCAGGAAGGCTCTGCAGAGGGATCTGGGCAGGCTGGACCATGAGATTCAACAAGAAGTGTGGGGTCCTGCCCTTGGGTCACACCAGCCCCATGCAGCTCTACAGGCTTGAGGCAGAGTGTCTGGAAAGCTGCCCAGCAGAAAAGGGCCTGGGGGTGCTCGTCAACAGCCAGCTGGGCAGGAGCCAGCAGTGTGCCCAGGTGGTCAAGAAGGCCAACAGCATCCTGGCCTGTATCTGAAACAGTGTGGCCAGCAGGACAAAGGAAAGGATTGTCCCTCTGTACTGGGCACTGGAGAGGCTGCACCTTAAATACTGTGTTCAGTTTTGGGTCTCTCACTACAAGAAAGACACTGAGATGCTGAGGCAGGTCCAGAGAAGGACAATTAAGCTGATTAAGGGGTGTAGCGCACAAGTCTTCTGAGGGGTGGCTGAGGGAACTGAGGTTGTTTAGACTGGAGGCTCAGGGGAAACCTTATTGCTCTCTACAACTACTTGAAAGGAGGTTGTAGAGATGCAGGTTTTGATCTCCCAAGTAACAAGCAATAGGACAAGAGCAAACGGCCTCGAGTTGCACCAGGGGAAGTTTAGATTGGAAATGTAGGCAAATTTCTTCACGGAAAGGGTTGTCAAGCATTGGAGCAGGTTGCCCAGGAAAGTGGTTGAGTCACCATCCCTGGACATATTTAAATGACCTGCAGATATGGTGTTTAGGGACATGGCATGGTTTAATGATGGACTTGGCAGTCCTAGGTTTACAGTGATGATCTTAAAGGTTTCTTCCAACCAAAACTATTCTATAATTCTATGATTCTATGAACTTGGACCAGAACTGCTGCAGGACAACGTGGCCTGTGACCCCTCAGAGGCCAGGGGTGCTTTCACTGTTCCTCCAAGGACTGAGTGACTTGTATTCTTTTATGATTTTGGAGTCCAGATATGATTATGTTACAATCCATGTTACAAACCATGTATTAACATCTGACCACAACCACAGAGGGTCTAGGTGATTGGAAGTCATAACATAGCTTAAAGTCTAGGTTATAGGAATTCGTAAGTTGTATTATAAATTCTGTATTACACTACTTATAGATCCCACTATTTTGAATCTGATTGTAGACATCCTGTCCCATTCTAATCATAAATTCTGTGCTCTAGCAATCATTAAATCCTGTTAAGAAAATAAAGCTTTAGTTGCAACTATGATTTAGTGCTGCCATCGTTCTGACAGGGATCCGTAAAAGAACCTGTTTTTCCCTTCAATGTTGAGTAACACCATAACAGAAAAAGGGATAGATACCAGAAAGTTTGTGTATATTAGTTTGAACTGTATCATTATCTGGGATGAGCTACAAAAATTAGGGAATTTGGACTATTAAGTGTTAACATAGTTGAAAATGGTTTCATAATTCTTTGATTGGCCTGATAATACATTAATTAGACTATGAAATAGGTGCTTGGCTTTGGGTTTAGATATAAATCATGTTTCCTTGGTTTATGTAGATTTTTTGTGATGTTTGGGCTGATAACCTTGCCTTTGAGACGCACCTGTTAAAATTTTAATGTAATAAATGATAGACAACATGACTAGCACTCCTATGAGCTCTGATGGGGCTCTGTTTTGCTGGAAATATTTTGCTTAAAGTATGGCAACTGATTTTCTGCAATGCAGCATGTAACACATCTATTGATGAAGCATATAGACAACCTAGGATGTAATTTGTGATGGAATGCAAGACAAAGATCAGTTATACAGAGCTACGAAATTAAAGTTGCAGTAGGAATAACATATGACAAGGGGCATGTTGCTGTGGTCCTCAGGGACTTAATATAAGGAAAGATGTGAAAAAATAAAAAATGGGACCAAGATTTTTTAAAAAATATGTTTATCAGCTATCAGAGAAAAACGAAAGAGAAGAACTTAGGTCATGGTTTTAGTAGATACAATTCAATGTATCTACTATTTCTCTCCCTATCTTATCAAATGGATATCATGGCTTCCTTGCTCAGTAACCATTACAATCTTTACAAGAGGCAGAGGAAAATTTTCTAAATGGCTAGTGTCTTTAGAGAGTGTGGAATTCCAGGACAAATTTTCTGCTCTTAAAAATGGTCTTTAAAATGGTCACAGCATGGCAAATACACTCAACAGAAGCGGCTTCCCATAAACAGCATTTGAATTCTACTCTTTAAATTTTAATGTGAAAATCTTAATTGCACCTATTGAAACCCAAGCAGAAGTTCTTCAAAACCCACAGAAATTACAACAGAGTAATGAGTCAGCATTTTGCAGGTGGCCTGTGGCACTTTGCCTCAGCGGAAGATTCTGTCACTCTGATGATCCATGGTGGATCGTTATTTGATATTGACCATTACATGATACCAACTTACGTGTCTGGACTATGGAGTTCTGTTGACTTGATTTTAACATTAGTTTGAAGCGCTCATTGTCAACAAAATTTTTGGGTTTGTCTAACAATCAGGAAAAGAACACATCTACAGACATTTCCCAATTTAATAATGCTTTCAAGTGAATACAGCTAAGAATGTGACTCAGATAGTAACAGCTTTTTGGTTAGATTCAGAGGCTTTAGTTTGACTTCCTGCACATAATCCAGCTAGGATCAGTGTTGTATTCCTAAAAATACCTCAGAATTAGCATACTGCTCAGTACTGAAAAATTCTACAGCTAAAAAACATTGGTAGAGGGCAACATAAAATATTTATAATCAGCTGTCATTTTTATTTCAGTGGGACAGCTCACATCAAATAGATCTTGTAAGTGTTCAGGATCAGCCCTGGGCTCTGTCTCTAAACTTTTGTTAGGCATAATCAGTGTCTCACATGCAGAAACATTAAGAGGTTTTTCAATTGCTGTAATATGTGAAGTAACATACATTATATTTTAATTTTGTTTCTAAGAATTATAGAATAAAATCAAGGCAAGGTTGTAAAGCTGAAATTTAAATAAGCCTTGAACAGATTGCCCAAGAAGGTTAGGGGATCTCCGTGACTGAAGGCTATAAAGAAAAGACAACACAAACAAGGTTTTGTATCACTGATTTTACCCTGGGATGAGAGAACAGACTACATAGCTTCTTGGGATCCTTTCAAGAGCTAATCATTGAGTTTCTGACACACCCATGCAGAGAAGTGAAGAAATATAAAGCACTTCTGGCTTCCCTGACAGGACTGCAAACCTGCAGACTGTGGGGCAGTGAGGAGAACAATGTCTCTGGGTCACTGAGTTGTGAAGAAGCAAATAACTATCACAGCGATAATTCAGTTGCAGGTTGCTTCTTCCCTAAAGCAGGAAAGATAATGAAAATATATTGCAATTCTGAATTAAAACTAATTCTTTAGCCTAGTACTGAGCTCTAGACATATCCTTATTGCTGAAAGAAACTTTAATGTTGCAAGCTATCCCCTAGAAAGAGTATAAGGGGATTGAAGATACATTAAATAATGGTTATATATGGCCTTATAAAAGATGAGAGTAGGTATTTGACTACATCTGAAATCAGATTTATGGAGATGGATGATTAGGAATTAGAATATGTGCAGAGTGTGTTAGGTATGTTTATTATAAGGTGAAAAGGCTTTTAAAATTGATAGAGCCATGACCAAACAGTGTATGTCCAAAAGGGTTAAGGAAGTAAGGAGAGAAACTGAAGAAGCTTTGGCAGGCATTTTTATATACTTCTGCTCTTCAAAACAGATCAAGTGAAATCTGAGAGTACTGGAGAGTAGCCAACATAATGCCATTATTTTAAAATGGCCTAAGGAGAGACAAGAGAGGTAAAGACTCACTAACTCATTGGAATTCTCAGAGGATATGGCTGTCAACCTAGACAAAGGAGATGCACTTTCAGAAAACGTGGGAAAATTTTGCATTGTAGCTACTGTCTCAGTTGCAATGTCAAGAAATGAAGTAAAAGCAGATATATTAAACTGATTGGAGTAAACCAGCTATAATAAATGTATGCTGAAGATAGAAAATAAAGTTAATGAGGAAGTTTTTGACCAAGGCTAAACTGTTTAAAAAAAGTGTAAATGAGAAGTGACACAGCTAGCCTGCTAACTGCACTTCTCCTTTCAGAGTCTTCCCAAAGGAGGTTACTTGCTTGAGATTGACTTGTTAATGTAGCTCCTTTCAAGTCTGACATGTTTGTAACATTATTGTTCTACCCGCTGCTGTCAGAGCTCACTCTGCCATGCTGCTGTTCTTCACATTGTTAAAACAGGTGAATTTTCCTGCTTATGAAAATATATTCCTGTCATTCCTAGAAATGAGTTACTCTTTATTTGCACAATGGAGAGCTGCAGCATAAGGTCCCAGTCTGTCCTGTGAAACTGGGGGAGAAAAAAAATCAATTCCGTATCTATACCCATTCAGTCCATAACAATTTTATTGACACTACTAGTAACAGAACAGTTTTATAGGTGAGGGCTATGCCATAGGCTAAGGTCACAAATAAGCATAACAAATAAGCATATTCCATCAAATTGTTATCTACCAACAAACTTTGGTAACAAGTCAAGCTGGATTTAGATTAGTAGGACAGAAAGAAAAGGCTCTGAATCTGATTACTAATTCCCTGAGCCATCCAGTCCTACTACAATTGTTATTTATGTTTCTAGGCTGCTTTTAAAGACAGAAGTGATGTGTAAAAAATGCCAGAAGGATATATCAAAAGCTTTTATAGCTGAAGTTGGTATCACCAGCCTTACTCACCAAATATATTAGTAGCAAAGAAAGGAATTTATTATTTACTTATTATCTTCTTAACATTAAGGAAGGATTGTATAAAATATTGTTAATCAGATTTGAGGTTAACGTGGGAGTTAGTTGGGGATATTTTTTCTGATGTTAGTATAGACAGAAAATACTAAGAAATATTTGTAAATAATTAAAAACTTTTATTTTTTAAAAAGTCTTGGTTTGCTCAGAAAGTGGAAGACATCTTCAGCAGTGTCTGAAGGTTATACCATACCTTTGCATGTTCTACTTAACATCTTTGTGAATTTTAAAATTCTATCAAAAACTTTAACAAGGTCAAGCTCTACAATACAGATCAATTCCCATTCCAATCATAATTTATATGTTCTTCTAGTCCATTTGAAGAAACTGTATTACTGGCACCAGCTTCACTGATCTGCAGAGATGGATGATTTTTTTTATCTTGGTGCTTTAGTCTCCATACTGTTTTCAGCATAGTAGACCTGTGTGAATAAGAAATTCTTTGATTTATTGGATGAACTGAAAAAAACTCAGGAAAATTTTCTGGCTGAAACTAAATGCTTCAAATATTTCACCAAAATCAACCCCCTACTGAAAAGTCATTTTAGACTTAACAGGAATATTCAATTTCAATAGATATGAATGCTTTTGACTCCAGTGTCAGTTTGACATACTGTTTCTTTATTTCACACTTTAAAATACTTTGAGTTAAATTAGAAACCTTAACTCCAGAAGAATATTGACAACCCAGTCCACCTAATAGATATGAAGGTGTCTAGAGTAGGATATTCCCTGTACAGAGAGCAGAGCATGCTCCGTACTCTAAAGGTCTCCATAAAGAAGTCCCGAACATCTTAGGGACCTCAAAGGAAGTATGTATTGGGAGGTCCGGGTTCCCCAGCACACTCTGCCCAGGTCTGGAACATGCACTACAGTGCAGAAGATGTGAATTCAAGTCTTATTTGTTATTGGCTCTGTGTGTATATTTTTGCTACACTTCCAGAATGTGATAGTATACTACTAATCAGATATTCTTACCAAGATTGTCTTTCACATCTTGTAGCACTGGGAACTAACTATTTGGAAGACTCAGTATCTGTAGTAAGTGATCTTCTGGTCCCAGTTTTCCCAGCAGGAACTACTGGCTACTGTCAAACTGTCTTTAAAAATTTGCTTACTCTTTTGGCATCCAAATAAAAGCAAGTCTCTATACTAAAATTTGGTCTAAGTACAGGCTCTTAAAACCTTAAAACTTAAAGAACCTTAAAAACTGAGAAATTATTCTTTAAACAATGCAAGTACAATTATTTTTTTAAAATAATAATATTAAAATCAATAAATACAAAAACATTAAGAAAATACAACTAAAAACTCAATATGAGTAATCAGCTACATGCAAAATAAATGAATGGGCAAAACTTAATTTGGTTTGAATCAAAGAGTTTCTTGGGGGGCTATGTAGGTGCTATACACATGCAAGCATAGTTCTAGGCTCCTTAGATGTCCTCTCCACAAAAAAAACAAACCAAAACAAAAACCCTCCTGCATGCCTAAGGATTCTGTCCCAGAAATTTATTCATGTTACCTATCTTTAACCATCAAGATATTATGTTGTACTGGGCATACTTGGCAAGGAGCTGGCAGTGGAGGCTGCAGGGCGGCCTCTGTGAGGAGCAGCCAGGGCTGCCCCGGGCCAGGCACAGCCGGTTCCAGCCGGCTCCAACTGACTCACCACAGGGGACAGCAGAGCCCAGCAGCTAAGGTAGTTGTATCTTGGGAAAAAGTATTTAAGAAAGGGAGAAAATACCACAGAGAAAGGATGAGGGAACAGCATTTTGAGAAACAGCCCTGCAAACACCAAGGTCAGAGGAGGAGAAGCAAGAGGGGTACTCCAGGTGCTGGAGCAGAGATTCTTCTGCAGCCTGTGGAGAAGATGATGGTGAAGCAGATACCATCCACACTGCAGCCCACAGAGTGCTGTACACCAGAACAGGTAGGTATTTCCTGGAGGACTGAAGCCAACGGAAAGCCCCTGCTAGAGCAGGGGGAAAGTGTGAGGAGGAAGAAGTGGCAGAGATGACTTGTTATAGATTGCTTGTTCTGTGTCAGTTGGGGTGGGGGAGGAAGTTGAGGAGCTGGGAATGAAGGAGTGAAGTTGATCCTGTGAAAAAACATGTGTGTGGGGGGAAGTGTTATTCTAATTTGTCTTTGCTTCTCACTATCAAATCTATTTTAACTGGCAACAAATTAAATTAATTTTCTCCAGTTTGAGACTACTTTGCCCATGACAGTTATTGGTAAGTGATGTCCCAGTCTTTATCTCAAGTTTTGCATTTCATTTTCTCCCCAGTCCTCTTCGAGAGAGCGGATGGGTTGGGGTCTGGCAGTCCACCACATACATATGTAGTTTAAGGTGAACTTCCTCTACTGACAAGAGAGAAGGAACTAGAGATTAAAAAGCTTAAATACAAGATCAAATTAATTAAGAAAGGTATGCCAGCTGTTGCAATGAGAAATATTAAAATAATAAATAACAGATAAGAGACCCTCCGTCAAAGAATGTATGCTACACACAAGACTCTGGGGAACCTTGGACAACAACTGAAAGGTAAAAGGCCTTTCAACTCCAAGCTAATTCACTGAACAGTAAAAAAAAAAAAAAAAAAAAAAAGACTGCCTTGTGCTGTTTAAAATGGAGAGATATCAAATACTGGAGTTAATGTTGCAGTAAAACAGAGTATTCAGCTAAAAATGGAAAATGCAAGATCATTCCTATCTCAGCCTGTCTGTGTCATTAACTACACTCACTAAGCACAGGTATTTTAGAAGTCTCACACTACCACTCATGTAGTTATTTATGTTTTGACCATCGGTGTTGTAACACGCAAATCTACATAAGAAAATTCATAAAGGATGTTATGTTGGTTTGCTTTTTTTTCTTCATTCATTTAAAGGTGTTTCTCAAGAGATAATTTTTAATATTTTCTGACCCACAGTTATTAAGTCTACTTGCTTCCTTCTATTTAACAGAGATAACCCTGTGTTTTTGTATACAGTTTTCAGATCCAGCATCCCCTGAAGATCAATTCCCCAACCATGCATGTTACTAATAGTAAATCCTAATTCGGTAGTGTTGCAATACCAAACAAATACAATGGAAGTGAAGATGATTTTGTAAAGAAACCCATATTTTCATTAGTATACTTTATCACTGTTACCCACAGCTGCCAAGGTCTGACTATTAAAAATAATATTTCTTTTTAAATTATGTATTTTGGTAATTTACCCCCAAAGAGCTAGAATAACAGAAATGTCTCTCTTTTCAGTTCTTCTTCAGTATGCTAATATTTATTTATAACTCATTAATAAACATGAACTGTGTGTACACAATACAGAAAAAATAAAGAAATCCTTTTTTTCAGTCATAAATATATATACTATAAATCATTAATTCCCGAATAGTAGTCTTTCAGTGCTGTATGCTTAAAAATGTGTCTGAAATTCAGACATGCACTGTGCAAAATTATAACCCTTGGGAAAAATATAATGACTTTTCATTTTTATAAGATATTGAATATTATAATTAAAGTAATGGCATAACGATATCATCTTTATTGAGATGAAACTACTGGACTGCAAAAAAGGAATTAGAAGACAGTAATTACCATAGGGATTTATGTCAGGTATTCCTTTTGTTTTGTTTTCAGCTGTGAAAGAAAAAGTACATAAATACTTGTGTTGTTGAATTGCTTAGGAAGAACCAGTAAAGGGACTGGATATAATACAAAATGAACATTGCAAATACTTCATAACTTAGAAATTATATTGAGACATATGATAAATAAAAGCACTCTATTGCTTTTCAGTGCTTCAACATGCTGCAATTTGTTGTTTTACATTGTGGCAATTGGTAATATGTAGTAATCTTATAATTTAAAGGAAGCAATAGATAACTTTGAGGTCTTTCCCCCACCCCCCACCCCCCTTTCCTAGTTCAAGCA
>JAVJGJ010000059.1:14083831-14100143 GCA_035590215.1 Microhierax caerulescens | reverse complement strand
TTAAAAAAAAAAAAAAAAAAAAAAAAAAAAAAAAAAAAAAAAGGCAAGCCAGAAAAAGGAAGAATGTGCACAGGATTCTGTTGATTTAACCTTTTTCTTTATGTGTTCTCTACCTTTTGAGTGAAATAATACATACAGCTTCCTTTGAACCATTTTTTAATGTATAATCCTAGCAGGAGGCAAGAACAGTATTTTGTCCAACAATTATCAGCTAGCCTGCAGGGATGTGCTGGTTTTGGCAGCGACAAAGTTAATTTTCTTCATAGTAGCTAATATGGAGTGCTATGGTTTGGATTTGTGCTGGAAACAGTGTTGATAACACAGGGATGATTTAGTTATAGCTGAGCAGCGCTTGCACAGAGCCAGGGCCTTTGCTGCTTCTCACCCCACGCCACCAGTGAGGAGGCTGGGGGTGCACAAGAGGTTGGGAGGGGACACAGCTGGGACAGCTGACCAAAGGGATTTTCCAGACCATATAATGTCATGGTCAGCATATAAACCTAAGGAAAGAAGAAGGAAGAGAGGGACATTCAGAGCGATCACGTTTGTCTTCCCAGTAACCATTACATGTGGTGGAGCCCAGCTTTCCTGTAGGTGGCTGAACACCTGCCTGCCCATGGGAAGTAGTAAATAAATTCCTTGTTTTGCTTTGCTTGCGTGCATGGCTTTTGCTTTCCCTATTAAACTGTCTTTATCACAACACATGAGTTTTCTCACTTTTATCCTTCCGATTCTCTCTCCTGTCCCTCTGCAGGGGACTGAGCGAGCTGCCGTGTAGTGATTAGTTGCTGGCTGGGGTTAAACCACGACAGGGGAAGATCACTACAAGGTAAGACCTGGGACTAGGAATTTCCTGTGCCATGGACTTCTGAGACTGAGCTTGAGTTCTTGGGGGACTGGAGAAAAAAAGATGCAGGAACAAGCTTGCTAGATTTATGTAGGGTTTTTTTTAGCAGTCAGTGGTATGGTCCAAGATGAAACTGCCTCCAGTAACTATGATTCTTCACCTATATGTAATAATATATGTATTTTAAACACGTTCATCTGATTGAATGTACATGGTTCATCTCTGAGCTAGTCAACATAGCCCCCTTTCTGTACATAGTGCTACTTCTACCTGAAAACAGAGATCTAAATGGCATTAATCACATCTTAAAAGCAGGGTTATTTACTTGACTACAAAAAGACTGTAGAATGATGGACTTCAGTATAAGTATTCATACGTAGTCATATCAGTCCCACTGCTGTCAATCTTTGTGTTCAAACTTTGAAAAGTGCAATATTTTTCTAACACATCTTTATTCAATTATATTTCTCCGTTAATTCTGTGAAGGGTTATGCTCTTATTCTAACAGTATCTGTCTCACCTCTTTATATAAACAGTCCAACTGGCATTTTATTTAGCAATTCCAGTGTGACAATTAAAAAAAAGTCATATTTTTATTATCTGTCAATATTGGGAAGGAGTTAGCAATGCAGTGGTTATAACCCTGGAATAAGTATACGCATGGCATTCTGCTTAGCATACTCATATGAATATAAATAGAAGTAGTAACAAAGTCTACATATTTTTGTTATATGTTGAAGTTTTATTTATTTAAAACCCTACAGAAACTTGAAAAATGTTTCTTTGCATTCTTCACTTTTTCAATTCTTTCAATATAATACACGCTGGCTTTTCTTGTAGCAGCACTTGAAACAACTCCTGATATTGTTTTTTATCCTTTTTCTTGTTCACCTGAAACACTGCTGGTGCCACTATTGCTTCAAGCTCTTTAAACCTAATGGTTAAGGGCCAGAAGAGCAAATACAAGGACAAAACACCATTGCTTCAGGGCTCTATTCAATTCTCTTTAATCAGGCAGAGCTGCCATTGAAATCAGTGACAGCTTGGCTTGAAAAAGAAAGGCGGAATAGGGATTTCAGTACTTCCAGTGTCTAACTTAACAATCTGCCCTACATGGCAGGAAAGGACTACCAAAGGAGGAAAAAACAGTTTCTCTTTGCTAAAAAATACCCTTTGTATCCCTTTTCTCTGGAACTGAAATAAAATTATGTAATGTTTTTGTGGAACATGTTCTTTTCTCTCTTACTCTTCTGTACAACATAAAAACATCCTACATGGTTTGCCATCTATTGTAACTCAGCCAAAATTCCTTGTCCCTATCCCCATATGTCTCTTTCTCAGCGCCATGGCCACTTTTGCACAGGTAAGTTGTCCCATCTAAGCAGCAGTCCTATCATGGCCAAAAGTGGAACAAAGAAGAACTTAAGTGTGCTAATAATATGACCTAAGTAAGTAACTCTAATGCAACCAAAGTACTCTGATAATGTATCCCATAAAGTTATGCAGGAGACAGCTTTAAAAACTTTCTTCTTAACAGAATAAGTTTTTTCTAAAATATATTTTGAAGTCTAAGAATATTCCCCAGCAGACTGCTCTGAGAGCCATTGAATCATATTTGAGTCACTTCTTTAGAATACTCCTAGTTAGTACCATGGGAATAAAATGCCCATTATTTATGGTCAGAATATACAGATAGATAGCAACTTGGTACTCTCCTGGGTTTAATATATACATTTCTGATATCCTTATATTTACTCAGGCATATCAGGTTTTAGTGAAAAATACAGTAGCTGTAAAACACTGAAAAAGAACTTCAGGTGTGAATTTCCATGCTGCTAAATATATTGTCCTCATTTACTGACATGAAGAGTCACTTGGCATTCTCTGGTGCAATGGAATTATAGATTATGCAATTCTTAATCAGCTGTGTAAGGCACAAGCCTCCCTCACCCAATTGTACCAATTTAATTTAGGTCATTTAAACTGCCACAAGGCAGCTTTCCTCCTCTGGCATTGACTGACTGTCTGGAAAGCCATAATTTTCTAGCAGTACAAGTCAGCAGTCACCTGCTGAGTGAGCTGGTGTGGCTTTTAAAAGCTGATTCAGCACAAGAAGAAAAAGAAAGCTGACACTAACTGTAATTGTCAGAAATTCAAGCACTGTGCTTTTAAACATGAGAAAGCCAAACTGGAAAGGAGAAAAGAAAAAAAAAAAAAAAAGGAGAATGGAAAAACAGGAAAAAAAGATGTCTTAGACAACAGAAGTGGGGAAAAAATATTTTTTTTTTAAAAAAAACAACAACAAAAAAAGAAAGTCCAAACTTTAAATCATTGATAAGAAAGTATTGAAAAAAAAAAGCAGGGGGTGGGGTGGGATGGGGAATATCTGTTCATATTTTAAAAAAAGTGTCAAAGCTTAAAGTAATATTTAATAATAATATAAAATAAATAATACCTATAAAGTAAAACACATATTTTAGATTTACCATTGTATGGAATTATCAAAGTCCATTGAATTCATAATAATTTCTTTGCTTACCTCAGTCTTATCCATTGCAGTGTCCAGCAAACACAGAACTAGAACAGTATGCCAAAAAAAACCATGCAAAAAAACAACAAAACCAACCAGAACAAAGAACAATAGATGATTAAATGTAAATAAGGACTATTTATATAAAATTGCATGAATTTTCTGAAGATGCTTTTGCCCCATTCACTTGTAATTTCACAAGTAATATACACTCTTGTTTAACCAGTATGTGGTGGCAAAAAAAATAATTTAATGTTATATAAAATGGTGAAACTTATTTCACCAGAGAATCTACACACAATATGCTAGCATTGTGCTTGAAAGTATGACAGCAACAAAGTACATGGTAACATCCGTGGTACTGGGCATTAATGTGAGTTAACATTTTTTTGCCTAGACAAGATAATAATATTAGTAAATACGAACTGCTTATTTGGATATGTTGTTGATGGATTTAGGAGGAAATAAAAAAACAGAAGAAGAGGCTACCATGGAGGGCTGCAGGGAGGGAGAGGAAGAAAGATTTAGGTTTGAAAATACAGCAAAAATCCTACATGTCAAAGATAGTGGATGAGTTCATAATTGGTTTGGATTTCATTTTTTACTAATTATAATAAGTGCTAGACAAGATATATAGCAAATCAATCACTAAAATTATTTTTTAGAATAGGAACTAGTTAGAATGAATGGTTTGTGGGACATCGGTTTTCAGTAACCAAGTTGACCTGCCTCAAGACTGATATCTTAATTTCATCTGTGTACCGTAGAAGTTTTCCAAGATGGAAAAAAGTATGACACTCTTGCGATCTCCTCTGAAACACAACATCCTGGAATAATGTTAGTTACTAAAGGTAAAATGGATCTGAAAAGAGAATGGATTTTTTAATCTGATGTTGAACTTTTGTGATAAACAGAAATAGATAAATATGGAATGAAGGTAGCAAAATTAGAATCAGGAATCAGCAACTCCAGTGATAGCTGCTTTAAAGGAAGAATAGAGAGGGTGAAATAATAAGATCAGTTCTCAGTTTCTGGGTCGCTCTGGAGCACAGGCGTGAATTTTTACATGAACAGCTTATTCAATACTCTGGCTTTAGCACAAGAGCTTTCAGAAGAAGTATGATAAGGGTAGACAGTAAAATAAGTGAATAGAAACCACTGCATTTACAAATGGTCTATGGTAAGCTTATGTCTGAAGTTGGAAATATAGTGAAGAATTATTGCTAAAGAAGACAATTTATTAAAGATAAATTGGTGACAGTGTAATTTCTATGGGCAAGAGAAATATGACAATATAAAGAATATTCCAGCCTTCCACACTTCCTTCCAAAATATGCAGAATTCTCAGGGTTCTATATATGGATATTTTCTTTCCCCCATTCTAGATGATGTGGAGTTTTGGTGAGAGAGGAAAAACAGTTCCAATACCAAGGTGTAATTTATTTATTTCAGACTATGAAAATTCCTTCCTCAACCTATTTTCAAACTTCCTTTCACACTGAGCACATATGTAGTTCAATAAGAACTCTGGCCATTAGTAGTGGGGACTGTCAAGGGTGCTCTGAATAGTCCCCTTTCTGGTACCTGTTTGGGGGTGGGAGGGAGGGTCAACCTTCTTTATCCTCCTGTAATCATTGTATGCTCAGCCATAAGGGGAAAAACCAACAGGAACCCTGGTAGATGAAGGTGTCGAGATGAATAAAACAACACTATAGCAAGGATAGTGGAATATTACTCTGGGTCTGTCCCCCTTCTTCACATAGCCTGTGGCTTAGGGTCCTCCACAAATAATATACACAATTTATGTTTAATAATCTGTATCAGACTTCTATCAGCTCCTAAAAGTTTTAGATCTGGAGAGTGTTTGCATCTAACTTTTATAGGAGAAAACTTTTCAAAAATTACATTGGCTTTTTCATTCAAGAATATTGAAGGCCAACATGTAAAGAAGTTCAAACAAACCTGTAAAATTACAATTCTGTAGTCATCCAGATGACCTGGAAATGTACACCATCTCTTTGATGTTTGCAGATGTCCTTTTTTCCGCTGGGATAGAGTTAATTTTCTTCTTAGTAGCTGGTGCAGTGTTGTGGTTTGAATTTGGTGTGAGAGCAGTAGTGATAGCACACTGATGGTTTTGGTTGTTGCTACATAATGCTTATACTAAGACAAGGACTTTTTAGCTTCTTAGGCCCTGCCAGTGAGAAGGCTGGAGGCGCACAATAAATTGGGAGGGAGAACAGCTGACTTGAACTAGTCAAAGAGGTATTCCATACCGTGGGACATCATGCTCGGTATATAAACTGGGGGGAGGGGGTTGGCCAGGGCCTGCCAGTCATTACTCAGGACTGGCTGGGCATCGCTCAGCAGGCGGTGAGCAGTTGCATTGTGCATCACTTGTTTTATTTGCTCCCTTCCCTTTAGCTTTCATTCCTCTCCACTTATCCCTCCTTTTCATTACAAATGTTGTTGGTGGTGGTGGTGGTAGTGATGGGTTTGCTTTTGTTTTATTTTATTGCAATTATTAAATTGTTCTTATCCCAACCCTTGAGTTTTACATTCCTTTCCAATTCTGCTCCCCATCCCTCTGGATGAGGGGGGAGTGGGCGAGTGGCTGCGTGGTGCTTGGTTACTGGCTGGGGTTAAACCACAACAATACACTAAGCTGAAGACAATCGACTGGGGTACCCAAAGGAATTCAGTGTATATATGAACTGTTCTTTTTGTTCTATTTGTAGTTCATAGTGGTTCATCCAGTGGATCAGTAGACATGGATTTCCTGTAACAGATAAAAGATATGAGAAGTTCCCAATTATGAGATCTTTTATTTAGAATAAAGTGCAATTGTAAGATCTATGTACTGTGCATTTCACAGAATCTCCATAATAGCATTTTGATTGTAATGGAAAAAAACCCACCTAATCACCATGTAGAAGATGTTAAAAACAGCCTTTGGTAAGTACTGGTGTCTACTGCAAGGAGACTCTCAGGTGAAGGCATTTCTCAATATGTTCAACCACGTCAAGTTTATGAAATCACAGAGAGACACAGAAAAAAATTCTCTACAATTAGATATTAACAATATAAATATATATACACAGAAAATTTTATCCAAAGAAGAATGCAGCAATATCTCATGTATCTAATAGAGTGCATTTCAGACTATATGTTTCAACTTTTACCTGAGAAAATAGCAATTAACATTTGTTGTAGTCAAATTTGTTGTTTCACAAAATGGCCTGAAGTTTACTTACTGACTAAAAATCATATGAATAGTAGGAGTTTAATGGATTAATTCTTCACCAGTTATGGGTTTAAGGAGAAATTTGGACTCAAAGTAATTTGTTGGCATTCTAAACAACAAGCATAGACTACCCAGGAGGTAAAAATATTTAGTTGGATGTCATGGTTTAACCAGTAGGCAATTAAGCACCCCACAGCTGCTTGCTCACGGTCCCACAGAGGGATGGGGGAATCAGAAGGGTAAAACTGTGAAAACTCAAGGGTCAAGATGAAGACAATTTAATAGGGAAAGGGAAAGCAAAAGCCGCATGTGCAAATTTAGCAAAACAAGGAACTCATCCACCAGTCACCTCCAGGAAAGCAGGGCTCCACCACATGTTAACAGTTACTTGGGAAGACAAATGCTATCACTCTGAACATCTCCCCCTTCCTTCTTTTTTCCCCAGCTTTATATGCTGACCATGACCTCATATGGTCTGGAAAATCCCTTTGGTCCATTAAGGTCAGCTGTCCCAGCTGTGTCCCCTTCCAACCTCTTGTGCACCCCCAGCCTCCTCACTGGTGGCGTGGGGTGAGAAGCAGCAAAGGCCCTGGNNNCTGTGCAAGCGCTGCTCAGCTATAACTAAATCATCCCTGTGTTATCAACACTGTTTCCAGCACAAATCCAAACCATACCACTTGCAAGGTACTACGAAGAAAATTGTCCCAGATAAAACTGGCAGGTGACTACAGCTTCAGCCATGTGCTGTAGGACAGTAACAAAAATACTTGCTCTAGTATCTCCCATCCCTACTAGTGATTTACTGAACTGCAATAAATAACACTGTGTTGCTGAAGTTTTGTTTATAAACTAACTAGTTCTACCAGATCTTGGTAAAAAGAAAAGTTATTCAGACCCCTGAGACTCTATAGGAATCCTTTAAAAAAAAAAAAAAAAGAATAAAACAAAAAATCCCACTAAAAATACCTCAATGTCTTGATAGAGAAAATACAATGCTGTCATCCAAAACAAATGCATGGCTCCAACCAGGTAACTGGCCTGACTTGTAAGTAATGATGGAAACCAGAACCCTATCCTAGATAAACCATGAGAGTCACCTGGTACCCTACTGAGCTGAACAATTTGTGATTACATTACAGCTTGCTTCAGCACTGACCGCAACAGTTAACCATGAAAACAATTTAAGAAAATGCCAGATGCATGTAGCACCAACTTATGAACTTGAGCATGAATGATCTGAAAACTGATGTATTTCCCATTCTGACTAGAATGGATGGGGTATGTCTTGTATAGATCACACCATGCAGGAACTGCCATTTCTAGAAGTATATTAAAAATTTCTCTTAAACCTTGAAAACAAATTAAGAGGAGGCAAACACAAAGAATTTTTGGTTCCCCATAAAAATATTTTGGTAGAAAAACCCTAAATAAATAGAAAAGATTCTATAAGAGGCAAATAAAATACTTGTCTTTATCCATTCTGAGTTATTGAGGCTTGTAGAATGTTAAACTGTAATCGGCAGGCCTGCCATGATTGGTAACTGTCGACTGCTCTTTGGCACGTCCGATATATCTTTAGTATTTTTTTTTTTATTTATTTTTTTATTTATAATATTATATATTTATTTATAATATTATATATTATATTTATTTTAGTATTTTAGTCCTTTTCACAGTTTTTTGAAAATATTGCAACTTTCTGTTCACTTTGCATGGAAGAAGCAATTGTGATAACTTACTGCATATATTAGCTAAATGGGGACTATAGACACTTTTCTGGTGATGGTAGGGATGCTACCTATACAACACATGATTAAGCCAAAGCAGAACATGACAGATTTCTGCACAAACTGCTTGGAAATGTATGCCATACAGTTGTGACTGATTATATCTGAGGGTAGTAAAAGTAGAAAGCAACCAGCAAGCCAAGGGAAGCAATCATGACTGTGGTACTGAAAAAAACCCAGTAACAGAGCTCCTTGGTAGATTTGCTGGTGAAGTATGTATGGAAATCATTAGGTAGGAATTGTTTGCTTTTTGCTCATGCTCTATTCGAGGGGGGTGTGTGTGTAAAATAAAAACACCAACAAACCCACAAAACTCTCTGGTGCAATACTGTTCTTTCACAAAGAAGATATAACAGAAACATGCCCAGCTCAAACAGCTACTGCTAACAAAAACCTAATAGTGATTCAAAGCTAACTAATCACTTTGGTCACAACGAACAATTATTTTCTTTTGGTTTAATTACTCCATGGAAAAAAAATTTTTGAACTTAACTTCCTAATGTTCAAAGCAGGCACACAAATTTATACATGGAATTTATAACCACAAAATTTGCTGATGTTTGAATGTGCTCATCAGGAATTGTAAGTCCGCAGCACTGCTTTCAAAAACAGAAAGCTGTGTTAATAGGCAGACTTCAGCTGAAGAAATAAATCAAATAAATATTAATCTTGATACATGCAGTTGTTTGTCTATGTAATATATTTTCAAATCACAGCTTCAGATTTATTAATTATTCCAACATATTACCCAAATATCTTACGATATTGTATATTACATGGAATTAAAATAATCAGAAGCCAGGCATATCTGGTTCATGGCTACTCTACACATCTGAAATCTTTTGTCAAGACAGCTGTCCCAACTCATTCAAAAAGAGGTTAATGAGGAAACAAGCATCAATAAGACAGCAAAATCCCTTTTACACTTTTCTAGAATAATCAACACCTCTGAACCATGTAATTCATTGAGGATAAAGACTGTCAACCTGCTGATATCAATAGCTTGTCTGGCAGAGGAAAATACCTACAAAATGGCCAATGGATTTGAAGTTGGTTATATTAATCTCTTAGTGCATACAGATAATTCAGCAAATGAGATTTAATGATTTATATTTAAATTATCCTACTGAAAATAATATAATTTAAAATAATACTAGGGGCATGGCAGCTGGGGAGGAAACAAAGTTAAAAGTCCTATCTGTGTAATTTACTTGCATTTACAAAGCTCTCAGTCTGCACTTTACTTATAATTGGTAACTCACATTTGCTATATAGGACACTTACCCTGTGCTTCCTGCCAAAAAATCTACTGATAAGTCAAGCACTCAGAACCTTAATACTGTAATGGCCAGGTTTGTACTTTTGGTTTTATATAAGGCATTGCAGACTCCTGTGTTCAGAGATTTCTTACCTCTGAGGAGACCCAAAGTCAAAGGGAAGTACTTTAGAATTATGGATAAAAGCACATGGGGTAAATTTAACCTTGTGCAAAATACCCTGAAGTATTGAGCAATAACATGTTGCCCCATCACACTATACAGTTTAAAGCAAGATGCTCTGTGAAGGTATTCCATTGGGAAGTTCTGTGAAAAAATAAGTAGTGCAGAGCATTTCAAGGGGTCTCAGCAGGGAAGTTCAAGAATGTTACAGCGTAAGTGTGTGCAATGTAATTCCATTATTTCCATGTAAAACAAGAAATTATAATGAATGCAGGACTCTGCTGCCACCTCCCTTCTCCATCTCGCTCCTCCCCATATAACTACAGTATGATGAGTTAAACTGCTGTAACAAGATAAGGTTTAATCGAAGATCAAGATCTTTCACAGATTCGTAAACTGTAAAGACTGTGTTATTCAGTCACTGTGTCCCAACAAAATTGTTTCCTGCATATCAGCCTCTACACACTGATCTGTTGTGACCGCCTTTCCTTATTGGTCATCTACATTTAAGTTTAGTCTTCTATCAACAAGTGGAAAAATGCAAACTACCACAAGAAGAAAGGGAGCACAGAGACTAAAAACTAGTGGACTAGAAAAAAAAAAAAAAAAAAAAAGACATCTGCTCAACATTGCTTTAATAAATGGTTTATATAAATGGTTTATATTTAAAGTTATTAGTTTAATATTTAATAATCTCCTGTTTTCTTTTTCCTAAAGCAAAATTTAGTTAGTACTAAACTCCAACCTACTCATCAAGTGCAGATTTAATGTCCTCTAACTGTTAAGAGGACATAACATAATGTTGAATAATTATATATCTTTCAATTTCATAATGCTAATTTCCGTACAAGAACATTATCCTTCCCAGACAATAGTACAAATATAAACCAGATAAACCATGTAAACCATAAATACGAATAGATTGCATTGCACAAATTAAGGCACTTGTAGGTAATACAGCAAACACTTCCTTTTTGGTAAAAAGAAGATATGTTCATAAAAGCTGGCTCTACTTACTAAAAAAAATTCTCAAAAGATTATTAAAAGAAATAAAGCCAACACTTCTGTTTACAGACATTGTGAGGTACAAAGCATAAACCATAACAAAAGGATATTTTGTGCAGAAGTTATTGTTGCACTGAAAAATTAGAAGTAGCTGTAACCAATAATTTCTAATTGGAAACAGGTATTTTTTGTGTAAAGAAACATTGACAATTAAAATACAGTTTAAACAAAAGAAATCAGTTGTGACACTTGCAAAATGCTCTCCAGGTGAGTGTTCTACAGGACAAACTCTGTAACTTAACCATCCTATGTGCTGGGGAGGACCTTCAATTCAGAGGAAATTTGAAAACGGAGAATGCTGGGTGTGAGACTGCAAGGTCTGCATTAAATCCCTTTCAAGCCTCATTTCACTGCAACTGTGACAGGCTCTCTTGGAGTAAAAATAAAGACCTAGAACCAACGAGCCCCTTTCTAGCACTAAGACAGACAGAAACTGAAAGGAAACTACCGATTGTACAGCTGCTTTGTGACTTGGAGGCACTCAGAACATCCTGTGCCAAGTACTTCTGGAATTAATTCAGTGGGAAACACTAAGGACTTCTCTGCACATGGACATGTTTGAGTCATCCCAGATATATTTTGTGATACATCATGGACTGAATTTTGTCAGAAAAGTAAATTTGAAAACACTTCTGAAAGACAGAAACCTCTTTCACAGACCATAACCAAGTGTCTTAACTGCCTTGGTGGTGTTGTTCACTGACTGCACAACTTTGAACCTGCAACAACACTTTTGCACTTTACAGAAGCTGCTTACCAGCAGGGCTGAAAAGCGTAGATCCTTAAGGAGAGTTCTGTGCTTAAATCAGGTATATGTACACGGTTGCTATGTCATCACAACTGTTCAGCAGGTAAACAAATATACACAAAAATAATAAATTATACTTGATTATGCAAATAATTATGACTGACTGCTACTCTGCCCTTTCATCTAAATTAGATCCTCCTGGTTTTTGCGATCATTACATTTTCAAACTGAAATGCATATCTGTGTTTAAATAACAACATTAACATTTAAAGAGGTTTACTAACATTAAATTACAAATGTGCACAACACTGCAATGCAGCAGGTTTGATCTTGAATGAAGAAAAGTAGTTCTCAATTAAAATATATTTCTGTAAGAATTAGAGTCAGCAACATCCTTTAAGAAGAAATACTGCTTCATGGTGCCTTATTTTTATATAAAAAAAATACTTCAAAGGTTTGTTACAGAGTATAAGTCTCATGTTTCAGACTTTTAAAATATTTCTTCATTTTATCCATTTTTGTATTTTTAAATAAAACCCACAGAATAGTTATAGTAAGAGAGCCTTGCAAGCAGTTCTTCTTCAGTCCCTATTAAAAATATATGTGAGATCAGGAACCCTCAGATATTATCAGCTTTGCAGCCTGGAATCAAATGAATCTTCACTAATCTTTTATGAAGGATCCTCTTCTGTGATGCCAAGTCCCTCATGATTTCAGGAGCTTCTGAAACACATGCTACTAGTCCGAAAGGCATCACAGGCACAAAGCTAAAAACGAGGACCTTAAGACCTCCCTTGGGAGTCTCAGCCTTATTGACTGCATTATGTGGATCAAGAGGTTTTTCTAGTATCCATGAATTCCCCTAGTGGTTTTGTGCTGTTTTAAGCCAAAGCCTTTTAACTCATTCTTTTCCACTTAACAATTACAGAAATCTGATAACAGAGTCTTTGCAAAAGAGAAAAATGCAGCTATTCTCTTCTGCTCGTCAAATGGCAGTTTAACAGTGCAATCAGTTTTTATTAAAAACAGCTACATAGTAACTAAAAGCATTAAACATGTACTCATTAAGTTTTCATTGTATAAAATCCTTAACTTTGTTTGTCAAGACTATTAAAAGATTGTTGACTCCAAATATGTGTGCTTACAAAACAATCCAGGACTCTAAGCTTGGAAGCAATGCATAAGTTTATTTCTTTATTTATTTTGCAGAATCTGCTTTTTTTCAAGGATTTTGACAAGGCTTATTCTTATAATGATGCTTTCAAGTAAGCTACCAGCATGTAACTAGACAGTCAACATGGAATCTCATTGTTTACCTAAATTTAACTGATTGAAATAATGAAGAACCAGTAGTACAGTAATGATTTTATCTGTATGATCTTTTTGCTTGTCTGTTCTTCCATTTTGTGCCTTTTTATTGTGTATTTGTTTCCTGTGACATGTGAGAGGTCAGACTGTAACCTTTTCAAGATGCAAACTAATTATCATCGATATTGCTCCTCTTACAGAACTTAACCCCCATTAACGGCATTATCTTAAACTTGTAGGCAAAACTGAAAGAAGTTTTTCACCACTCACTGATTTTCTATAAGTGAATACAGTTTCTATTAATACTGATAAGTATAAATTCTGTTAAACCTTCAAGTATATACACAAAGAGCTGAAGTGAATTTTAAAATTTAAGGTACATCTTGTTTTGTTTGGTTTTGTCTAAAACATATTATCTACCTCAGTTGTAGGCATAATGTAGGAATTTCTTATGTCATGTTGTTTGTACAACTTTATAGAGCAGACAAGGTAACTACAAAGATATCTTCTGGCTTTTAAAATCTGCCTTAAGTTTATGTTACATATAGATCAGAGATACTGATATATTTTCATGCAGCACTTTACCTTATCCTAAGAAGGTAAAAAGAAGACTTCGGGTACAGGAACCTGTAAGAATTTTTTGAAGTCATCAGTTCTTGGGCAACCACCAAATAAAGACTGAATTTCATGTTCTGCTCCTGCACTACAGGTAACTAGAATGACTAATGGTAGACACGCTGTCATCGTCAGTGATGTTAAAGCACCAACAAAAAGAATCAAGTTATCCCAATAGACATCGTTTTAATATAAGAATTGTACCCTTTCAGAATCCATTCTTTATGCAAATGTAACATTCCTGAAGTTTGAAAAAAATCCAGTCTCACTTCTCTGACTATGTATTCAGCCAGCATTCCATAGCAACACCATATCCAAAGGCTAAATAATTAATTGCCCTGCTATCTGGAAATCAGGATGAATATAATAATCTGAAACCTTTTTCCACAAATACTCTGTTTAAAAAAAGCAATGAGGATGGCAACAGGAGATGTAATACTCTGATTATTCTTTTATTAATTGTGCTGGAAAAAACCTTCCAATGTGTACTCATGCTTAATAAATGTAAGGGGGGGGGGGGGGAAGTGTGACTTAAAAATCAAAAATGGTAACCCAAAAGTGTGCTTTTTTGGTGAAGCCTATTTTTAAATTATGGCTTTTGTTTATATACCATATTAATAACTGCTTACTATTCACTAGAAGCATTTTCTTCCTTTCTTTTGTGTGCCATAACTAAACTCTTTGTTCTGGTTTCCTATGTAATTCATAGTTCTCCTTTTAAATTCCAATGCTGTATTTGTAACATTCCAAATTTTATGTGATTATTTTTGGGGTTTCCATTTGAGAGGTCACAACTGACTTGCTTTATTCAAGATATTCTTAAAACATGAAAGGACACACTGTGACAGATTTCTTTTAAAAAAACCCCAGATATTGAGTAAGGGGATTTGGAAAATAAAGAACTGAAATAAAAATGTACCCCCAGTTCTTAACTAGTACAGAGGCACAACTTCACTGACTGCTGTCTCTATGTGTCAGAGGTAGCAAATACTTCATTAATATCTTCAACATGCTGCTTGTTTCTTTATCTGTGAAAAAATGAAGGAATTCATTTTTACTTGAATGGTTAGTTCCCTGGATCACAGCAGTATATTACATATGTATTTGCTTTATGTAGCAACAGTTCACACATGACAGGATAATGGGCATAAGGACCCGTGCGGCTGGAAGCTGAATGAAATCTGTATAATAATGGAGTAACAACGCTCGGGGTGCTGTTGTTGAACAGTCTGCAGAGCGCTGGACAAGTGAGCCCTCTGGCTATGAACTGAGTGCAAGTGCATGTGCCCTGACCCTTCTCCTGGAGAAAAGGTAAGTACCTGCCTCAGGTGGCCACGGGTCGATGATCTGTTATGACAGGTGGATGAGTTGCAGGAAACCGCTAAAAGGCTGCACAGTATTAGAGGATCCAAGGTGGAGATAGACAGGTGGTTTCAGGACCATACACCTGAAATGGACAACACAAAGAATGAGGCATGTTGGACCCTAGTGACCCACAAAAGTAGGACCCTGCTTCAGTCTCCACCCTCCTGCATCAAACCAGGTACAGATATGAAGCTTTAGCAGCTACAGACACACCACAAGAAAGGTCTTGTGGAGATACTGTCCCAGCAGCACACCTTGGTTATTACAAAAAGAGACTTCAGGTGCTTGTAGTGGGTGAGTCTCTGTTAGGGAGCACTGAGGCATTCATCTACCAGCCTGACAGGGAGTCATGACAGTTATGTTGCCTTTTGGGAGCCAAGATCTGAGATATTGCTGAGAGGGTACCACAACTTGTCAAGAGCACAGGCTACTGTGCTCTGGCATTCTTTCATGTGAGCACAAACAATGCTGCAAGCCAGAATCTGGGCAGAATCAAGGAAGACTATAAAGCCCTGGAGGTATAGGTGAAAAATTTTGGTGCCCAAGTTATTTTTGCTTCCATTTTGCCAGGAAAAGGAAGGGGTGCAGCCAGAAATAGGCCTCTGATGCACATCAACTTCTAGCTTCATGGCTAGTACCATCATGAGAGGTTTGATTTCTACAACAATGGGACATTTTTTGACTATAGCCCGTTAGGGATGGATGGGATCCATCTGTCTAGAAGAGACAAGGGAATCTTTGGCCTCAGGCTGGCCAGCTTGGTGAGGTGGGCTTTAAATGGAAGGACTCAGGGGGAGGGGTCTAAAGTGGCAATGCTCACACCATCACATCCAACTGAGGAATAAACCAGGCCAACCAGAGCCACAATATATGTTCCTTAGCTGCCTCCCAAGATAAGAATCAGAAGACCAACCACCTCAGGGATGTGTGTCACTATGGTGGATCCTCTTGTGCCCCTCCTGGGAAGCCTGTACACTCGATTACCTCTCTGAAATGCCTGTACACCAACACACACAGCATGGGGAATAAACAGGGAGAATTAGAGATCTGTGTGTGGTCACAGATCCATGATCTCATTGTAATTACAGAGATGTGGTGGGATAGTTTGCATGACTGGAACGCTGTTGTGGATGGCTACATACTTTTTAGGAAAGGCAGGCCAGGAAAGAGATGTGGAGGAGTTGCTCTTTGTTTGAGTGGGCAACTGAAACGTACAGAACTCTCCCTAGGAGTGGATGAAGAACAAGTCAAGAGCTTATGAGTAAAGATTTGCTACAGGCCACCTGATCAGGAAGAGGAAGTCAATGAGGCCTTGGAAGTAGCCTCACGATCACAGCCCCTAGTTCTCATGGGGGACTTCAACC
>JAVJGJ010000059.1:14067691-14083731 GCA_035590215.1 Microhierax caerulescens | reverse complement strand
GGGCAGCCTTGGCTGAAGTGACCATGAGATGGTGGAGTTCACAGTCCTGCATGGAAGAAGCAAGGCAACAAGTAGGATTGCAGCCCTGAACTTCAGGAGAGCTTACTCTGGCCTCTTCAAGGACCTATTAGAAGAATGCTGGGGGTAAGGGCCCTGGAAGGTAGGGAGGCCCAAGAAAGCTGTCTAGTATTCAAGCATCACTTCCTTCAAGCTCAAGATAGGTGCATCCCCCTGAGTAAGAAATCAAGCAAAGGGATCAGGAGGCCTGCATGGATAAGCAAGGAGCTTCTGGTAAACCTCAAACAAAAGAAGGAAGTTTATGGGATATGGAAAAAGGAACAGGGCACCTGGGAGGAATATAGAGATGTGGTCAGAACAGGCAGGGAGATGATGAGGAAGGCTAAGGTCTGTTTGGAATTAAATCTGGTGAGGGATGTCAAGGACAAGAAAGGTTTTTCCAAGTACATCAGCAGGAAAAGGATGACTAGGTAAAATGTGGGCCCACTGTTGCATGAGGTGGGTGCTGTGGTAACGAAGGATACAGAGAAGGTGGACTTACTGAATGCCTTCTTTGCTTCAGTCTTTACTGCCAAGGCTGGATCTTCAGTTTCCCAGACCCTGGAGACAAGAAAGGAAGTTTGGAAAAAGGAAGGTTTCCCCTTGGTCAAGGAGGATCATGTTAGAGATCACTTATGTATACTTGTTACCCACACATCCATGTGGATGCACCCTTGAGTGCTGAGGGAGCTGGCAGATGTTATTGAAAAGCTACTCTCCATCACCTTTGAAAGGTCATGGAGGACAGGAGAGGTGCCTGAGCACTGGAGGAAACTGAATGACACTCCAGTCTTCACAAAGAGCAAACAGGAGGACACAGGAAACTACAGGCTGGTCAGCCTCACTTCCTTTGCTGGAAAGGTAGTGGAACAGTTCATCCTGGAGGTGATGCATATGGAGGAAAAGAAGGTCATCAGGAGTAGTCAACATGGAGTCACCACAGATTCATGGATTCAGGGCTACAAAGATGACCAAGGGACTGGAGCATCTCCCTTCTGAGGAAAGGCTGAGAGCTGGGCCTGTTTATCCTGAAGAGGAGAAGACTGAGGGGGAATCTTATCAATGTTTACAAATATCTTAAGGGTGAGTGTCAAGAGAATGGGGCCAGGCTCTTTCCAGTGCCCAGTGACATGAAAAGGGCCACAGACACACACTGCAACACAAGTTCTTTCTGAATATGAGGAATAACTTCTTTATGTTGAGGGTGACAGAGCACTGGCACAGGCTGCCCAGAGAGACTGTGGAGTCTCCTTCTCTGGAGGCATTCAAAACCTGCCTGGACTTGTCTCTGTGCAAACTGCTTTGGGTGAACCTTCTTAGCAGAGGGTTGGACTAGATGATGTCCAGAGGTCCCTTCCAACTCTGACCACTCTGGGATTCTGTGGATTGATCAGAATTACCATTTCTTTTGCCATGCCTGACTGTTTCATAATCTCCCTTCTATGCAGTTAAGACGCAATCTGTTCTATTCATAGCACTCAGAGATGGAACTTAGTACTTTGGCATAAGTAATTACTTCTATAGACTAAAAGTATATGAATTTGTTGTGGTTTAACCCCATCTGGCAACTATGTACCACACAACCGTTTGCTCACTCTTCCATGCCCCCCAGCAGGATTGGGAGAATTGGGAAAAAGGTAAAACTTGTGGGCTGACATAAGAACCTAAGTATAATAAATTAATAATTTAATAACTGAAAAAAAAATTATAATAGTAATAATAATAATAACAAAACCAACATTGTAATGAAAAGGAGAGGGAGAGAGAAATAAAATCCAAAAGAAAAAAAAAAATCCAAACAACTGATGCACAATAGAACTGCTCAACACTTTCTGACCAATACCCAGCCAGTCCCCAAGCAGCAATTGGCAGGCCCTGGCCAACTCCCCCCAGTTTATATACCGGGCATGACATTCTATGGTATGGAATACTCCTTTGACTAGTTCTAATCAGTTGTCCTGGCTGTGTCCCATCCAAATATCTTGTGCCACTCCGGGCTTCTCGTTGGCAGGGCCTAGGGAGCTGAAAAGTCCTTGACTTAGTATAAACATTACTTCAGAACAACTGAAAACATCAGTGTGTTATCAAAATTATTCTCATACTAAATCCAAAACAGCATAGTACCAGCTACTGAGAAGAAAAATAAACTCTATCCCAGCTGAAACCAGTATATGTATTCTTTTCTGAGGGTAAAACCCCCAGCCAAAACAGAAAATAAACCTTTGCACACACAGTGCTCCCTGGAGTAATAATTGCAATTACACATATACATCAAAAGAAAACTAAAATTTGGGAATAAAGACTTCCATTTTCCTCTTAATTTCTACATATGTTAATAGAAACCTACATAAGGCCTTAAGATGGAAAACTCATTGTACAAAGCAGAAACTGTTGACAAATACTTGCCACCATGCAATTTTCTTTGTTGAACTTGTACCCCAACATAGTCTACAAGCAACAACTGTGTGATTAAAGGAAAAACAAGTTACAAACCACAAGCACAAAAGCTCAGATGTGCAAAAAGCTATTTAAGCACATAATTCAGTTTATTTTGACAGGTGTTAAGTGTTTCAACAGTCATGTGGATCTGAGTCTTAATATTTACATAGCTCTCTACATGTTCAAAAAGTACCTCAGCATTATCACATAGTTAATACACAAAGCACATGTATAATTCCCACTTGATAAGACAGATAACCTGTAGCACAAAAACTTTACTTGCAACATACACAGGCACGTAGGAGGTACAGAATTAGGACTCAACCTGGTTACACTTCGTCAAGCATTTTTCTCCCAGTCCACACAAATTTCTTCTAAGTGAAAGATAAACCAATAAAAGGTACAAACAATACAATGACACCTTCCCTGCTTTGACCAATATCTAAGCACAGCAGCCTTTTTGTTAATGAATTTCATAATGTTTCTAATGACTAATGAGTTAGAAGGCATACAGTGTGTTTCATTCATAACTGCATTTTGTTGGGTTTGGGTTTTGTTTTAGTTTCATTTTCTGGCACTCAGCTTTAAGTCTCCTTCTGTGTTTTTGTTGTTGGTTTTTGGGGTTTTTGTGTGTGAATATAATTACAGCAAACTTTTGTAATCCGAGACTTTATATTTCATGTTCTGTAATGCAATTCAATTTACAGTCCCTAACAGCAAGGGGTGAGTTTTCTCAGTGACTAAGTAAAGAAGATGATAGACGTGATCACTTCTGAAGAGAAGGAAAGAGAGAAGTGATGCTGGGAGTGCAGTTTGGTTTGTTTCTAAACAAGGGGAGTCATGATCAATAAAGCTCATCAAACAAAATACAGTTATGAAGAAAATAGTTTTGATCATGTTTATGGAGAGTTTGCTCTAAAATTTAGAGCACCAACAGAGAGAATCTCATAAAGCAGGAAACCAATTTAATTGCAGCAAAGAGAATAAAAGTCTCCCTTGAACAAGAAATGCTACGAAATAGAAGTGGCATTTCCAGACACCAAGAGATTTGCTTACACTGCAGCACAGAGCAGAAACATCTCATCTAGTAGACTACCTAGCAGAGATATCGGGGTTAGTACAGCCATAACTGCATTCAGGTCAGCACAGGTTGCAAAAACTGACTGAGAAGTAAGTAAATCAATCTATGCCCAACACCTTAATGTTGTATGTACGTTGCTAGAGGTCACAAAGGTAGGTAGCTTCAGTTCAGCACTGTTATGTTGGTGTTACACTGATCTTTTGCTATAACTAAGGGTATGCATGTCTGTTTTCATAATATAAACATCCTTCTTTTCTCATAGTTGAGTTACTGGGATTAAACCATACAGTATCTACAGCATCACTAAATGACTGAGCAAAAAACATATTGAGAAAATATCAGTCAAATAATTCACATTTTTCAGGCCCTCCTGAATATTGCTTCAAATATTCTGAAAATTTAGAATTGCGATCTTACGTCTGATTTTTTCACAACCATAACAGCAATGCTGATCTAAAAAGGATAAGTGGTGACCTGTGAGTGACACAGTGAAGCTGACAGGAACCTTTAGCAAAGATAAAGTAGTATCACCAAAATGCACTTCACAAAGAGAGCTTGTTTTATTTGAAGTGGTATAATTAATAATTACAGGGCAAAATGCAGATTTCCTGATAGAATTTTATCTATACTAAGATACTCCTTTGTATCACACATTACTGTGTATTTCTAGTGTTGGGCTGTCCAACAACAGCAGAGATTCTGAAGGATGAAGTGACTGCAAGGGGGAGGTTTCAGAACAGGGAAAAAAAAACTGTATTTTTTCAGGTTTTCAGTATGCTATTTCGCAGTCCAAACAAACCACATAATCTTTGAGCAGTAACGATGAGCTTATTCCAAAGGTTATAAATGTATATGTTTTATATTTATTTATTTATTTATAATGTTGTGTTAAGTCCCTTATAACACTTTTGTGAGAAAAAGTCATGAGTGCAGAAACAGATTAAAGTCCTGATCCAAAAAGACCTAACAGATGTCTTAAATGGGATTAATGGTAATTTAAGTAAAAACACTTCCTAAAAGCTTAAGAAGAGTGTGTCTAGCCTGAAGTCTGACAGTGGCCAGTAGCAGATACTTTGGGGAAGAAAAATTATATGGTGCAAGCATAAATACATTAGTTTCCCAAAGAATTCCCTTGATTTTTAGCCCTCAGTCCAAACTTCAACATGGAAAGCACCAAAGCATGTCGTTAGAGATGACATTAACTACTGAAATTTTGAATTGCAAAGTTCTCTGGGCTCTTAAATTTAGTCTATGGAAAAGCCTTGATCTGATGAACTGGTCATCTAGTGCTTGCCTAACTTCCATTATAGTTCAGATATAACGCTGAGTTACAAAGTGTGTGCCTCAATCCCAACAGCATGCATTTTGTTACATAGCCTTAGATCATATCAATCACACTTCAGTAGGACAGAGCACCTCACAAAGGAAAATACTTCTCTAGGCACTGCTTTTGAAAACACATTGCCTCTGATGTCACCAAGACTTTTAGAACATTGGACAAATTTTGGAATATTTATGTAGTGTGTTTTGAAGTTGTAAGAGATCCAAGAAATGCAGAACAGTATTTTTCTGCCTCACATGTACACATACACACTTTTTTCGTTTGTTTGGTTTGGTTTGGTTTTTTTAACTTGGCATCTAAGTAAATCAAACAGTTTGGATTGTCTGTTTATTGCATGTCAATACCAGGAATAGGTTTTTTTCCTGTGTTAGTTCTATTTTATACAAACACTGATTTAAGAACACTGATCTGCATGTACCTGTGAGTACTTTACATTTATCCTTTGTACTTTTACCAAAAGTGCCAACTGGCACTTTATAATGCTGAAAGTACAAGACATTGAATACCAGTCTACCCAGTAATGTGTTTGTCTACCCATTGTGCAATCCACCTAGGCTACTCCCTCAAAGTTCTGCTTAGGAGAAGGGAGAGCGACCTTGTAACAGTTCTAAAATGCAAACTCAAAGAGAAGCACTTTGCATAAGCGGTACTTCTACCAAACTGGTATAATGTATGTTGTCTGAAACAAAAAAGCTTTATCTTATGTCATAAGCTTCTGTAAAATATTTACTAAACTAGGGACCACCTGTCTTTTTGACAATGATTAAGACTCTATTTACTTGAAAAAAAAAATAGTCTTTAGTGTTATTTTTCATATTTTATTAAAAAGTAATTTAACATTTGATCTGCTCAGTACAAGCTGCATATTGCAAATCAGCATCTGTCTTACCACACAGCCAAGAATGCTTGAAGAAGCAAAAATGGTTGGATAAGGTGACTTCTCAGTCATTTGTATATCTGTCCGTCTGCCACAAAAGCTAGGATGTCTTTCATCAGAAATAAATGGAGGAAACAGATGACCAGCCCATCTCTATTCATGTATACTGCAGTTCAGAAAGAACCCAGTGTTCCCTGGGGCAAATTAATTGTTGTTGGCAATATGTTCTGCTGTTGTTGGTACAAAGGGCAAGGTAATGTAGTTATATTTTACTAGTGTCAGATAGTGTGGTGCAGTAAGAGGCTAGGACAATTTAATGCAATGCCATTTATTTATAATGGAAGCCTGAATCACCATCCGCAGAGCTATAAACTTACATTTTGCTGGATATAGAGTCTATTTCCCTAGATCACTGAAGCTATTAAAATCTGAAGACTAAGTTATTGATATGGAAACCTGTTGCTGAGTTCTTTAGATCTATCTAGTTCTCTAGAACATATATTTTGGAGGTCTTAGATGTTTGTATCTTTTTTAGGGTTTATGGTATACTTAGGCCTGTCACATAGTCACTGTTTATCTTACTGATGATGTAACAGAAAACGTAGCTTTAATAGACAAATAGGACAGAACATGTTTACATGTTATAAACTGATTTGTCTTCAAAATCCACACATTCTCACTGACTGCACATTTTAAGAAAAAGTTCAGATATAATTTTACAGATTTTCACTATTAGAGTCATACTTGTATTCTATAGTGGAAATTGGCATATTTTGTCATCACTGTATCAAAAAGTTTCATATTAAGTAAAATCTAGAAACAATGAAGAAAGACAGTAAAAACTTGTTCTCGCAGTTTATAATAATTTAAATTATGCAACATGTATCGTAAGGCTATCTTTCTTTAAAACATTGTTACAGACCATTATCCAAGCACCAGAGAGGAATGGAGATGAACTCAGACCTCTGTTTTCCATAGGTCTACTGTATTCATACCCACTGCATGAATAACTGTGGTTACAAAAATCATATCCTGATATGGTTTACTAAAAACTTTCTTCCATGTCTCACCAGAACATTATCAATACCTCCTGGTTTTATAATTGTAATTCTTGCTGCCAAGGATGCTGCTCTATCAGGTCATTTTATTTTTTTTATTTTTTTTTTTTTACTCAGGGTATGGTATACTTATTTAAAACTGCCTATGTGAAACAGAAGATGTATCAAGGTACCTAATAGATAAAGCTTTTTCTGAAGCGGGTTTAATTCACAGAGATACTAAATATACCAAGGACACCTAATTTCAAAGAATAGAAGTAGTAACATATGCATGTATGGTGTGAGAACAAAATAGTCCAAGATGCTTTTCCTACAGATGCTACAAAGGTTGTTCCTACTAGCTCAGGCATATCACAGACAACAATGCCATTCTGGATGTTCTCCCACTAGTTCTGCTAATAGCTAGATAAAATTCATTCAAAATCTGCCTACAACCTTAAATTTAAAAAAATATGGCTCAAATTCCATCTTTGCAAGGCCAGATAATATACTGAAAACTGAGCCAAAACTATCAATTATGACTACATCGGATGATGCAGGTGGCAGATAGTCCTCAGATCCTATTGGAGTCTACATTAGTTTTCTGCATGGGGAAAGTGTAGATAAGAAGTGTAAGCAAATACATGCAGTGTATATTCATGTTCTTTTTTTCTCTAGTTACTAATTTTTTCCCATTGAAGACATTGAACTTGTTGGATCAACCTAATTTTTGATCTAGGACCATTAAAATCAATGCAACTAAAGAAAAAATAAATTGGTTTAATGAAAGTTTAGAAGCCTCTTAGCTTTATGCCTAAGGTTGAATCACAGTTATTACAAGAGAAAACAGAGCTCTAATATTTGTCATCAGGAGTCCTTAGCTTTCAGCCAACATTAAACAGAAGTGCCTATTCCCCAAAAAATTGGTTAATAGGTTTTTGTTTTCACCAGGACTTTCCATGTCTGCGTATCACATGTTAATGGCTACAGCTCAGACATGTTGCCTAGAAGGCAGCAACATGTACTCCTGGGTAATAAAGACCTATGGAAACAATGGACAAAAGCATTATGAGGGACAAACCTCATAAATATCCACAAAATTATCTGTGGAACCATGTCTGTTTATATCGGATAAGACCTAGTCTAATGGGGAGTGATATTCCCAAATGTGATTACCAACTATGAATTAAGAATGCATATTCCATTCATGCAGCACTTCATTCCTGCAAGCAGAATTCGGGGTAATTATGTGTTAAATACCTTTTCAGTTGTTCATGGAAATTACAGTAATAGTGGTATTGACAGAAAGAAAGGCAAACAGAAATGTTATTATATTCAAGTGCAAATTTTACAGGGATGTAAAAGGGCTAGAGCTACTTTTCCCCTACTCCTAGTTAGTCAATACTGGTGCTCTCAGAAATGTATTATGGCTATCCTCACTAAGTTTTGAAGTTTTCCTCTTCTTTTCTCATATATATTATAACTGCATGTGCCATATTATAAATCATAAAAAGCATAAATTACAGCCATGCCACCTATTGGGCACACAGACTTCAATCCAGTAAGATCCAAGCTGTGAACCAGATTGCGTGGTCATTGTGCCTTGCACTTTTGCAAAACAAGCAAAGTTTAAAGCCTTTCTGTTATTAGCCTTGCAGTTTCTTCAGTGTCTGAAGTTAAGCACAACTCTCCAAAGGTGGCAGTGGTGAAACTCCTGGGTTTTGTACTCCATTAGCACTTGTTCGAAGAAAAGAATGCCTGACATCTTCTGATCAGTACAGCTGAGACAATAGATTCCATACCCTGACAGAATGAAGTCAGAAGCACAGAAGGTATGTTAAAATGAAGTATTTACAACTACTCTGATTAAGTTACTACATCAGTGGATCATATATGCAGGAGGCATAGGGCAAGATGAAGAAAAGGCACAAAGGATCAGGGACTCATAAGTGAGTTAACTCCTCCAACTGAATGACAAAGGTTCCAGTACTTTCTCGCTTTATGAGAAAAATGAATGTTTTGGGGTGTTGCTTCTTTCTTCAGTGGTCACAGCCAAAATTCCAAGATTCCTGTCCTTTGTGCCTCTAGACATTCTAGGAAGATACAAGCTAATATTAATATTATTAATATTATATCACATGGGGCAGACCTACTTTGTATTCAGACCTCTAAAAATCAAAGGTGCTTTGTCTCTGTAATGAAGACCATAAGGTATAATATAAATGACACAGATAAGAATTATTCAGCATTACACATTTGTTCAGGAAAAAAAACCAATATATCCCAGTCATGTTCAAACATATTTATTTGAGACATTTCAACAGATGAAGGCCTTTGGGTAGAATATTCTCACAGGATCAAGAAGTTAAAACCATTTTTGTTCATGCTTGACTGAAAATGAATCAGTACATGCATTCTTAATTTTATTGGCAGAATGTAATAACCCTGTAATCTTAAAATTTACAACACAGAATAATGCCAACTATTTAATAATAAACATCTCAATTGGCGTTATCATTTTAAAGACCAGAGACAGCTGTATTCCATCAAATTTCCTTTTGTATACAAAGATAGATGTTAAAAAAGAAGAAAAAACCCCCACAGTTTAAAATAAACGCCTGTCTAATTTTGTGAAACTATTGGGATCTCTTGGTACTTTGATACTTTATGCATTACGTCATCTAAAAGACTGCAATGAGTTGTGTAGAAGTTTCAAGGACATAAGTGGAAAAGAATTAAAATATCGAGTAATGTTACTGCATGTTCTTGTATTTACATTTATCCTGGATGAAGGTAATTTATTGGGGGGGGGGGAGATGGGGGATGGACAAATATAACCATACATCACACTAATGCAAAGCCCATGAAAAATTTGTCCTTCATGCTGTGACTGGACATTGTCAAGCAAGGTTTACAACCTTTTTAGCTGTATCTAAGCAAAGCTGCAGTATTTAGTTACCCCAGTTGTCACTGGTTACAATATTTCCCCCCTGTTTATATTTATGAGAAAAAGGAGGAAAACAATTCATCTGTTAAAAAGAAATAACCTCTAAAGCATAACCTCCAGAATCTGATGTATTGATTCTCTTATGTTTCCCCAGATGGCAAAGTGGTGAAACAGAACCAAGAACACCCAGAGGCAGTTGCTGCAGCTTCTCTGTGGAGAATTTCAGGCAGGAGAAGCTTATGCTTTCATTGTCCATAATATTGCTTGGGTTACTTTTACATTACATGCATACAAACTCCCCTGTGAGATCTGTGAGAAATGAATTTTAAATAGACTGCAGTCATGACTAAAGAGCTGTCGGCGAAACCCCCGGTCTTCACGCAATGCTGTAGAATAGGTGCTCAGGCTCAGATTTAAATCTCACTGATGTAGAACAGAACAGCACTGTAGAACAGACTGCTGGACAATAAGATTATGACAAATCCATGATGTTTTATTTTTGCAACAAGGAGTTAATTTAAATTCAATTGCAATAAAATGTCCTATGTGAAATCTTAATCTTATTTTCACTGGTATTCTACCTAGCATAAAAAAAGCCTAGAATATAAGTTTTGCTCCTGAGAATTTGCATTGTATTCTAAAACACATGAATAATCCAACGTTATTTGTCTTCTTGGAATTAAGGAAGTGTGTTTAAGATAGTGTTTACATACTTCTAAATTGTGAAAGGAACTGAAGTAAAATTAAACTGGAGGGGAAAAAAATAAACAAACCCAACCTTCTGCAAAGACAGTAAAGTGTACAGTTATAGTTAATTCTGCCTCAAGCCACATTATTTCCTGCTGTGTTTTGCAGTAGTATTTCCATCTCTGTCATTTCATCTCAATAGCTCTGTCTGTTTCAAAGGCAGGGATGCTGTTTTATGCTTGCTGTACCACAAAACTCTCAGCCATATGGATTGTCCCACAGAGACACCTATGGGCTCCTAGAAAGGCTTTGCAGTCCACATATGGTCCTTTTAAAGCTATTCTGATCCTTTCTAGACCCATAAACCTCATAGGTAAGATGAGAACTCTCAAAAAAAGCCCCAGTGCTGCCTCAGATCAGGAATGAATATAAACAGACTGTCCTCATGAACATCCTATTTATTAAGAGATATAGAATCAATTGGATCAGTGCATCTGCTGATGAATCTGGAAGCTTCACACACACAGACACACACTCACACCAGGACAAAGAGAATAGTAATAGTGAAAAATTTGGACATTAATGCGTAAGTTTTTCTGGACAGAATTATTACACAGCTCCAAGCAAAACCCATTAAAATGTGGGGAAAGGACCAAAACTACACAATATATCTTGTGAAAACACCCTGGGGAATTTACACTTTTAAAAGGGTTTTTCATTTTTCATCAAAATTTTTCATTTCATTCATCATTTTCATTTCTTTAATTGAAGCATCAATGTTTAGGGGTTTTTTTATTTCTAAATTTTATTGTGGAACATCGCCTTTGGAAATTGACCATGTAAATGCAGTCAGATATCAAAATGGGTAGTACAGGGAACTGCTCAGGAAGTTGTTAATTAGCTATAGAACCTGATAGAACCTGGCACTGCTGAAGTTTAGCTGGTTTTCCCTTACCTGTGCTGGCTTAATGGTGAGGCAGAATTACTCTCATCTTCTCCAGGGATTGTGTATTTTCTTACTAATTCCTTTCAAATCCAAAATTTGGATTCCTACTCCCTAATGTATGCAATACCTTTTATCCCTGTTCAACAGACTTTGGTAACAGACTGCAGAGGTTCTGTGTGTAAATATGTTTAAAAAAAAAAAAAAATAAATTGAAATGGTACTTTTATATTTTGTGGTGCAAAAGCTTTCATAAATATTTTAATAAAACATAAAAAATAATAAAATGTTGATCTTTTTAATCAGTTTAAATAATACTTATCTACATTTAGATTACCAGTAATCTATCTATAAAACTACAAATAACAATTGTACTGGCCAGAACAGTTATATAGGAGTCTTGTGTAATGGATTCTGGGGCAGTTCTGAGGGAAGAAGCATCAATAATCATCCACCACCCTTCTGGATAGACATAACACACATGCAAATTTACTTCACAGTTTCATGGTCTGTTTCATACTGTAGCAGTAGTAAACCCATAGGAATAGCATAGGAATAGCATAGGAGTACAGACTTTATAAAAGGGCAGCCATTCTTTCATCCTTCCTTGGCCAAATTTCTTACTCTAAGAGAGTTTTATATCAGTAGTGGCATCAAGAATTTCTGTTGTAAAAGTAAATTCATCAGCTCTTGAAAGGTTTTTTTATGCAAGTAGACCTACTATAAATTCAGAACATTCAGTCCAAGTTGTACATTTACTTTTAATATAACAATGCCACTGAAATGTTAGCCTTATATTTTTGCTGTCCAACATCTTTCAACAAAGTCCAGATTTGCTCTGCATCACTTTATGTAGAGCATCGTTCTTTTATGGCCTAAGTACAAAATTACGTTAACAGACTGCACTCACTTCTATCAAGAGAATGTCCCCTTTTAGAAGCTAATGCCATAAATGAATGAATAAAGAGTTTGGTTATGAAAATACTGGATAGGTTATACAACAGTGTACTGAATTACTGCAATTGTGTACTACATAATATGTCAGAAATGTTTTGTGTACTTTGTTGGCACAAAATTTGCATGTTTACATGTCAATTTCTCATTGTCTTGTGTTTTAAACTTTTACTCTTCTGTGGTCTTCTTCAGACATGTTGAGAATGGAATGGATAAGTAGACCAGGTTATTCCACACCAGAACAGAACTAAACCTAAACCAAGGCAGATTTTTTTTAGTCTCCCATTCTGTAACACCGTATTATTCCCCATCTCTATAATTTGGAACTTCAGATTTGAAGTAGCTTCTGCATTAATTCATTGTCTGAAACATTGACTCTGAATCTTACCTCGTGGTTTGAATTCTTCTCTAATTACCCTTCAGAAAGGGGTATATTCAGAATACATTTCAATTTCTAACAGATTTTTTTGGTCCTGTTATTAATACAAGAATGATCTTTAAAATGAAGATATAAATGTTGATTGTGTTGCAATATAATTGTACAAAGCCCTTAAATATACTGCACGGTTTCCAAGTATCACAATGAGATCATATAGGGACACAACAGAAGATTCCAGACACTGTATCAGAAACTGAAGCAAAAATAGGTTTTTTTCTTTCATAAACATATGGTGGAATCCCATCCGGTATATCTAACCAGTCTGAGATTTATAACATAATTTGGACGGTTTTCCAATTTTATTAGATCTTTATTAGTAACTTTGGTAAAACATAGGTGTGTAGAGCTATAACGGAGTCCCTAAGTATCCAAAGTATCTGTATAACGCTGCCAGTTACAATATGGGACCTACGGGTGACCCATACCTTTCTAAAACTGTCTGCTGGAAATGGCTTGAGCTACCCTCGGGTACCTAAAATGGCATTGGATGTCCATATTTAGGCACCTGAATGATGCATAAGTTGTATGAAATGCCTGGAAAAGCTTCTCTACTACTAAATTTCATTATACTTATACTGGGTTTAGTACTTTAAATAATTCTATAAAATTGCCTGAAATGTATTTTTATAGTTTATAGATATCATTACCAAATTCCACCATTACTTTAGGAAAATATTTGCCACCTTGTTTACTTTTGAAGCTTTCCAACTAATGAAAGCAAATACTAGACTTGAAAAGCTGGAAAATCCCAAATTTCTTGCTGAAAATAAAAAACAGAGCAGAGGCTTTATGAGATTTCTGTTTCACATAATTTCCTTCGTGTTTCCACTCTTTGAACAACAATATAACTATTATTTTTGTGCACAGTGTACACAGAACCTGGATGTATTTAATCTCTGTTATAAAAGAAATTTCAGTTCCTAATACATTCCATTTGTCTTGCCAAGCCGAAACCCCTTAACTCCAAAATGTTCTGTCAAATATTTAGTATTTATACTCCAGTTTGTTATCTATAATCCAATGTTAATTTTATTCAAAATGTGATACCTTTTGAAAGGTACTAACTAAAGAAAAAGAATTTAATCTCCAAATTGCAGCTGGAATAATTTCTTTAACTCTCCTAATGGCAAACAGACTCTGACTGAACTTTTTTTTTTTTTTTTCCCCCGAAGTCTGACAAAACTCACAGTATGAGAGCTGAGAATTAATGGTCCACGTACTAGCTCAATTTCAAGTCTAGTTATTGTATTTCTTAGAGATATTTAATTGTTGAGCTTATTATAAAGACCTATATAAAACTCTCTTACTGGATATATAAGGACTGAATCTTCATTCTATATTATCTTAGTGTTTACAATTAAGAGAGAAATTACATTTATTTGCCACGGTGTGCCCTGTTTAATCTTTGTTGATTATTATATAACTTTATTCATGTACAATTATTAGGCAATATTTTCTGTTTCCCCAACAAAACTGAGTTTAACTTCTCTTGCTTTAATAGATTTCTGCTGCACATACCATGGTGGCACAGAGAATGGTGCTTTGCTCAGTGGCACTCTGCAGATGCTTTCAAATCTCTTCCTGCCTGGAATCAGGACACAGGCAGAGTATGCAGTCTGCATTTGAGGCTGGAAAGCTTTTGTAAATCCTTCAGGCGAGAAAGCTTGAGTGCTCCAGGTGAACCCACACTCCTGACTGGCTTCGAGAGTGGCACAGAGCTTAGAGGTAAGGAGTCCTGACACAATAAAAATATCCAAAATACTACATGCACAAAGGCTAACCTTTGGAGATTTCTGTAGAAAAGTCAGATGTGTTTTGGTTTGTTTTGTTCTGTTTAAAAAAAAAAAAAAGTGTAACTTTTTATTGGCCATTTTTGGTCATATAAAATGAAATTCAAATCCAAACAGGAATATCAAAGATTCTTCCAAAACCTGAAAAGTAGCAAGTTACCAAAAGAAAGTAAAAGGTCTTTAAACAATTGCAAAAGGGCTACCTGCTTCATAAGAAGCTGCCCTCTTGTGATTTTAAAATGGTTGTGAGAAACTAAGCTCATGCCAAACAAAGGACAAGGCTATGAGTTTGAATTGAAATATTCATTTTCTATTAGAATGCAAATTAATAAATTTAAGATAAATAATAAAATAACAGTTATTGTAAATTTCTACATTAGCTTTGGGATTATCCTGGTTTTGTTGCTTATTCAAAGGAAAGGATGTTTACGCCCATCACAGTAAGCAGATATCCATGCTGCAGAACATGGAGGGCCCCATGCTGGAGCGTGTGGCTACCTCCTGGAGTGATTGTAGCCCATGGAGAGCCTGTGCCAGAGCTGGGGAAAAATGTGAGAGGGAAGGAGCAGCAGAGAGGAGCTTTTACAGACTGCCAGCAACACCCATTCCCCATCCACCTGCGTGGCTCAGGGGTGAGGAGGAGGTGTGAAGTGAACGAAGCTGAGGCCAGGAAGAAGGAAGGTGGGGTTAAGGTGCTGCAGGTTTTGTCTTTGTTTCTCACCATTCCCTGAACCAGAAAGTGTGAGAGGGAAGTTCCCCAGCACGGCTACAGTCACTTCAGGAGGTAGCCACATGCTCCAGCATGAGGCCTTCTACATTCTGCAGTGTGGATAGCTGCTTACTGTGATCTCTCTACAGGCATCAGGGGAATCTCTGCTCCAGCCCTGGAGCACTTCCTCCCCTCCTTCTGCCCTGAGCTTGGTGTCTGCACAGCTGTTTCACATTTCTCACTCCTCTCCCTTACAACTCCCATGCAGCATTTTTGCCCTTTCTTATACACACTTTCCCTGAGCCCCCATCACCAGGCCTATGCAGCTTGGCCATGCCCTGAGGAGGCTGGTTGGAACTGGCTGGAACCGGCTGTGCCCAGCCCGGGGCAGCCCTGGCCACCCCTCACAGGGCCCTGCAGCTCCCACCGGTGCCCGAGCACCTGCCCTGCACAGCCCTCAAAAACTTGCTTGATTTCCTCTAATATAAAGGAAAGTGTTTTATTCAATAGACTCCTACTTAATGATAACCAGATATAGAACTGTCCTATCAATGGATCTCATTAAAATTAGGGAGGATTTAAGCACTTAAATCTACATATAAAGCTGCTTCATAAAAACTACTAAAGTTTTGACTACCGTAAAAATTATTATACCCATTACAGTTAGCAAAGAAATCACATGAAACTCTGAATGTTTCCTGTGAGTCTTTCACTGTAGACCTGATTTATCATGCTCCA
>JAVJGJ010000059.1:14028149-14063262 GCA_035590215.1 Microhierax caerulescens | reverse complement strand
CACAATAAGGTGTCCCCAGAGCCTTCTCTTTTGCAGGCTGAACAACTCCAAGTCTTTCGGACTGTCTTCACAGGAGAGGTGCTCCAGCCCTCTGACCATTTTTGTGGCTCTCCTCTAGACTCGCTCCAATAGGTCTGTCTTTTTTATGCTGGGGGCCCCAGAGCAGGTCGCAGTACTCCAGGTGGGTTTCACGAGAGCAGAGGGGCAGAATCACTTCCCTTGACCTTCTAGTCATGTTTCTGTTCCTGCAGCCCAGGATATTGGTTTTCTGAGCTGCAAGTACACACTGCTGGGTCATATTGAGCTTCTCATCCACCAACACCCGCAAGTCCTTCTCCCCAGGACTGCTCTTATCCATTCTCTGCCCAGCCTGTATTTATGCTTGGGCATGCCCTGACCCATGTGCAGGGTCTTGCACTTGGCCCTGTTGAACTTCATGAGGTTTGCATGGTCCCGCCTCTCAAGCCTGTCAAGGTCCCTCTGGATGGTTTCCCTCCGCTCCAGCATGTGGACAGTATCACACAGCTTGGTGTTGTTGGCTAATAGTAGCTACAACTGCCTTCTGCCCCTGCTCTTACTCCCTGTTAGGCAGAGAAGCTACCACAGTCATCCTTGCCCCCATTAGTTGGCTTCAAGGTAGATTCCTGACTTCTCTACCATGTTACAGTGTGATACTGTCATGGTTTAACCCCAGCTGGCAACTAAGTACCATGCAGCCACTTGCTCCACCCCCACCCCATACTCCCAACCCAGTGGGGTGGGGAGAAGAATTGGAAAAAGGTAAAACTCATGGGTTGAGATAAGAACAATTTAACAACTGAAAGAAAATAAAATATAAGAATAATAATCGTAATGAAAAGAAAAAGAGGGAGGAATAAAACCCAAGAAAAAAAAGTGATGCACCATACAATTGCTCACCACCTGCTGACTGATGGCCAGCCGGTCCCCAAGTAGGCGTTGGCACCTCCTAGCCAACTTCTTCCAGTTTATGTACTGAACATGACATTCTATGGTACAGAATATCCCTTTGGTTAGTTTGAGTCAGCTGTCCTGGCTCTCTTCCCTCCTGGTTTCTTGTGCACTTGCTCACAGGCAGAGCATGGGGAACCGAAGTCCTTGACTCAGGTTAGGCACAATTTAGCAACAACTGAAACATCAGTGTGTTATCAATATTGTTCTCATATTAAATCCAAAATATAGCACTGCACCAGCTACTAGGAAGTACCTGGTATCAAATATGAAAGTATCAAATCAACTCTATCCCAGCCTAAATCAGGACACGTACCAAAAGTCTATACTATACATAACCTTTTGTGACAGAAATTGTCAATAGCTATTGAAGAAGAGAGTAATGAGTTGCTATTCTTAGTTTTTGAGCTATTTATGCTGCATGGCAGTTATATCACTTAAATTTCAAGTATTCACTGGTTGTATCCAAGCATTTTCTGAGCCTCATGTATTTAAAACTCTGTGGAATGGTTTAACAGTGTGCAGCTGCTGAGAACAAAATCCAAAACATCTATTTAGGGTTCTAAAAATAGGCATTTAAATTTACCTAATTACAAAGTACTAGAAACCTCACAGTATTGCTGCTATGTAACCCTGAAGGCAACAGAAATTCCCTATATAGGTTAATTTAAATTCCCTCTTCAGATCACCCAGGCACAAAGTATGTAGAGGAGCCCAGGCCATTGAACTGTTTCTTCTTGCTTATTTGCAGACTCTCACATCTGATCTCTACTTTCCCAGAAAGCAATGGCCTGGCTTTGATACCTAAGTTTGTCAGCATTTTTACACACAAGCTATTCTATTCCCTACTCACCTACATCCTGTGTATTGCCTCACCACTGAATTATCATACATAATATTTATTTTTTCTTGATTTACTCAGAGGACAGATTGGTTTATCTAGTTAAGGATTTGTCTTCAGGAGAAGACCTCCCCCCTGCTGGCTTCCCAATAGAAAAAGTTATCTCCTAACACTCTTTAAGTCTAGGGTTCAGGCTTTGGAGTTCAGTATCTCTGAAGTTCAGTCATCCCCTGCTCTTAGTGGCCTTGGCTCCCCTGGGGATTTCACATATCAAGAGGGACAATTAATGCCTTAGAAGTACCTAATTGTATCCATCCGCCATACCAGGAACTCAGTTACCTTATTTCATTGTTTTGCCTGGGAAAGCTGGGGGTTGACATTACAGTACCAAATACAGAAGTAGAGGGTCCTCATTTTATGAGTTATATCATTAAACAGGATACGTGATTCCAGTAAAGGCAAGAACAACTGCAGAAGGAGTATGCTGCAAGCAGCCTTCCCATTAATCAAAGAATGGTGTACTGCATGTTTTCCTTTGCTGATCAATGAATGCATAGTCTATCATTATTGCCTCCTAATGAGTGCTAACAGGGATTTCTTATTCACTATTTTATCTGTAGTGCCCATTAAATAACACACCTTGGAAAAAAATTAGTCTGATTTTGTTTAATCTTATGAATATAAAAATTCTCTTGATTTAGAACGGCAGTCCAGGAGAGATGTTAGAAGGTTAAGAGGAAGAAAGATAAAGCTCAGCAAAGATAATCCTGCCACTCACGTATTTTACTGGAATTAAACTTATTTCCTTTGTAATCAGGATTTTATCAGAATCCTTTTCTTCTGGTTTTGTTATAGCTCATCTTAATCAGGGAATCTTTTTAGTATTCACAGAGATCTAGTGCCAATATTTAGTTCATGCCAGATGAAAGTAAATGGATTTCAGTTCACTTCTCAGATGCCAATCTAATTAAACACTTACTGTAGAAATTGAAAGTAACATATGTAACAGAGCATAGAGGTGTTTATATAGTTTACATAGCAGTTTTCAGGTGTGAAACAACAATGATTAAAGTACTACATTGTTTATTTACTTATTATAAAGCAACTGGGCTCAATTTTATGCAGAGGAAGACTTTCAGTTTAAATTACTCTTATGGGATTTAAGTATCACTCAATAATAAGAGGGGGGGGAAGGGGAACATGCTAGAACAATCCAGTTGCAAATTAAACAATTCAATTATACTTTACAATAGATGGGGTAAGACCAGGTGCTAATGGGCACTAAATGAGAAGGTGACTTTTTTTCATCAGCTTTGTTAGTCATATTTTATTGCTCTTGCACTTTGTCATTGTGAAGAGACTGAGGCTGATTGCTAGCAAGTAGAGTTTAGGCAGAGAGTATCTAGAGTCTCCAAAAGGTCACAAACTGCCTGGCATATCAAGTGGCCTGGGATGATCTAGCTATTACTAGTTGTAAAAGAAACAGAGACATGAAACCAGAAGAGACTAATAAATGCTCTTCAGAAAGGAGCAGATTGGTCCTAGTTCACTACCATCTGGCTCTCCCCCCTCTTTTAGACTCATATATCCAGCAAAACCCAAGCCTGTTAAGAAGACTGCACTTACACAACTGTCAAACCTCCTTTTTCCTTTTGCCTTCTCTGAAGCATGTTTTCTGTGTGTCTCCATTAGGAATCCTACCTGTCTCCAGTGCAGCATCTCACTCTCCAGGAATACACTGAGATGACTTCTACTTTCTAATCAAAACCAATGGTTTAGGACATCTGTTCTTCTCTCCAACCAATGCAACAATTTATTGCTAGTTAATTTGTTGTTCTCCTTTAGAGCTAACCACAGGATTCTATCCTTACACTGGTTTTCTGGATTACCTTAAATGCTGAATGCTATGGTTCCCAGTTTTCCTAGAAAATTCATTTCTTATACTCTTCAGTCTTCAAACAAAATCAAATGGTCTAGATACAAACCTGACCTAGAACTCTCCATTAGCCTTTCACATCCATAAGTGCTTTTTCTGCTGTGGCTTGTCCCTGCAGAAACAATTTTGCATCTACATCTGTTGCATCTTTCCTTTTAGAAAAACCGTTCCCATGCTGATTTCTGAAATGTTTGAGTTGGGCTATGCACACAGCCAAAAAATCCGGGCTCTGAAACCTTGCAATCACAGTTGGTTATCTTCATTGCCTGGCAGGTCTAGCTTACTCATTTCTCCTTCAGTTTGACTGATAAACACATTAAACGTAGAAAAGTTAAGAATAAATTTTCCACACATTCCTATTTACTCATAGCTTTTTGCAGTGAACTGTCTAGCCTAGCTTGGGCTTGTAAATATTAGCATCCTTTCTTTTAGAATAAAATACAGATTTAATTTCTTTTTATTCCTCTGTACATCAGTCAAAATTTAAAACAGTCTCTGATCTCTTGGAGCAACTCTTCCATATGTTCTAGATGCTTCTTTCAAGTAGTGCTAGATACAGGCAAATCACTAAAATATGCAGCTGTATACCCTTCATCTCTTCAAAGAATATCCATTAATCAATGAAACACTATTGAAGAGCCTTCTAATCCAAATGAGAGGACAAAAAATGAATAATGTCCTTTCCTACTTCTCCAAGTTTTAAATACTACGTTAATTTGACTTGAAAGAAAGGAACCTACAAATAATTTATCTTCAAATTCAGAGTTCAGAACTTCCAATCTATTCAACTATTTGTCTATAAAACTTGAACATATTGAGGTCTCTTCAGCATTTTAGTACATTTATATCTAAGCTATGCTTTTTAAGTTTTTTGAAACACAGAACTCTCATACTTTAGTGCTCCATATTCCTCCAGGTTTTCATAATGCAACTGCTGTTTAAGTTTGCTTTCTTGAGATGGTATGGCAGCATATCAAGTCAGAAAATGCTTCAAAATAATTTCTGATCCTTCAGGAATCTTCTGTATGAATTCTGAGCACTGACTTTCTACTCCATGCTCCTCCAAGTAGCGCTGTACAATAAGGAGTGTTTCAACTGCCTAGAGTTTAATGGCAGTAACAACAAGGTCCAATGTTTTGGGTAAGGATCAGGGGTAGGGTCAACAAGGTTATGGACCTGCTGCTCCACTTAGACACACACAAGTCTATGGGGCTGGATGGGATTGACCCAAAGGTACTGAGGGATCTGGCAGAAGAACTCACTAAATCACTCTTCATCATCTATCAACAGCCCTGGCTACCTGTGGAGGTCCCAGAAGCCTGGAGGTTAGCCAGTATGATACCCATCTACAAGAAGAATGGGAAGGAGGATCCAGGGAACTGCAGGCCTGTCGGCCTGATTTCGGTGCCAGGGAAGGTTATGGAGTAGATCATCCTGAGTGCCATCACATGGCAAGTGCAGCACAACTGCAGGATTGGGCCCAGCCAGCACTGGTCTTTATGAAAGGCAGGTCCTGTTTGACAAACCTGATCTCATTCTATAAGATGACCCACCTAGTGGATGAAGGAAAGGTTGTGGATGGTGTCTACCTGGACCTTAGTAAAGCCTTTGACACCATTTCCCACAATATTCTCCTGGAGAAACTGGTTGTTCATGTCTTGGATGGGTTTACTCTATGCTGGCTTAAAATCTGGCTGGATGGCCAAGTCCAAAGGGTGGTGGTGAATGGAGTTACGTGCAGGTGGTGGCCAGCCACAAGTGGTGTTCCCCAGGGCTCAGTACTGAGGCCTGTTCAGTATCTGTATAAATGATCTGGATGAGGGGATCGAGTGTACCTTCAGTAAGTTTGCAGGTGACACCAAGTTGAGTGGGAGTGTTGATCTGCTTGAGGGTAGGAAGGCTCTGCAGACTCATTTGGACAGGCTGAGTCAATGGGCTGAGGCCAATTGTATGAGATTCAAAAATGGGAAATGCTGGGTCCTGCACTTGGGTCACAATAACCCCATGCAACACTACAGGCTTGGGAAAGAGTGCCTGCAGAGCTGCCAGGAGAAAAAGGACCTGGGGATGCTGGTTGAGGGCCATCTGAACATGTGCGACCAGTGTGCCCAGATGGCCAAGGCGGCCAACAGCATCCTGGCTTGTATCTGAAACAGTGTGGCCAGCAGGACTGGGGAAGTGATAGTCTCCCTCTACTCAGCACCGGTGAGACCGCATCTCAAATCCTGTGTTCAGGTTTGGGCCCCTCACTGCAAGAAGGACATTGAGGTGCTGGAGCGTGTCCAGAGAAGGGCAGTGAAGTTGGTGAAGGGTCTGGAGAACAAGTCTTAGGAGGGGTGGCTGAACGAACTGTGGTTGTTTATCTTGGAGAGGAAGAGGCTCAGGGGAGACCTTATTGCTCTCTACATTTACCTGAAAGGACGTTTCAGTGAGGCAGGTGTTGATCTCTTCTCCAAGTTTAAAGCAATAGGACAAGAAGAAATGGCATCAGGTTGCATCAGGGGACATTTAGATTTGATAACAGGAAAAAAATTCTTCACAGAAAGTGTGGTCAAGCATTGGAACAGGCTGCTCAGGGATGTGGTGGAATCACCATCCCTGGAGTTGTTTAAAAAAATACAGAAATGCAGTACTTGGTTACATGGTGTAGTGGTGGACTTGGCAGTCTTGGGTTAACAGTTGGACTTGATGATCTTAAATATATCTTAATATAGGATCAGGAAGCAAATGGATAAGAGGGCCTTTCAAGCTCACTTTTAGCTGTATTTGCTACAGATTATACTCTTATTTTCACACTGCAGTAAGAGCCTTGTCTGAAACTGCTGAAAAGTACAGTGGAATATGTTTTGCTTTCTGGGGCTGCTTTCTGATGCTCAAAATAATTTCCAAAAATCTATTAGTACAGGTATGTGGCAGGAGATGAAATCTTATGTTTGAATCAGTTTCCTGTTTTCTGTGTATATTACAAACAATGAATTTTATGTCCTCCTGCAAGGAAGGATTGTTTCCTTATGGTTTTCTGTATATTACTATTGTGGTGATTCCACATTAAATCATTCTACTTGTAGAACAGTTTCCTGCTTTATAGTCCCACTTTTATAGTTTTTACTCATGGTATGAATATTTGGATTTTCATCACTTTGAACTGTCATAGTTTGAGGGGAGTAATCTTCACCTAAAAGTCCATCTGCTTGTAGTGCCTGATTCCACAGAAGTTCTGCTTCTAATTCTTTTACCTTAAAAGATTTTTATTTATTTCCTTACCCAGCATCTTGCTCTTTCCCAGTTGTTTCAGTATTCCCTCAAAAGGCCCTGGTTTAATTTGGTTTGAGCTTTATTTCAGTCACCATACAAAGACAATTTCTCTACTAAAGGCAGAGAAAAATGAAGTCCTAAAACCAAGTCCTATGGGAGATCTGTAAATTACAGTCATCTGCTTAAAATATCACAGACATATTATGCTAAGTATTTCAGTAGTGAATAATGTAATCCAGTCTTTAACCATACAACCCAATTTCTTTTTTCTCTTGTTTTAAGTCATTCACAGGAAATCACTGACCAAATTTTGTTTCTCCTAACTTGCTATTCAGTTAGAGAGAAATCTGTATTGTATTTGTGCAAACTAATTTCTTCTTGGGTTGTGCAATATGACCTTTGATTTCTTAATAAAAATATCATTCTCTACATACAGAAAGAGCAAATAAACAGTGCAATAAAACCTAGGTGCTCCAGTATACTGTGGTGTTAGCAACGTTACTGAATAATCAAAGAAAATGTTAAAGGGGCTCAGTTCTGGCTTAAAGAGTGACTTCTTGTGAAAAAGTGACTGAATGGCATACAGATAGATGGACTATTACAAAGCAAAGCTGATCAGATGTATGTGTCTGTAGTCTGGCTTTCTGATGGTGCCCACAACATAATTAAAGAATTAGTGTCTGGTTACTGAGAGCTGCCTTCTCTTCCTTTTCTTTTGTTCTCCTGACTTACCCAAAGGCTGTAGAATTACTGATCTATTTTTTCCATTGCCAATCATTATCTATTTCCTATTAACAACTTTCTGGCCGTTAAAACACTGTAGATGTCACAATATTATACAGTCCTTGATACTGTTTTCCCTGCAAGTTTCTTAGATGGAAATGAATGCTGAAGTAATTTAGTCTAAGGCAGTAACAAAATAGAAGGGGAGATGGTGAAGAGATACCATAATGAAAAAATAAGTAACTAACCTAAGGTCAAATGTAGTAAATCTTAATTAAATATCCCAACAGATAGGAAAGAAACTTGGGCACAACTCGACTTTTACTTGTGTTCTTTCTTAATTATCCTTGTATTGAATATTAAAATTTTCATAACATAAAACCTGAACAAAACTTAAAATACACATATATATTCATACACATTTATTCGCATGTGTGTCCATATAAGTGTATGTGTATCTACCTTATTACTAATGAAATCTATGTGCTTCAAAGTAGTTGTCTGTTTCTCTCTCAAATTTAATTCCTCATCTTGAGTGAGGCATCATTCAATATTTTCATCAGTGACCTGGATAAGTAAGTACAGGGTATTCTTACTAACTGTTCCAAAAAGCTTAAGCCAACAAGGGTAGCCAATATGCTGCTGTATTGAAGAAAATGCAAAACAATTTTGAGAATTTGAGGAAACAATTGGATAAAATTCAACCCAAGCAAGTGCCAAGTGATTAATCATCTGCATAAACTTGTTTCAAAGGCATCACATTAGGTTATAGTTCTGTATAAAAGGATGTAGGGGTTTAGTAGATCATAATCAGACCATTGGTCAAAATGTTAAAAAAAACAAAACAAACAACAACAAAAAAACCCAAACAACTCAGACATTATCATGATAAAGATCATCATTGGCTGTGAGATACATGTGGTAATTTTTTCCCTCTACTTGCTATTGGTAGGCCTAAAGGCAGAATCGCTGGCACAAAGAGTAAAGGAGAGAGCAGTAAGAATGATCAGAGGTCTAGAAAACACGACCTATGAGAAAACGTTGAAATTGCTGGAACACGACGGAATTGTTAGCCTGAGGAAGCCTGGGGTGGATTGAGGTGGCCTTCAAAAACATAAAAGGCTGCCGTTGGAAAGAAAGGAATACTCTATTTTGACCACAGAGAATAGAATACATAATAATGGGTTTCAATCTCAAAAAAGTATAAAGTTACATTTAGCATAAAAATGTATCACGGTAATATTAGTGAAGTTTCTTGTGAAACTGTGGCATCTCATCATTTGTTTTTTTTGCTTGTGAGCTGAACTAACATCTGTTAGAAATAACTGAGGGAAAGTTGCTGCTGTCTAGGGTATTAAAAGGAGTAGGTGATCTACTGAAGTTCCTTCCAGCACTGTGAATATGTGGTTACAGGATGATTATTTTTCTTTTTGCACATTTGTTATGATATTTCTGTGAATATTATAGATATACAGAGATGTTTTTAGTAGAGTAGCAGAGCCTTTTAAAAGTACTGCTGCGGGACAGGTAAATTACAGCAGTATCTAAATGTTTTTGCCAGGTCAATATGGGTAAGCTTTACTTTGTGTCATACCTCTTAAAACTCAAGAACATCAGGTTGCATCCACACAACTGGATAGTTCACACATTAATGCACAGCACCAAAGCAAGTAAAACTTTAAATATAACAGAATGTACAGGAAAGAAACATCAAGTCAATCCTTCCCTATGTCATGAATTTTCAAGATTTTTTTGAACTTCTTGAAAAGTTCACAAACCTTTGAGCCAGGCTTACATGGCTCCAGTTAAGTCCCTGCTGTGTTGAGCATGTCAAAATCCATTCAACTGCTGATTGCAGCTGGCTTGATAAACTGCGCTGTTTATTTGTGGGAATTTTATGCATTTGACCAGTTTTGCATTTTTAATGAAATGCCTATGGCTTAACACAGCAGAAAACAATAAAGTAAATGGTGCTGCTTCTCATACTGCTTACATCATTTTGTGTTTGAATTCACTTCACATATGTCAGTGGAATTTCTTCTAGATTACGCTAATGAAACCAATTCAGAATCAGGCACGCTTTCTATAACAAACTAAACCTATGTTTACTTTTTAAAAAGTCTTCATCTCCAAATGCTTTAAATACACAGTTAAACACCAAGTTAATAGCATGCAACATTGTTCTCCCAAGCCCTGGCTCATTTTCTCACTCTGATTAGCTAGCAATTTGTACGATTACACCTAAATGGATGCAAAGCTGATTTCACCGCTTATTTTATTATAGCATTAAAGCAGGTACAGAACTATCTGCAATGCTTGTTTACAATATTACTCATAAACAATTTTTTTACACACCATTTCAATTTCCCAGCTTGATTAGCTACCAATCTGCACTAAACCACTCAACTTAAAAGGAAAAACTAATTGCTCTGAGTTTTTCAGATCATTTACATGCAACAGGATTTATTGGTGCTAATGAAGCTCCAAAACAGGAAGGCTTTTCTCTCACAGCCTTTTTGTGCCTTTCTACTTAATAATAAAATACATTTAAAACGACAGTCTGAGAAAGTGCTTTTAGACCTGTAGAGTAACTGATCAACCGACAATACCCTTAAATCTATGAAAAATCCACTGAAATCGGTGGAACTCTAGGAACTTTAATTTAAAACTGCATTTCAGAACTAATTATTTAAAGAAAAATTTGCAATTACAGAAAAAATATCCTTTTCCAGTCCCAGCATATGAGGTTGCTCTTCCCAGCAAAATTAATCTGATTTTTATGCAAATATAACTTATTAATTAAAAAACTTCCTGGTTCATGCCTTAATTTTACAGTGGTATTGGCAAGTTTAGAGTTACATTGTTTTTTCTTTTTTTTCCTTTTTTCTTTTTTTTTTTACAGAGAGGGAAGCAAAGTTGAAAATTCTAAAAGAAGAGCTCATGAATATAATTTTTACATAATCTAGTTGCTGTAGCTTGAAATAATCGTTCGTTCACTTCAACACAGGCTGATTTTCACTGCCTAATGGTTCGTTCTTTTCTCTGCCTTGCCTGATGTACAACATCCTGCGATATTTCTCCTGCTGTGCAATTTCACGTTCTTTCAAGGGAAGGGACGTAAGCCTCCCACCAACCACAACACAGTTCATGGCTCGAAAAGGCAAGGGTTCTGAGCCTGGAAAGACAGAGGAAACAGAAATCAGGTCTTGATCAAATACCTCATCCCTGAGAAATCGTACTAAAAACTTGTATTGTCAGTCTGGCAATACTCAAGTCTATTTGTGAATCCACAATCTAAAAACCACATAAACCCAAGTCAGTTTTCTAAATGCTTCAGCTTGTCAGAATAACACACATCTCAAATGTGTAGTCCAGATGTAAAGAGAGAGAAAAACAAGAACAAAGTCCACAAATGTGAAGGGGGGCTGATCTGCTTCTGAAATGTTCTTCAAGGAATGGGGAGGCCACCATTTGCCTGGTACTTAAAGCACTTGCCTGAGAAGTGTGAGACCTGACATCCAGAATCATCTTAGGCTGATGAAGTTAAAAGCCGTAACGGACTGAAAACTGTCATCTGTCAGTTGTAGCTACCTTCTGTTTTTCCTACTGGAGATGAAATGATAAGAATTAAAGCTTTTAATAATCAGGCCCAGAAAAAAGCAAGAAGGAATTTGACTTTTGTCCTGGATCTAGCTGGGATGGAGTTTATTTTGTTCATAGAAGAAGCCTGGTGATGTGGTTTGGATCTGTGACCTTAATGGTGTTAACGCACCAGTGTTTTGTCTATTGCTGAGTAGGATTTGCACAGTATCAAGGCCTTTTCTGCTTCTCACACTGCCTGCCTCAAGAAAATCCGTTGAGGTTATCTTTTTTTCCATCCTTTTTCCCACTCTGCCCACCAAGTGAGTAGGCTGGAGCTGGGCAAGAGATTGGAAGGGGACACTGCTGGGACAGCTGACTCTAATTGACTAATGGGCTATTTCATACCATGCAATATCATGCTCAGCAATAAAAGCTGGTGAAAGAACAAGGAAGGGGATGATGTTTGGAGTTATGATCCTTGTTTTCCCTAGTAACTGTCATGTGTGATAAAGCCCTGTTTCCCTGGAAATGGCTAAACATCTGCCTGCTGATGGCAACTAGTGAATACATTCTTTATTTTGCTTTGCTTTCACTTTCTGTATTAAACTGTCATTATCTCAACCAAAAAGATTTTTCTCTTTTGCTCTTCTGATTCCCTCCCCCATCCCACTGGGGGAGAGGTGCGTGGGCAGCTGTGTGGGGCTCAGCTGCTGGTTAGGGTCAACCCACCACACCTTTGCAGCCAAGTCATGAAGGCTGAGCTGAATTTGAGAAGCGTGACTGGCGTGAAGCTGATAAATTCCTTAAGGATCACACAGATGACTGACTGTTTTAAGTCAAAGAGAAAAGAAAACAGGATCATTATAACAAAAAATTTAAGTTTTAGGCTATTGGCCAGATACCAGCTGACTCTGTAAAACACTTGTGTTCAGCAAGCTAAAAGTTATTCTTCAAATAGAGAGTCTAGAGGTTTTTTTTTCACTAATTTTATTCTTAAACAGAATATGTCCCTGACATGCCAAAGTCACTGGAGAACAAATAGAAATTCACAAGTGAAGTTTTTCAGACTACAGAAGTTACCCTTACAAAATTGTCAGGGTTATTTCTTAGAAAATGTATGAGATGGGATGCATGCACAAGAAAAGAAGCATCCTTTGGTATGCAGATGATAGCAAATGTTCATTAAGAGTTCATTGGACTCAACAATGTTCCTTGTACATTGGCAGGAGTAATCCTATCAGTAACTAAATATGGGTTATGATACCTAAACCCTAGAAAAAAGTGAAGCCACTGTCAGTTTATTTTATTTTGATATGAGCTCAGAAATGTCTTACTTCACTCAGACAGATCAAATGTCAGTGGTTTTCCAGAGTGTTAAAGTTTTTCAAAAGAAATACTGTGATTGCATCAGAAATTAATGTGATAAGCAAGCAGTTTCAGTAAATTCCATCCTGTTAAAATGTCAACAGTTAAGCAGGGAAGACCAAACTATATATGTTCTAATATAAATTTCTACCTGGATGGAAACTTTACAGTTTAAAAATATTACAGAATAACTCTTCTCAAACAAATGAAATTACATTTTATTTGGAAACTTTACTTATTTTTTTCTGTTTGTCAGCCTTTTTGACTTATGTTAAAAGATGATTACTCTTTTAAAACTCCATAATAAAACTAAATAATGAATATTCTCAGCAAAGACTAGTTACAGAGGCTGTGATTTAAGAGCAATATTACATAAAACAGGCTACAGCTTCTATTACAGAAGACATCAAGGTATTCTATTTGTCCCTCCAACCTTCAAAAATATTATGATTTTATATAATCTCTAAGAACATTTGAAAGAAGCTTAATGTTCCAACATGTGATGTAGTTGATTTTGTTTCAGAAAGTACACAGACAATCATACAAGAAAACCATGGAAGCTGATACTCTTTGTCAAGTAATTCATCATGAGTTGTAGAAAGCAACAAACTTGATCTGCCAGTTTTATGAAAACTAGTCAGATAAGCACAACACAATAATGCCAAGATGCTATGTGTCAACAAGAAAAGCTGAAGAGAACAAAAGAATATAAATAGAGTACTTGACTCTGTAAACCTACCTGATGTTAAGTCATATAGGGATTTGAACCCCCTGGAATCTGAGATTTGTTCACTAAATGTTTAATTAAGATTTTGAAAATAAATGCATGCAATCCTCCCTTACATACACAAAGCCAAGGGAAATTTTTCACGTTTAAAAAATACAAAATACTATAACAAAAATAAATAATAACATTGCAAGATTTTTTATTTTTCATTTTCAAATAGAAAATAATTATGAGAAAGTAGGTTTATACCAAGAGAATCAAAACTCTATTAGGGAATATTATCAAAAGGCCAGTGTAAATTAACTGTCAGCAAGCTCGAATAACCTTGGGAAGAAGCTAGAACATATCACAGGACTGGGTGTCACAGAAAGAACTTGCCTAGACATTGTAACAGCACTTTACAGGCATCTTGGTCAAATGGCACACGCTGAAAAGCAGGAGTTTATTTGGGAACAGGATTCTTCATTTGTGGCAGATTTTGCAAACCAAGTCAAAGCTGTCAAACTTGTAAACGAGAAAAGCATAATATTATTTTTTTCTATTAATAACTGAAATAGTATAAAAGACTATATGAGTGCTGTTGGGCTATTTCAACACCCCAGGACAAAAACAGTGTTATTCTAGAATATGTTTCAGAGCATTTATTTCAAGATCTTATTTATTCTTCAAAAGGAAGATATTCATAAGAATAAGAATACAAATAAATGCAGTTTCCTGGTTTAAAAAAAAAGGCTGTAAGGACTTCCCCACTTGTTTATTTTTCATACGTCTTCTCAAAATAACACTTCTTACTTTAAGAGTTTACAGCCTTCTCTGACAGACAGGGAGTAGTTAATCTTCTTTTGGGCTATTTTAACCTGCCCAAGAAGGTATGCCTATACTGCAGACAAATGAAAAGTTGTGCTTTTAACTTTCAGTGTCTTATCTGCATAATGTAGCTTAAGCTAAATTAAGAAAGAACTATTATTTCAAGCTTATAGTATCCTCAAGTATTAAAGAAAGTATCTAAATATAGAAAAAATATTTTGAATTAACTCCAACCCTCAACCCCAGCTGATCATTCCCTAATGAACATTTTCTCATTGTTTGCCCATTTTAATTCAACAGTCCAAAACACAATGGGTTTCCAACAGAATAGAGATACAATAAAAAATGTAAGTTAATCTCTTTTCTTAATATACATTATTGGACAGTAAAATGGATCTACCTGTATTTCAAAGGCAGGTACCTATAGACCAGTAATGTACTGGTTAGGAGTATTTCAAAATTAAAGGAACACTGTTACAGAGCATATCTGTGTACAGGAAGGCCCAATTAAGTTGGTCAAATATGATTTTTATGCTACATGATTCTCTTGTCCTTATTTGAACTTAAATGATAAATTTCCTTAAATCTGCAAAGAATTTCTGTGACTTCCTCTCAGTACCTTCCCACCATTAATACAAAATCAATAGAATCTGTCTGCATATTGCACCTAGACACTGATGCAGAGCTACATTATTCTCTGACTGAAGAGCATTGTCTGGAAGAAAGTGTATGGCAATTCCTAAAATTTACTGTGTGGACTAAGTTCTTCAAAACTTTGTTTAGCTACAGGTCAATGAAAAGTAACAGGAACACCAATGTATGTGGCAATGAGATGTCAGAGACTTCTTGACATGATTCAGTGCACCATGCACATCGAATGTGTATCTGTTAAGAGCCTGGCGCTGCTTATCTGGTATTAGATGTCATTGAATATGATTGATGTGGGAACCTTATAAAAGGCTGTGGAAATGAACACTTATGGAAGGTCTTCTCCAATTCATTGACACCTAGTAAGTTAGCCAACTGGTAAAATCTTTCTGAAGATGGAAGAAGACACAGCACAGATATGCAGAAGTTATATGCTTTGTGCATTTAATCTGTGGGAAAAAAAGCTTTCAGGGTGCAGTACAGTATTATTTTGGAGAAACAGGGCAGCTGTTTCCTTTTGATCTTTATCATTGTTATTGCAGTGAAGGACAGGGAGCAAAGGAGTGTAAAGTTTTTGGTTGTTTAAAAATATTGCTTTTTATCATCCTTTAAAATATTGAAATTCTAAATTATGTTGTAAAATCCAAAAAAAGGCAAAGTGTACACTGTGAAATATTTCTAAAAAATTGGTGACTGTTCTGTCAAGAAAATCAGTCAAGCCAACATAACTGGGAGAGTAGCAGAAATTACAAGAAACATAAGGCTGTGGGTATAATAATTACTTTTTCCCCTATCCAGACATTTGAAATTTAAGCTTTGCATCCCTGAAGCAAGCTGAACCTGCATTGTTTGGCCTAATTGTAGATTCAATATCACTTCAATAAAATAATTGAAAACTCTGGCATTTTCTTTTAAAAAGAAAAGAACAGAAAGTTAGGAGAGGACTTGTGTTTTAATACATCACCCGTGTAATGGAATGATACAACTACTGTAGAAATGAACCCATTTCTTTTGACATTGTAGTCAATATATTTGTATTAATTTCATATTAACAGTTTTCTGATTATATTTCATATTTACTGTCCATTAATTCATAGGTTTTATATTGACAATGAAGTATTGCATTAAAAAGTCTTTTGAAAAATGAAACACTGGAGGTCTGGCAATGAAGTAGAAGAGTGATGGATTTTATGAAGTTATGATTCTGTTATCCAAATGGTATTCTCAAAGCAACCAACAGTAATTGACAGTACTGGCTTGTATTGCTCAGACTTTCAAAGGTGGCACTAGGATTAAGCTCCATGTTCCCATTGATACCAATATGTCAATTTTTTCAATTTGTTTTGAATTTTTTATTATTTATAGTCAACTTTATACAACAAATAAATAAATGAAGAATTCTGTGAATAAATCTCAGGTAGATGGCATTCCATTGATTTTTTTTTTCTTTTTTAATTACCATTTTCAGTATTCTCTATAACCCAGAAATAATTATGGTATTTTCCTAATTTACAGGATTTCTGATGAACAACTTTCTCAGCTGTATAATATGTAGAAACATGTTTTCAGAATTAGAAAGTTTTATTTCTGCTTAGACTAGTTAAAAGAACAAGACCAAAACACTGGGGCAAGTCAGCAGAAGTAGTCTTGGAACACAACCATTTTATAACCACAGATGCAAACTGGATATTGGAAGAACAGTTCAGTGGCAATTTACCATTCCCAGAGCTCTAATTTTTATTAATTTTATACTTTTCTAGTGGTGTTTCCCCTTCCTTCCCCAGAGGCATTATGAACGGGATTTCTCTCACCTAACTGTAGGTGTTTATACTGTAAGCTCATATTTCAGAATTTGCTATGTTAGAATCACTCCACAGATAGTAGACAAAAAAAAATTAGTTTTAATAAAATACTTCAATCTCTGCTTTTGATTAAGATGAATTTTCCCTCAGGTTTTTCTACTGCTTCTCTCCATTGACCATGAGAGCTCTGTGTGACCAGTTCATATGCAGAAATGTCTGTGTTTGGTCAAATGCATATGTCCTACTTTGATCCAAAAGAACTACAGTTTCTACGTACCTAGATCAAATAATGCTTTCAGGACTCAGTTGAAAACATGACACCATCCTTCCTCTCCAGGTGCAACAGATCATTCTTCCTGGTCCTACTAGGTGTTCTTTGCTGCAGCTTTCTACAGCAGCGTGCTGCTGATCTCTGCGTGGAGGATATAGGACACATTCAGAAAGACCCTCACAAAAGCAGGTCATATGCTCTGTCCATCCAGAGAATGGAACCAGAGTAGATGGAAGAGTAAGGAAAATGGTTATCTTATGCAGAAATTTAAATATGTTTGAAAATACTAAATAAAGGACACTATTTTTGTTTAAAAAAATATTATTTTGAACTATTATATAATATTAAAAAAATGATTTTGAACTATTTTTTTACAACTATTTGTAGTGTTTCTTCTTAGACAGCAAGCTTTCTGAAATCTCTGAACAATACCTAATGAGAATAATAAACTGTATACAATAATTTCAATGATTGCAATATGATACCTTCAAAGATCACGTAGTCCATCCCCCCTACCATGAACAGGCACATCTTCCACTGTATGAGGTTGCTCCAAACCCCATCCAACCTGACCTTGAACACTTCCAGTGATGGGGCACCCACAGCTTCGCTGAGCAACCTGTTCCAGTGTCTTACCACCATCACCATAAAAGATTTCTTCCTTATGTCCAGTCTAAATATACCTTCTTTCAGTTTAAAACGATCTACCCTTGCCCTGTGGCTACAGGCCTTGGTGAAAAGTCTCTCTCAGCCTTTCTTATAAGCCTCTTATATATATTGAAAGACAGCAGTAAGGTCTTCTTGGAGCCTTCTCTTCTTCAGGCTGAACAACCCCAACTCTCAGCTTTTCTTCACAGGAGAGATGCTTCAGCTCTCTGGACATTTTTGTGGCCCTCCTCTGGACCCCTATCTCACAGGTCCATGTTTTCCTTGTACCAGGGACTCTCCAGCTGGAACTCCAGATGGTGTCTCGTGAGAGCAGAGTAGAGAGCAAGAATGAGCTCCCTTGACCTCCTGGCCAAACTTAATTTGATGTAGCCCAGGATATGATTGCTTTCTAAGCTGCAAGCCTATGTTGCTGGCTCAGGAACATTTTTTTCATCCACCAGTATCCCCAAGTCCTTTCCTGCAGGGCTGCTCTCTATCCATTCATCCCCTTGTCTGTATTGATACAGGGAGTTGCGCTGACCCAGATGCAGGACCTTGCACTTGGCCTTGTTGAACTTCATGAGGTTCACATGGGCCAGCTCCTCAAGCCTGTAGAGCTCCCTCATCAGCCTTCAAACATCAAGAATCCATGAGACAAACTTTTTAATATAACAAGACTGGCCTAAACCACAAGACAATTATAATAACTTTAAAATCCTTTTAATTGTTCTCTCTCTTCATGTAGTTCTCATTCCATCTGTATCCATAAGGACAATAAAGTATTTCCTATTTGTTTTTAAATAAACTCATTTTTTAAATAATTTGTCTTTCTAGAATGGCTGCAGCTATCAGCAAAAAATAAATTTAACAATATGATAAATTATGAACATTATCAACATCAAAATAGACATACTGGAGAATAAACAATACAAACTATTTTGTTAAGTAGCTGCGTGATCCAATAATGGCTGATGGTTTGGAAAGAAGAAAAATTTAGACAAAAAGTCATCCAGAAACTGCATAACAACAAAGGTTTTGATTTCCCAGTTATTGGAATACCCAACTAAGTCAGTTCACTCAGGTAGTTTCAATGAAGTTAATGGAAATGTTAGTGGAAGACGTAGCTGTCTGCAAGTCTGGGGCCATAGAGGGCAATTCTATTGTTTGTAACACACAAGGGGAGAACATTTTTATTACACAGGCAGGAACTAGTTCAGAAAACAAGTGGGGCAGAGTAATCTTCAATTGCCGCCAATTAACATACTATAAAGCATATTGGTAGAGTGATTTTATTTCCCTTTGCTTTTTCTATTGTTTAGTTACTGTTTAAGTTTTTCAAAGGCCAAACTCAGAATTTTCAGTTATAACTGTTGCAGAAAGGCATAAGAAGATTCAGTTCAAAGAGCATACAGTACTATAGAGAATGACACAGAAGGAAAAAACATACAAACATATGGGATGATACAAAATTGCCACAGCCTGCACTTAATAGAATAGAAACAGTAAGTGACTAAAATGAGTATGATTGAACAAAATGTTTCTACTGGAATAAATTTTTATTAACAATATTTTAAAAAGTGCAGAATTTATTCTAGAAACGCCTTTGTTGCAGAATAAGCTGCAGGAACATATGATTACTTTACAGTAAATTCTTTTTTTCAGAAAATTTGTGAAGGGAAGCATTAGGAGAACCTTTATAAACAGTTTCCTTACTGGTCAATAAATGCAGTTGAGTTAATTCTACAATTATCTCCTGGTTTCACTTTCCAGAGGGAACACTGAATGCATCTCACTTAACTCGTTCATTTCAAATTACGAACATCAAAACCCAAGGCTTAGTCATTCTATCCTTTCAAGATAGAGCAAGTAGAACGCCATGCCGTGAGTAGTTAGTGCCATCTTTTGCTGAATCCTCTGCTTCCTAGGAGGATTTCAACAGCACAGCAGTGCTAATCTCCAACAAACATTGAATTTTTCCAGTGGAGTAAAGTGTTTTTCTAAATTAAGGATCATAAAAAGGGTGGGTGTCATAGCCATACCTTCTTAGTGCTGTCCTGCTGAAAGCCCATTCCTCTGTGGAAGGGGTAGCAAACTGCCTGGGAAGTCCCTTGGCCTGCTCTTCCTGGGTCCAAAGCCTGGAAAATGAAAAAGCTGTATCTACCATTTTATAATGGAGATGAACTCATGCAGAGTACATAACTATTTGCCGGTACTGGGATGCAGCGTGAGGACATATTGCTACTGGAGTGCTCTGCAGTTTACTGCTATGAGTGGTTTTTTGTGGGAGCTCAGGAGCGCTTCTCACTGTAGGTTATTCATGAAGCACGCACAAGCGCCCAGGATGAGCACCCTTGAGGTGTTACTCCCTGTCATATCAGTGACCGTGTTTCTATGCCCACTCAGCAAACTTACAATTTGTTTGCTGCAGATCCAGAAGAACCTTTGAAACAGTTCCTATAGGACAGATGGGCACACCCCTTACGCCCAAATTCCAAAACCAGAAGATGCACCAGAGGGAAAAATGAATTTCTGAGGATTTTTGTTTGTTTGTTTGTTTTTGTAAATAAAACTCCCCTAAAGCTACAAATCACCTGAGAAAATCTTGGCTCGCATCTATCTTTCTGGGAACCCCAGGAAGCAGTATCCTGGGCTTTGACACACTTAAGCTATCTCTAACGCTCCCTGACATCCAGGGTCTCTTGGCCTTTCCAGCTGTTCTGTGATTATTCTCAATGCCTGACTGCTTCTATCAACTCCTCACCCTCATCCTTTGTGACAGACCCTCTATCTTTGATGCTGTGATTTTCTGCCATGTCTTTTTTCACCTTTTTGCTTTCTCGCTACTCACAGTCTCAAGGACTAAACTTCTCTCTCAAATTCTATCAGCAGGGATTTAAGGTTTGGCTTCAAAGAAAATTATGCTCAGATGAAACTGATGCATCACTTAAGCTCTTAACACAGACTAAAGCCCAAATACATGTGAAAAGACTTTCCCCCACACCACCAAATGATGCTTTTAGTAAACACTGAGATGGGCAAGTTTAATAGGTAATGTGAGTAGGGCAGCAGAAATTACATACTTTTGTTTCAAAGTGTCACAGAGCAATGATGAGCTAATCATTAATGCACTGTCCAAAAAATATCAAAATCTCCTAGAAGATGATTGGTTGCAAAATTTTTTAATGTTTCTTTCTTTTGCAAACTTCTGCAAGCCAGGAAAGGAATCAGTATCTCCCTCTCTCTACCCAGTTTTCCCAAATTCTCTACATTGTCATGATCAGGTTGTTTCCTCCACTGCAGCCTTCAAATATTGATAAACAAAAGCCACTCCACAAAATGGTTATTACTGTGGAACAAACTGAGCCTAGAGTTACCTTAAAAATACCACAGGGTATTTTGGGGGTTTGTTTTTTTTTCAAGAAAACATCAGTAATTGTAGCATTGTTTACTCTGCAAACTGCCATGTCCAATCAGTGTCAAAGGGAATTTTAGGGCTGCTACAGGAAAGGATTGCTTACATTTGTTTATCCTTGTAGCTGTTAGCTACAAGTTCAGTTTATTTCCTTTGTAACTACTATACCTATGCATGAAATTTCTTCATAAAAGAGGCAGACAATTTCTTTGTCTTGACCTACTTTTGCTCTTAAGAAAATGAGTAACTTGTCTAAACACTCTGTTGACTGTCTGCTGACAAACTGTTTTTGCATCTGTGAAACTTCAACCAAGCTTTTTTTTTTTTCTGCACCTCAGATAACTGCTAAAGTTTGTGTTTGTGAGATCAAATAAAGTCCTTCCCAGCTGCACAGTATTCTTTTTTTTTTTTTTCCCCCCTCCTACTTGGAAGGTGTTTGTAGCACTGTATTACATTCTTACAATTGACACTTGCAATGTACACAGGAACATAAACTGCAACAGTGGCTCCCTTTTAGCCAGTTTTTTAGATTTAATTACTCCTTCTTAAAAAGCAATACTTTTGAGAGGCATTTTTAGGTTTTGAACCTGACAGCACAGTGCTGTGGATTTCATTCCTGCGTCTAAAATTTCCTGTGGCTGCCATGGGAATTCTTAATGTACCATGTTAGCCAATGTCAGCAGTAGTAAAGAAAGGACCACACAAAGTCAAAATTTAATTTAAAATCTGCACTCACTAGAGATTCAAGCTTTGCCAGACATCTGGGGAAAATAAACTATCCCTGGGCACGTAAGCAACAAGTTCTCCTCGCCCTGGCACCTTGGACCTTCTGTAGCATACAAGCTGTTATCATCAGAGATTTACTCTTCCAAGGAATGCAGATTTTTTTTTTTCTCTTATTGTTTGCTTGATTCCTTTTGAAGCTTCATTTACCCACTGATACATAACTAGACTTCAATTATAGTGCATGTTAATTAGGGTACAGTTGCTTTTTACTAGGAGCTGTAATATTTCAGGATCTCTATGGCCAAAAGCTAAACTTATTTTAGCCCCGATGCTCCCCTATATAGTAGAATTTGCTCCTTTACATTACAATGTTCTAGTTAATGTATAGTTATAGATTGCCTTTTTCTAAAAGAACTTTAGGTCACAAAATTACACAAGGAATGCAGATTAAGCCACAAATGTTAACCCAGGTACTTCAGAAAAAAATATTAGCATAATAGTATGGGAACATGTTACTTTTAAAATAGAAATTATCCATAATTGCTAGAAGAGTAGATAAGATGTTAAGCACAAAAACATAGCAGAATTTCTGATCCAGAATAATGTAGTTCACTTTATCTCACTGCCTTAGGCCCTATTAAATAACATGACACATTGTTCAAATTGGTCATATTAGGATAGTTACATACTGAGAGGCCTCTTGAGAAGGGCAAAGACTGTAAATAACAGCCATTGCTAGAGTCCTCAGGAAAGTCCACAAAACTGATGAAGACATTATTTTTTCCTGAGCTCCAATTTCTGCCTTTACTGCCCACAGAACAGATTTAGTCTCCTTCAGGTTCATTCTTTCCTTTCTCAGCTTCTCTCCAGCATTTTTCTCAGAAGATTATTTAGAATGAGCTACCCTCAAAACTCATTCTTGTTTCTTCTGTCTCATGACAAGTTCAGTCTGTACACAAGCACCAGTATAGTTCTGGACCTTAGTATCTTTTCTAATCCATGTGCTTGAAACTTCCCTGTTCTCAAATTTTGTCTATATCTAAAGAGGCATTCTCAATTTCCTTTTTTAATTTGATTCTGTCTTCTTATGTGTACTGAAAATTTATTTTCTTCAGATTTTCCTCTATGATATTCTTCCTCAATTATTTGGCTATGCTGTAAAACTTGAATCTAATTATGAAACAATATTTATTTGTGCATCTAGCCTACTCTATAATCCCTATTTATGCAAATATTCCACTCATTATTTTAAATATCCAAGCCTGACAGAGTGAAGAAAAAATACAAAGAAAAGTCCAGAGTTTATGGCCTTTACTTGAATTATAAATAAGCATTAAGTTTCTTTGATAGTATCTTTTTCATTTAAATGGCACAACAGAATCTGAGTCAAGAAACAAGCAAGGTATAAACAAAGGAAAAAGTATATCTCTTAATTCTGGTAGCTAAGGGGAAGGAAAACAAAATATAGGCCAGTGTCTTCAGATAACTGAACTTTTACCCCGTTCTGGAAGAAGACAGGAGACAGGGTGTAGATAGAATGTATTTCTACATCTGTGGGCTTTAGCAAAGCATGACAGGGTTTGTGTCCAGCTTTGATAAGAAATTAAATACAAGAATGTAATCGGAAGTCAAATAGGAGGCAGGCAAATGTTCAGTGCCCTGTTTTGCATGCCTCTCTTACCATAAGCTCATACCCTCAGACGATGCCCTTGCTGCCTCCCTGCCTTCAAATAGGCTACAGGTGACCAGTCCCCCATGGAGGTAAAGACCCCACTGACTGTGCAGAATTCTGCACAGAAATCCAGCTATGATATAGTGCTTTTGTTTTGTCCTGAAAAAAAGATAAATGAGAAAAAGTTCTTCAGAAAGGCTTAAACATATATACTAAATTGTTTCAAAATGAAGAATAAGTACCATCACTAACTATGATTCGTAAAAGTTGTATTTGTGATAAAGATTGTAAATGTAAGCACAATAACCTAGTGGTACCAACATAGCTTACACCATTATCAAAGTTCAATTGTTCAGATTGAAGAGTTTACTGTAGAAGATAGTAGAAGAAGATAGAAGAGTTTAAAGTAATTGAAAAACCACACAAACACGTGCCCACACAATCACAAACATGCACACACATGCATATACCCATTCCTTTCTCTTACCTGTCTATTCATGTTGTCTAAGGAAACACTGACTTAGATTTTGTTACAGAAAGACTAAAACAATATTGCAGGCTGACATGAGCCTTAAGCGACGTATCGACAGTGACAGCAGTATGTGTACAGGAGCAAGTAAAAGTATGTGAGCCTGCAAGTAAAAGAAGTGTGGGTTTAGCTGTTGGCTGAGTAAAAGAATCAGGGAGGCTGTGGCCCAGTGACCTGTCAAATACAAGGCACACGTGCTGCTAGGAAAAAGAGCGCCAAGTCTGGCTGACCTGCTTGTATCTGACCTGCTTTAATACTGTCTTATATCCAGTTCTTGAAAGCTTTAGATGTTTTCAGGGCCATGAGTGCCTTCCCTGCAGACCCCAGGGTTCAGCTGCTTGGGTTCTCAGCCGACTTTGAAGATGCTCCTTTCTGGCTGTGAGAAGCCCCAGCAGAGACCCACTTCCCTGAGCCTGGGAGCTGCATTTAAGCTCAGGCTCTTACCCTTGACCTCCGCCTGAACAATACTGCAGGTTTGCATGTGCCCAGTCCTGTATCTCCCTGACTCTGACCCAGAGCCTAAGTTGCAGGCATGACTGTGACTTTTTAGCCTGACCTTGGACCTGACCCATGGCTACAGACCTGCCTGATGTTCTGGACTCTTGGCCGAACCCGATGACCGCTGCCAGAGATGCTCACCTGTGTCCATCCTGTGCGGCCCTTGCACTGCCACCACTGCCTGCCTCCAGGCCACCTATCCTTGCAGGAGCTGCTTGCTCTTGCTGTTTCCTGGCAGTTGTAACAGCTTGGAGAAGCATAAGCATGTGATTAACAAGTGCAACCAGTTACAGAGCATAAATGTCCTATAAGTGCCAGGTGGAAGGTTAATAATAAATAAGCATTAAAAAAAAAAAAACAAACAAACCCACAAAAAAAAACCCCACACCAAAACCTTTCTAATGTAAGTAGAACACCAGGTGATGAACTTCTGTGCTTCCTTGGTAATGGGTGGCTGCCTAGTCAGTAGGAAGTGGTTGTGCTGGGCTGGGCTGATTTTACTTCATTTTCTGCTTGTCATACTGCCTAAAAAAAGGAGTCTGAGTGAGGAAGCCAGCATGGAAATGATCTGGACACTGGATGTTTTGGGGTCCCTGAAAGAGATGGGAGCACCCGGAGGTGTTGGCCATTGCCCAGTATATGAACAGCTGTGCTCTGGAGTAGTCAGCAAACAGAGAGATCACTGCAGGATGCTGAAGGGAGCAGCAACAGCTTTCGTATTAGAAAGGCCATATGTTTCTGTGCATGACACATTCTGCACCATGCACTTATATCACATCTAGGAAAAAACCTGAGATTTTGGCAGCTCCAACATTTGCAGTATCAAAGAACTTGTGACTCCAGAATTTATATGAAAATAGAAATAGTAAAATAAAAAGTTAAGAAAAAAGGAAAAAAAATAGTAAATTTTGGAAATAAAAGAAGTGTTTAAGTATAGAACTACCAATGGCTGAATTGTCTCATTACTGCTGAGTCCTTGATCCAGCTGTATAAAACTTTGATTCTCAGGGAATTCCCTGCAGTTTTTTGCAAGCTCAAAAGACTTTCAACTCGTGGGTCTTCTGCCAGCATACTGACCTGAGCTGTCTAGCCTGAATCTGGGCATTAGTCTTCATTTAGCTGAGATCACTGGCTGCGATCTCTGCTGTTGCACAACCGCAGTGAGGAATTCATAGTGACAATCAGTTCTACATTCAGCCTAAAAAGGAGAAAATATGAAAGAATTATCACAATGGGAAAAGAGTAGAGAAACCTAGGTAGGTGAAGCATACAAGGGAAGGCTTTTTTGTTTCTATATTCTGTTCAGGGTTATTGTTTAGGAGAGATTTTCTTCTGCCTTTGGACAATGTTACAATGCTGACTTATTAAAAACAAATTGTAATCATTGTCATGGTAGTGATTCTGCCTAGCAGGCTGACAGATTAAGCACACATATATAATGTGGTTTCTGGAAAACAATCCATCTGATGTCAGGTCACATGAATGAGTCATGAGTATTTATCAGTGTGTCTGAATATTTAAAGTAGAAAAACAAAGACTGTTTTATATGGCACCATGCTTTGTGTCAAGTAAAGTTATAAAACTAGCAGACAGTCTCATACTGTCATTGCTGCAGACATACCTAATTTTACACACCATGTACATGTTATATGTTATACATTAAAAATAACATTCTATTACCTTGCTTTAGATACAACTTCTGCTGTGGTCTGTAATAGATCTATAGAAAGTCTGAATGTCACTTCCTGTACTCCAACAGTAATCATATATTGCCTCATGTCAAGTATGTTGAGAGTCCTCTACGGGTTTCATTTCATTATTTGGCTGTGTACATACCTGCAGCACAAACTGTGTTCAGTTACCTGGGGTCATTTTCATTCATAGGTATTCTGTAGATCTGTCATTTATAAATACCAAGGGTTCTTGTACACTCAAGCATAAACTGTCCATTATAGTTCAAATCATTTCACGCTTATTAAAGTCAATAAAATACTGTATAAGAGATATCGCTTAAGAAAAATGTACATCACTAAAATACTTAAAATTATTTATAACCTCTATTTAAACAGCCAAATAAGCACTCAGTGCCTGAATTAAATATATCTCTTCTAAAGGCTTTAGAGACTTTTAAATGCCTTTACATGAAAACCAGAAAATACTTAGTTCAGATTTATTTACACAGAAGTTCTCTAGGTTTGCCTTTGAGATTTAAAATCATAATCTATTAAATTATGTTCAGAAAGTTTCATTCAAAGATAAGACTAAAAAAGTCAGCTGTAACAATTAACAATTCCATAATACCTTACCATTTATCCAATGCTAAAAGAAAAAACAAATTCTGAAAATCAAACAGTCTGAGGGAAATATATTAAAAGAATTAGGGGAGATATGTTCAGCTCTTGCTTGGATCACTAATTTGTTTTTGAACACTATCCAAAACTCCTGCATCTTATATCACTATTCCAGCTATTATTATTTGCCTTAAAAAGAAGAAAACCTGCATCTTAAAGCAAAATAGCATTTAAGTAGAAAAATGTGTGAACAGCTTTATTTATTAAGCTCATACTGTCTCCAAGGTAACTTAAACCACATGATTTTGCAGACTTCCCACAGATGCCTAAAAAGATTATTTAAAAAAAAAAATCCCCATAGTTTTTTTTGGTTGGTTGGTTGGGTTGGTTTTTTTTTTAAAATATTCCTATCTTCCTTTGGGTTAACATAAACTTTATATATTACACAGGTTTTATCCATGACCAACTGCTGATAACAGCCTATTCAAACTCCCCATAGATTTATCATTACATGTTTCTTACATAAAGAATTATCTGCCACATAAAAATTCAGACTTTCTGTTTTGGTCTTAGTTTTCTCTTTCTGTTTTATAAGAAATAACCATGGTAAATAGGCACAATCATGTATGACTGCAAAGGTCCACCTGGTAAATAATAATTTATCTGTTCTAAGGACCATTTTTGGATATCTCATTCCTTCCATAGTAACAGAGCTTTCTTATCCTGCCATCAGCTGCTTTGCTACTACTATAAACAAGATACTTATCAATACCATGCTTAGTATCACGCTTAATGCTGCCTCAACACATATGTCCAAACCCCATGTTTGGATGGGAAATGATAAATTCAATTCTAGATTCTAAATTCTATAATTTTTAACATAATTTGGTTACACCTGTTAAAGACTTGTCACAACCTATTGCACTTTATTTTCTTTGTGTGTGTGTGTGTGTGTTTATGATTTAATGTCTCTGTCAGAAAAGAGAAAATGTGGGTGTAAACACATTTTCTGTATTATCTTATGAATCATAAGGAAGACCTTATATGTTAATATTTTCTGTGGGGGTGTTCAGTCACAGACAGCCTTAATTCATCTTGATCATGGCCTACCACAGCTCGTGTACTGATTTTCTCTCAGTCCAAGTGATATTTTTCTAAATGTTCAGTTTGCCATTGGCTATACAGGATTAACATGCAGATGCTCAATATTTTTTTGCAGGTCTTTATGTAACGTGATAATAACGAGAGATTGTTGCAAAGTCTTAAATACCTACTGCAAAACTGCACAATATAACCTCTTCTAGGTTGCTAGAAATCCAGATACCCGATTATTGGTAAAGGATCTAAGTTGAAAGGAGTGAAAAATTCTGTTTAAATATAACTCCTGAGCAAAAAAGGAAATTTGTACACCAAAGAAACTGTATCTACTATGAGTCTAGCAGTGCTTGCTAAATGGTGAAAAAATTGTTTTTGTTCTTAGCCAAGATATCAGATGTGTTTGTCTAACAAAATGGGGATGTTCTACTTTCAGGATTGGTCTCCCTCTCTGATATGAATTAAAATGAAATATTGTTGCTATTTGTTGAGAATGTCTCAAGGCATTTCTTAACACTGTGTATTATAATTTGAAGAATCTTGCCATGGTTTCTATTATTCCTCTATTATTTTTCCTGTTTGAATCTCTCCTGATGCTATGTATCTCATTCTGTTCACATTGTAATTATAAAAGCAGCGTTCACCATTAACTTAAGAGTGTGGGTCAAAATAAAGTAAAATCTGCAGTGATTAACTTAATACTCTGTGTAATATCTGTGATTTGAAAAATAAATTCTGACCATAAAGAATAACTAATCTATTTTTCTCTAACATTGTCCACTAGGAAATAATAGAATTGTATACATGGTGTACGTGCAGGGCAGAGGATAGGTCAATGAAGCTGGAAATTATTAAATTCTCTTCCACTAATACAAGGTCATTTTTTATTGTTGAACACAGAAAGGAAAAGAGCATGTTTAAACACCCATGAACCCTCACACACATACAGGTGCATTCCAAAAAGCAAATGTACCCGTCTCCTGTCACAGACTTCTCTACAACTTCTGAATGACCAAGTTTGCCAGTAGCACCGTTTTGATCCTTCTTTTCCCCCCTCCTGGTCAAAAGCATGAATTATTTTCCCCAATAAATACCTTTACTGTCCAAATTCACTGTATAACAACCTTCTTTTTGGGTAAGTCCCATCACTGGTAAAGAGCTCAGCTGCTGCAAGAACAGGGACTGAAGCTGTTTTCAGACACTTGTCTGAAGAGAAGGAAGCTGCAAGACCAAGAAATCTGTCAGTACTGCTTCTAAGTGAGTCTTACAAAGACGTAAGACTTACTCACTCAGGAAATACTGGAGCATCCCAAAAGGAAATCAGATAGGAAAGTGTATTACTTCTGTTTAGCTGCCTGTCAAAGGCACCGCTTTTCTGGTTCCTCCAATTTCACCTTTGATTTTAACTTACAATTAATAAAATATTCCAGTGCATTGTGGTGTTCATGCCACATGATTATGACTGTACAGAAAGAAGATTCAGGGATCTTAAGAGCAGTTGGTGACTTCCATTTTACCAAGAAAATAGCTTTTTTTCTCTCCTAATTAGAGTTGTTTAAAAGTAAAGTTCCGGTGACTTTTGTTCTCCGGTGTGCTGGATCTCAGTTGAAAGTCTGCCTCTGCCTGTTCCTTGCTGGTTGACTGGTAGTCATCACTGGACAGAGCTGAGGCCAGAGGGGCAGCAGTTACCTATCGTGTGGCTCTGGATTGAGTTCAATTTATACAGACCATACCTGGATTACGACGGTCTTCCTGAGTGCACCGTTACTATTAGGAGCTTCCAGTTGCATAGATTATCAAACAAAGTAAGAGAATAAGATATCAGCTAGAGACTAAAACTGTCAATACTTTAAAAAAAAATTACATTATTATTATGTGGAGCTGTATACTTTCTTGGATTTTTTTAATATTATGATTTTACATATGCAAGCACAGGTGTCAGTTTTGCACTGAAAGTAGCTCCCATTACAATATATACATGTTATAAAGGAAATACACAATGGCTTCTTCTGAAGCTTCTCTGTCACTAGGGTAATAACCCACTAAAATAATATGTCATACATAGAAGTCATCAATATGTACAGTTGCCTTTTATATTTAGGAAGAAGACTGAAGAAAGAAATGCCGCAGCAAAGATATTTGTTAGATGCTGATGGTGGTACTAAGGGAAGAAAAATGTTCAGAATTTATATAGTATGTATGTAAGTTTGGGCACTAGAATTAAACTTTGCACTTGAAAGTTGCATCATCTAAAACACCAGACTGAAGAAGCAGATAATTCTGAACTTCTATGCTGCTGAGATGATCATTCCATTCTCTGTCATTTCTTGCTACTTTATGTGTTGCTACAAAAATGTGGAACCTGATTTAGGAAAGGTTGTTCAATATTCTTCAGAAAAATATCTCGTTGGAACATAGAGTGAAAGGAGAAATAGGCTTAGACTGAACCCATAGGAGCAGCTGCTTAACAGCTGTTTACCAGCTAATCTTCATAAAGGCTCTCTGATCTTTATATGGGAATCTATCTCACTATGCTCCACCCTAATAATTTGTTTCTAAATTTATTCTATAAGGAGTTTATATTATGACTGTGTCTGAAAATGATCTTCATAAAGAGAACTCTGCATTTCCCTTCCCTACAGTTTCTTATCTGTGCAAGATAACTCATGTTTTCAGGAAATTTTGCAATACTTCTGTAGACAAATGAAAAGCAAAGCTATTTTTCTTTTAATTGACTGCAGTGTCATTAGCTTGAGTTTCAGGATATCTCTTTTGACAAAAGGAGTGCAGTAATTTATTTTGTCATTATTCCCTCCTGCTCTGTTAAATATATGACCATTACCACCTATTCTTGTTTACATTTTCCTCAAATGTGCGTGGGTCTTCATGTAAAGTAGCCTGCACATATACGTCTTTTTTCTTTTTTTGATGCTTGAAACTGGGCTGAATCATATTGAAACTGGTGAGAGTAATAACTGTCTGTCACTGAGGCTAAAAGCAGGCAGAAAGCTTATGGAAATGGTGATTAGCTTCAAAATGCTGAACGTTATCTGCAGGAGCTGTTCCTGTTGATGAAAATAAAGACATAAAGACAAAGGACACACACACAGATAGAAATGCTGGATACAAACACATGCAGACTTGAATAGTATCCTGAGAAAAGACCTTTAGGATTAAGTGCTGGATGGAAACACGTCTTGGAATCTGAGCAAAGAAATGGTCTCCAGCTGTCTGATTCTTGTGTAGAAAGAAACAGGATTTTGTGCATATTTTTTATAAATATAATAAACATCAAAGGCCTACGTACTTTTACCCATTTCTTCCCAAAACGAGAGCAATGGGCAGAATCACACACAGCTGACCCACTTGGATGTACACATAAGAACTCCTGAGAATAAATGCCATGTGTTCCTGTTTGGTTTTTTCTTGGTTGGTTTGTTTTTTTTATCTGGATTACTTTAAACTGTGTTTTCACATCTACCAAAGACAAATTTAAGTACTGATGAAACACGGACATACAGAAAATCCTGTGATGATGGATTGCCTGTGTCATGATCATTTCAGAAGGAAAGGCTACAGGAAGTACAAGTGAGAGGGCTATATCAATTTTCAGTGTACCTTCAACGTGAAGACTGATAGCTTGTCCAAGACAAAAACAGTAAACAAGGATCAATGCTACAGCCAAAATTCAGAAACTCTTATTTTTGTGCTTGAGCAGAAAGCTATAAAGGCATGGGGATAAACCTAAAAATTGCAAGTTTAACTAGGGTCTTATATTTATAAAGCCCTGAGTCTGTAACAAGTAGAATTAGACTCTACATTCCAGATTGTAAAGCTTCATATAGCAATACCAAAATCTTAATTCTAATTATGTAAAAAGATTTATAGCTTTTTATGATGCAAAAATAATTTTAGAAAGTCCATCTCTTTTATGTTTGACCACTCTGGAATGCAGTATCTGTTGGACTGATTTGAACTGCAAGTCTGACACTTTAAAATTGTTTACAGCTGACACAGAAATTACAGATGCCTCTCAGATGCTTTGTTGTTCCTCTTTAGGTGGCCTGACTCCACAGATATTTTTTGCTACGTCAGAAAAAAATGGGAATGATAGGGATTTTGAAGCAAGTGCTCAGAAGTTAATAGAATATTTTAGACCAGAGAAAAAATATTTCCTGTTAGAAACATGTGTTCAGGTCAGATAGCTGAACAACAGGACAAGACTATTGCTTTCTTCAGTTATGCATTTCGTCCCTGCACTACTTAAGAGCATCATGGTGCCTCATAGATTTGCACCAACTTGAGTTTGCTCTAATAAAACTTTAGGGAACAACATCTCTGAATTTTAACCCTATTTTGTGAAACTTAGACCACATCTTCTATGAAAGAAAAAAGGTAATATTTAAGTAGAATTATTGTGTCAATCTATTATCAAACTCCTTTCACCCAAAGTTTCCTTCAAAACTATCATGAATGAACAATAAAGGAAGCATTAAGAAAATTAAAGGTGCAAGGCTGAATTTTGAAAAGCAAAAGTTTCAGTCTGGCATATCAGAAGTGTGACTAGTTATTACATATATTTTTTTTAAAATGCTCTGTCAGAACAGAAAAGTTTGAGATAGATGTATTAAGAAATGTTGAATAGCTGATGTGCTAAAAATGCGTATGATACAAGAGAATAACATATCATAGTTCATTGAGAAATACAGAAATTAAATTTGTGACTTTTAAAGAATATTACTGCTTGTGTTTCTATTTGCCAGTTAACCTCTGTGTCTTTTTCAGCCCTGTAACTGACACTAACTTTAGGAAATTCTAAAAAACAAGGTTTAACAGAATAAATGAATGTGCTTTTATGCCATTTCTTGTTCTCTCTTTCCCTTAGCTCCTTCTCTGCTTCCTCTCTGCCCTTTGTACCAAACCTAGTTTTCTTTTCCCTTCTTTCAGATCACGCCATGAGGCTATGCTAGACTGTATATCTCATGTGTTAAACTGTTTCTCCTTGTCCGATGAAGCCAGGCTTGACTTCCCCATTTCTTTTGCATTAGTAAGTTCTATGTTTTTTTTAGGTTGCTGTTCTAGTTCTGTGGCTCACCTAAATTCTAGTTCCCCTAACCAGCATCTTCTCTTGATACAAACACATCCTAGAAATGGCTTCCTAAATACTTCTTCAGTTAAATGACCATAAAATAATATAATTAACCTTAATGGGATGATCAAGACATGTACATATTATAAATGTGCAATTGTGCTATCTTATGGACACTTCCTGTAATTTCCCCCTGGTTCCAAAAATCCTGAACAGCACTGACTCCTCCTCTGGACAGATCGGCCACTTCGTACATGTGGCACTGACACTATTGGCTACTTCTTTTTTTAAACCTATTTAAATTTCAGCAGTGCAGATATTCATACTTTTTCTAAGGAAAAAAATTTAGTCATAAACTAATAATGAATTTATTTCCTGAGAATACCCCAGCCCTGGAAACTGTCCCCACATTCAGTTCAAGGTTCAAGGTTTAATATATCAAAGAATAACTCAAAATGGGGAACTCCCTCACCTCCTCAGCTAAATGTGTATTTTCAGTTGATTAAATTTCACTCTTCTCAGTCTCATGAGGATATGATACATCAAGGTATGTGCTGCAAGAGCAATTAAGATGGTGTAGCACAACTAGAGAGTCACATGCCGCTACATGTTAAGTGAGGTTTTAAGACACACAGCAGCCAAACAGCATGTCTTCTAAGAGGTCTTTACAGCATTAAACCTTCCCTGAAAGCACTGTGCCAGCTGTTTTGCAGAGCCCTGGTTTCTTCTTATCCATCCCTTGACCTGTGTCCAAGGAGCAGCTGTTTACCAGGTTAACAAACACCAACTAACTCTGTCTGGCATGTGAAGTCACGGAAAAGGAGAAAGGCCAAGGTACCGTGCTAGAAATACATCAGGCAATTATGAGAAGGGAGTCAACACTGTGCATCTTACAATCAGTGCATGCAGTTTGACAGGTTTTGCGTTCTTGCCAGTATCACAGCTTAGAGCTCATTTCACTGAGCAGCTGCAAAGTCTGGGAAGCTTCCAGCTCACAGGAAATTCTAAATTTTTTTATTTGTTCATTTTGAGCTGATTCAGAACAAAACTTTTTTTTCCTAAGAAATTTTCTGGAAACTGCAATGCCATTATGTAGCCAGCTCTGCTTCACAAACTACTACATGGCAGCATGGTACACCAATTACTGACACTGTTTGGCTTGAAAGTAGAATCTAAGTGCTGATGGCTATAAATGTCACTCTGAGGAAACTCTGCCCAAACAAAATTATCCAGACATGAAATATCTAGGCTGTCCATTCAGTGTTCATAAATTTTAATAGGTATTTTCCCTTGCTGATTTTAAAAAAAAGAATATTTGTCCAAATGCCAAAATGGGGGGGTGGGGGTGGAAATTGTCTTGGAAATAATGCTTTTAACTTCTTCTATCCAGACAAGCAGTAGTCTACACCTAAAAGTTTAGCTTTGGTGTAAATGCATTCAGATACTTATAAGTAAAATAAAAAATTGTATTTGGCAAAGATTCTTTAGCAATTTTGTCCAGGCCACACAGAAATACAAAGCAGAAGCGGAGAATTTTCTAGCATATCACCCTAAAATTTTACAGGATTTGCACTGGAACTTTTTGCTGCAACCGTGTGTTTGAATGGCTTTGTAAGAGTAGAAATGTTCATCAACTTGTACTTCTCATGTACAGGATAAATTCAGTTTGTTTCATCATAATTTTAAATCAGCTTAGTTTATCTTTCTTCTAAGAAGTCAGTGGTGCTTCTAACACCTAGGCCATATATTACCGTGACAAATATTTCAACAAACACATATTATAGCCACAACCAACCACCACTACCATAGACCTTCGCTAAGATATTGAAACTCTCAAGACATTTTCATGTGTGCACAAGAATTGAATGAGCTAATAATTTTCAGCACAGCCCAGATGAACACAACTGAAGCAACACTTCTAAGAATATGGCCTCCAAGTGGGAAGGAAAATCACATTTCAGTTGAGGTTAGACAGCGTTCTGGAGATCATCTAGACCAACTGTTTTACTCAAGTAGGGTTAGCTACAGCAGGTTCCCTAGGATCATGCCCAGCTGTGTTTTGAGAATCTCCATTGATGGAGACTCCTTAACCTCTTGGGACAACCCGTTCTACTGTTTGGCTAGAGTCACAGAAAAATTCCACCTGAACATAAGAAAAAAATTGTCTCTATGTTTCGGCTTGTGCCCACTGCCTCTTCTCCTATCACTGGCCACCTGCAAGGAGAGT
>JAVJGJ010000059.1:14014496-14028049 GCA_035590215.1 Microhierax caerulescens | reverse complement strand
CTGCAAGGAGAGTTTATGTTCTTTACTCCTCCCATCAGTTATTTATATACATTCATAAGATTCCTAAGACCTCTTTTCTCCAGGACGAATAGTCTCATCTCTATCCTTGTATGTCAGGTGGTCCAGTCCTTCAGTATTTTAATAGCCCTTTGCTGGACTCATTCCACTCTTGTACTGGCGAGCTCAGCACTGGACACAGCACTCCAGATGTGTGTCACCAGTGCTGAGCAGAGGGCAAGGATTACTTCCCACAGCCTACAGGCAACACTTTTCTAATAGGTGTCACAGTAGCATAGGTACCTCAGTTTGGAAACCTCTACTACTTCTTTTGTTGTAAAGCTGTTCCTACAGCAGAAGTTTTCACCATCAACTGATATGCAGTATTTTCACTAAATTAATAAGAATTCAATGCCTATGAAAAGTAGGACTAAATACACTGCAACTAAACATGTAGCTGTTGGAAGTCTGAGCAGAGAACTAGAAAACTTGTATTTGTAGACCCTCCAATCCTCCAAACTCTGCCTGCTAATATTGGCTTTGAACTTTAAAAAATAGGAGTTAATTTCAAGCTCATGTAAGTCTAGAAAATTTAAATCAAATCATGAAGTTAATATTTCACCCTTTCCTCCTCATCAAGTAAAGCTATTCTTTCCACAGTCCTTCAGGCATATGAGACCTACTCAGCAGTTTTTCTCTTTCGACTGGAGAATGACCTCAGACTATTCACATCACTGGAAAAGTAAGCACCGAGCCACCATGGGTCACACAGCCATAAAACCATGGCCACTGCCCAGTCCTGGCATTGTACTGGTCCCAGCCCCAAGTATGTTCATGATCTCAGTGATCTCTTGACTTACTGTTACTAAACCCAAACTGCTACATCACCAAGTGTCCCAGGTGAGGGCAGAATGAAGAAGTAAGCAGAGGCAAGGTGTGAGTTGTCTTTTAAACTGTGTCATGGTTTAACCCCTGGCGGTAATTAACTGCCATGCAGCTGCTCACTCACCCCCCTCACCCATGGGGTGGACAGGAGAATCAGAAAGAAGCACAGAACTCAAGGGTTGAGGTAAGAACAGTTTAACAACTGAGATAAAACAAAAACAACATAACAATAATAATAACAGTTATAATGAAAAGGAGGGAGAAGGGGAGAGAAATTAAATACAAAGGGAAGGGAGAAAACTAGTGATGCACAATACAACTGCTCACTGAGCGATGCCCAGCCAGTCCCCAAGCAATCACCCACAACCCTGGCCAACACCCCCACCCCCAATTTTATATACCAATCATGTCATCCCATGGTATGGAAGATCCCTTTGGCTAGTTCAGGCCAGCTGTCCTGGCTGTGTCCCCTTCCAATTTCTTGTGCCTCTCCAGCCCTCCGTCCCTGACCAGGACCACAGTGGCCACACCAGATCCAAAGCACAGCACTGCACTAGCCACCAAGAGGAAAATTAAACCTATCCCAGCCGAAAATAGGACAAACTGACATGCAGTTATCCTATCTTAAACTTGCCTGTGGGTGCTAGAAATGTTTACGTTATTAGACATAGCTTTGTATAGTTCGGGATTAAAAAGCAGATATGGGGTGGGATGCTCAACCTGCCTCAGTTGTGCTGAATAATGGAGACCATTTCAGCTTGTTGAAAAATCAAGTAGCTTTGCTTAAGCTAATGAAGACTTTCCTTCACCTATCGTCAAAATACTAGATACTTCCTCTTCTATCTATTAGCTCTCAGAGAGCTGGAAAACCATACATAGCCTTTCCTAGGAAAGACCTGGTTTCAGTGTAGTTTGAGAGGTGATTTTTTCCTGTAGATTGGAATAGCAAATGTAAGGTTTGGACTGGTTTTGTTTTCAAATTGTCACTATGAATTATCATATATAATGGTCAACATCATTTATAACCTGTTTAAAGACACACAGTCTTACAGACACATAATTAAAAACTTACATTTGCTTATCACAACAACAAAAAGGAAGACCTGGTTAGTTATATGAAATAATAAGCTTTGTGTTCAATATCAGGCAAGGCAGCAACTACAAAACTAAGAATTTTAGGGGGAAAAAAAAAAAAAGAGAAGAAAACATTAAGACTGCTACTTTTTTAGCTCTTCCTAAAGCAGTATCTTGCACGTAGTTCTTTTTTTCTATCCCAAAAGTAAACCCAAAGAGGTGCACAAAAAGATTACACAGAAGATCCATGTTCTGACTTATTTTTAATTAAATAAATTAGGATGTATTTTTCTGTAAAGAATGATGATTTGAAGGTATTTTATGAAAGGTACGCATAACATCATGGACAAGACTGAAAAAAAAATTGAATAGGGAGTAACTGTTTACTCTCTAAGGATACCCCCAGGGACATAAAAAAAATATTTTGAAGTCACAAAGGGAGTGCTTCTATACACAGGGCACTCCTGAACAACAAAACTCATTGCCACATAATATAAAGGAAAAAAATAAGTGTGTGTATATATATATATATATATATAAAAATTATTTTAGGGGGATGTTGTGGTTTAACCCTGCCTGGTAATTAAACACCATGTAGCTGCGCACTCATTCTCCCCTCACCCAGAGGGATTGTGAGGAGAGTTGGAAAGGAATGTAAAACTCTAGGGTTGAAATTAGAACAACTTAATAATTGAAATAAAATAAAAATCAAAGAACAATAATAACAATTATGTCAATAAGATTTATAATGAAAGGGGGGAGGGAAAGAATAAAATCTGGAGGGAAAGGAAGAAAGAAACATGATGCACAACACAACTGCTCACCACCTGCTAAACGATGCCCAGCCAGTCCCTGAGCAACAACCTGCCCACCCCGGGCAACCCCCCAGGTGTATATACCAGGCATGCTGTCCCATGGTATGGAATATCCCTTTGGCTAGTTCAGGTCAGCTGACCTGGCTGTGTCACCCCCCAGTTCCCTGTGCCTCTCCACCCTTTTTGCTGGCAAGGCCCAAGAAACTGAAGAGACTTTGAGTTTGTATAAATATTACCTAACAAAAACTAAAACCATCAGTGCATTATCAACACTGTTCTCACATCAAATCCAAAACACAGCACCATACCAGTTCCCAAGAAGATAATGAACTCCATCCCAGCTGAAACCAGGACAAGGGATTAGGCGTAGCAATAAAAAAGTCAGTTAAGGGTTATCATTTAATGTTGCATCCAAACACCAGCTCTGAAAATCCTTCATCTATAGGTTGATGGGTAAAGTGAGAATAATCATTGTTCTTGTACCCATTTCACAAGTTTCAACAGCACAAAAAGCCTCTGTCAGACACAAGATATGTGAAAACCATGTGTCTATTCTTAACGTTTTTGTGATTATAACCATGCATCCAGATGAACCCACAAATGGCCATTGCAAAACCAAAACAGTCAAGTGAACCTTTTTATGGGATACAGATTGACTATGATTTGTGTAGCACAAAAAAAAACCAAATAGCTTATTATGCTTCTGTTCAGATTTCAGACATGGCCTAGTGCTGTTTTTCCCCTTCCCCAAAAAAGATTTTTCTTAATTGTAAACGATGTTTGACAGACTTTACAGAACCCTTTGTTTCCTTCCCCCCCCCCCCCCCTTAATAGACAAGGGCTTAGTAAGGAACATTCCAAATATAGCTTGGCAACTACATATGATAAAATGTGTTTGGTAGCTCTTATAAATGTCATCTTCTACAAAAATGGGGGGATACATTCTGTGGCCAGAACAAAAGTGACAAGATGAAAATCTATGGGTTGTGTCACCATTGCTTGCCCTTTGCCAAACAGGTACCGGTTTGACAAACAGGTACTGGAGAACTGTGAGAAAGGAGTCCTTTCCTTTTTCTGGCATGTGTTACTATCAACCTCTGACTTAAATTGCAGCTTTGTGGAACACTTGTCTGACATATTTGCAAATCTGTTGTTACTAAAGGATTTGTCTCAAACCCTACTCTATTTAGTTTCATTATTATAGTGAACTAAATCATGATTTCTCAGGCATGGGCTATTATATTTGTAATGTTAGAAAAACTTAAAAGGCAACCAACACATTTTACTTTACCAAAGCACAGAATTTGGGTTTTGGTTATATAATTGGAAACACAACTCACACTCAAAAAGTAGGAGTTGAGAAAGTACAAACTGAAAATATATCTGAGATCAAGCGCTTTTTTTCTAGCTGACATGCAAAGATCTCTGAGGCTTTTCTCAGCTACAGAAGCCAAAAAACCAGCTGAATAGCATTTCACTGCCAACGTACTGCCTTTCAGAGTGGGATATGTTTGGGATTTAAAAAGTAAGAGATAATTGAATAATACTTCAGATTTAGCATATAAAACTTATTGTGAGCCTAGCTAAGCTCACTACTCCAAAAACTATTCGAATGGATGGCCTGAAGAGGCCATGACTCTCTATGAATTCAGCTTTTTAGGAACATATGATAACAAATACTTGTCTATAATTAATCTCATGTTGATGAGGGGAGGGGCTGTACAGGAACTTGGTATCCCTTCCAAACTTGTTTTTCTATGAACTATTCTTTTAGCTGTGCTTTGCTGATGTCCATGAGTAGCCTTTTCTGAGACCCAGATAAAGAAGAGAGAAATTGTTCCCCACATTTACAGCTTTTATCACCAGAAATACGTAAGAGATTACTACTTCCTCTGGAACATCTAAGAAATTGCTATGTCATAAAAAGTACAGTGGGAAATAATTATTGATTGAAATTTGAAAAAATCATACTGTGATAGTAATACATTTTTTCTGTGTGTCAGCATGACTTGCCCACAATGAAAAAGTTAGCCAAATCACACTAATTATGTCTGATAAGCTTGGCATATGAATCACATAGTTGAACATTCTTCTTTGGAGTCTCTTTAGTTAATTACAGTGTTTTTCTTTCAGAATAATTACAATTTCTACAAAGTCGAACAAAATATACCATTATAGATCTGGATGATCTAGTCTGGATTTATATTTTTACAGCAAAAAAAAAGAATCAATCCTTTTTTGTTTGTTTTGTTTCCCTAATGAATATGGTGATTTTTCTTTTCCCAATTTATATTCTCTAGTAAAATAATTTGGATTTGGAAAAGTCAGTTTTATTGAATGGATTTTCATTTTATCACTGTTAAAAGAAATAAACAATTTTTATCTAGTTTAATTGCATTCCCATTGATTCTAGACTACACTTAAATCATTTCAATGAGCTTTTGTGTTGTTTTCTGGAGATCAAATGTTAAAGATAAAAAGAAAACAAGAAATTTTTATAAGATCATAAGAAATAATATACTAGAGAAGAACCACAGTCAACTAATCTAGTTGTGTGTTTATTCATGAAAGAAAAAATAGTACTTTAAACCTTAATTAAAAATGTTAGCAGTTGCTCAATATGGTGCAAAATTACTACTTGTCCAGTATTTTAATGCAAGAAAAGTTAGGTCTGAAATTTATCTTATCTCGTGTGACAGTTTTCAATACTTTTATAAATATTCACTTTAAAAGAATGACTGATATTGATAGTATTTTAACTGATCCGATGATTCCAAAATCTGATTAGGTATTTTGTAAAAGACAGGAAAAAAGCAAAAATCCTGATTTTATAAATTTTATATTTATTGATTTAATTTTTTGAATGTACTCCTTTGTTCATACTTTAAAAGAACAAATATCCAAATTGCCTCTCTGTATTTTTATTATATTTTGTATCAGCGCTGTCATCTCCCATTTTATACAGAAAATTAATAATCTCAGATTTTTTTTGAGTTGGAGAGTAATTACATTAAAATACTATTTGTCTTTATTTTAAAATGCCATAGAAATACTTCTATATACTGGTTGAGTACAACTTAGTTACACTTTAACACAAGGTCACAATTTATTTCATTTTCTTATCTTAAAACATCTTTCCATTACCATATGGTGTTACAACTCAGAATGCAGTAAATTGGGTACAGAGCCAGAGGAAAAAAAAAAAAAGAAAGAAAGAAAAAACAAACAAAACAAAACAACAAGCAAACACCTCTGAAACTAAGTATTTAACATAATTTACCTAATTGGTAGAAGTTAATTGAAGCAGTATTCCTATCTAAGGTTGTTAGCAGGATATTCTTGTTAGCAGGATATTCTTTTTCAGAATTTTGCTAGTATTTCATCTGTTAGTATTTCAAATTCTGTATGAATAAACTTTTGCACTGGGTGTGATTTTACCTAGTGGGGAAACCAGCCCTACTTCTTCGCCTTTAAATAGACAGATTTGTGTTATTATGTTTCTCTGGAAAACAAAAAGTATCCCAGAGACACTGATAAAACCCCTCAAGCATTCACATTTTAAGTGCACTATAATAAAGTATCCAAGTTCTCTTTTTTCATTTATCAAATAAAATCAAATTTTAGCTTTTTATTGTGCTTGCAGCAAAACAATAATTGATGAACAACAGAAGGGCTTTCTGGGGCATATTATACATTTGACAAAGTCTAAGTAAGCAGAAGAAACCACAAAGGATATTGATTTTCTATGAGAAGGTAGGACTGATATGTCTTCATTTGAAGGTTTTGCTTTTCCACTGAATACTACAAAGGAAATCCAGAGTATAAGGAAAGAACTTAAGAAACAATATATCACAGAAAAAAAAAAATAAATTAAGTATTTCAGAACTAAACCACTTCACATGCTATTCTACTGCCTGCAACGAGAAGAAACCCTTTATGTACTTCATAAAAGATGCTTAATGAAGGCAAATAAAGCCATTTCACATGTGTAAAAATACTAATGCATTCTTCTCTGCTGCGTATCCCTTTTCTGCTTCTGTTTGGGTTGACAACCAAGAAGGCATTCCCAAAGTGTCTAGATGAGTTTGTTTCCCTTTAATGAAGCAAATATCAGAATTCATCAGAGCATCTGTGTTGAATGGCAACTTTGACACCTCTAGTGTGTTTCCCAGGGAGGTTTTTTTTCTGGTAAAGGTTTTACAGGTAATGTAGAATGTCAGTGGAAAGAGAAAAATAACAAGACTCTCATGTCTGATGGCTAGCATACAAATGGATGGAGGGCTGAGGATCAAGTTCAGGGCTGAGGATCAAGTTCTTATCCTGCTCAATTCAAAACAGTTCAAAACCCCTCAGACACAAGGGGACAAGAGCACTCAGCCCACAGTGAAAGCCCTGGATTTGTCCTGAGCATCAATCTAATATTGTGCTCCACAAAGACTTCTGTTTTCCTTCCAGTGGAGAACAAAAGCAAATTTCAAAATCTTTCTTAGATTTTGTCACCTTGCCATCAGCTGCATAGAGAACAGATTTTCAAAGTCACAAAGTGGTACAATGTCGCATGACGGTCTGAGACTGGACTGTGGTTCTGTTTGTATTCTTGGGAACAGGAATGAGACTCAAAATTGAGTCAAAAGCCAAGGCACTTTATTTGCCCAGCAATAAATCTGTGAATGCAAAGGGAGAGAGAACAAGAGATAGAGAGAGAGGAAGGAAAGAAAGATGGAAAAAAGGAAAGACTTCAGAGCAATAGCTACCACCCCCGAGCTGAGGTGTCCCGACAGTCCAATTTGTTTCCAAGTCTGGTGGGGAAATGTTCCATCTGATGTTAGTTGGTTCCTTTTTTTATAGAGTTGTTACAAGCTGTTCTGCTTAAGCACACCTTCCACCCAACAATGGTGTACTTGCCCAACATTCCAGAGGGGCCTCCGGGCACCTTGACCCCGCTGACCCCAAGTCTGGGCACATGCACAGGAGTTTGGTTAGGTTTTGCAGGATCAGCCTCCCCCATTGCTCCATGGCATCAGTTGGTTTCCTCCTTTAACAATGTATAGATAAATCTCTGCAGTGGCAGTGGTGTTATTTTCCTGCCTTAACAATGTATAGATCATTCCCTGTGGTGATGGCGTGAGTTTCCTGCCATAGCAATGTTGAGACAACACATCTGCTGTGGCGATGGTGGGCCTTACAGGTGCAGTCCCTTACAGATAACTTATGTCATTTCTCTCTATAGTCATGAAATACTTATTTGCTTGGTCTTTCAGCTCTGTTATTTTAGTTGGTTAAGGAAATCTCCTTCAGAACACCAGAAGCATCAAAGAAAGTCTTAGCTCTACCATTTTTCCAACATTTTTTTTCCTGTGTTCCTGTTGTGTATGGACTTCTCAGCCACAGAGAAGAAGAAAACAGAGGTCATGGAGACCACTGTGTCTCTCTTTAGTCTACTTCTTCCTTTTCCTTTCTGAATGGCCAAATCAGGAATTCTGCAGTGATTAGACTGAGCTGCATTACCATGCTCAAATGCTAATGGTACCTGCTAAGTACAAAAAGTGTTGAATACAAGCTCGTGCAAAACTTAGACTTGCTACGTGAGGAGTCGCTGTAGCAATAGAGTAACATCGTGGACAATCACCACAGATAATTTTTAGGAAAAGTAAAATCAGATGGGGAAAAAATAGAAAATTGGGACAATTTAGATGGCCTTTTTTTATCATGTTCTCAAATAAAAAATGGAACCAACTGTAATAAAAGTAGGACATAGAGCTTCTATGCATATAAATAAAGTCTCATATTTTCATTACTGTTTATCATCAGAATGGCCTTTAAAATGTAGATTATGATTTCTTGAAATATATAGCTCTGGCCTGTAAGTATGTAAAAAACTTACTTTTTTTTTATTAAGACAATCATAAAGGCAAGCAAAATAAGTTGATTGGGCTATGGTGAAGAGTAATTTCTAGGTAATCAAAAAGAATCATACTAATTCTTTTTACCTGGCAAAACATTGCACTATTTAAGACAGAAATCTGAATGGTATCCATAGCACAATGGGTTGGTGTCTACCTAGTGCTTTAAATTGGAAGACTGCTTTTGAAGTGTATCTTCAACTCTTCCCCCTTATTGGGGTGGAAGACTGTGTCACTCTATAGCCTTAAAACACAGGGACTGGATTATTTTCAGATTAAACTAAACTACATACTCTAGCAGTGCACCTCCAGCCACTGAGGAGAGTTCAGTAGGACTGCTGAAACAGATGTATACTGTGGGTGTCGGGTACCCAGTCCCAAATATTTCACTCAGCAAATCAAATTCCACTGCACAGCTCAACTTACTACTGCAGATATAGCCAGAGACATTATTTTCATGTCCATATTAATACATCATCCTTTCTGCAGCTTAAATTTCCATTTATTACAAATCTTTTATCAGAGTATTCCTTTATAAAAACATCCAAAGTATTTCTATACTATAGCAGAAACAGCATTATGAAACCCAAGAGTTTAGGAAGCAAGTTTGCAAGCTAAACCTTGTCCTTTGTTGCTCTGTCAAGACTCCTGTGGAATAATATTTGGTGCATCACCTTCATAGAATCAGAATCATTTTAAGTTGGGAAAGACCTTTAGGATCAAGTCCAAGAGTTAGTTCAACACTGCCAACTCCACCACTAAACCATGTTCCTAAGAACCACACCTACATGTCCTTTAAATACCTCAAGGATATGACCCAAGGCACCTTACCTCACTTGTGTGCATATGGCATGACCAGGGATATATAGTGATATTGAGTATTCAAATGCCAAGACCCAATTTGAAGACAAAGAAAATTCTTCATACCCAGCACTCACAATTTGAAGTACTGCAAACTTGAAATAAAACAATAACATATAAATATAATAATATAATACAAAATAAAATAAAGTCAATAAAATGAATGAATAGTAAGATTCACAACTCTAGCAGCTAAACGTGTGCAAAGCAGGGGCATTCTCTTGAACTCACTGGTTTTATGACAACTTATATCAGATGTTATCTTTGCTATATTTAGTTGTTCTTGATTAGATTGAGAATGGATTTTTTTTTTTTCAATAGAGAGTAATAATAAATTTAGGGCAGAGAATGAGTACCTACTATTTTTACCTAGTTTAATGCAGCATTCCCATCATCACTTTTGATGGATTTGTACTTGATAAATAAATATTTTCCTAGATAGACAGACAGATGGGTGGGTGGGTGGGTGGATGGATGTTTCTGTGTGCATGTGTACATGTCTTCATAAAGTAGAACCTAATACAGATATTCCAATTGGTAGATCTACTTAACATATGAAAGTTACATATAAAAGTAGATATTGTCTAAGAATGATGTTCACCTCACTAAATGGGGCTCTGAAAAAAACCCTTCAAAATTTATGACTAATGTTATGTTATTTTTAGTTAAGCTTTGAAAATGTGTAATTATTTTTGAAAACAAACTTTTTGCTGAGATTTTAAGTAGCATATAGGATTTAGGTGGATTCTTTACATACTTAGGAAAAAATAGTAATATTTTTTAAGAATAAATAATTCATAATTATGAACAGCTCTTTAATCCAAATGAACAGGGATCTTTACTTAGGGAGAATTCCAATATTTGGTATTATGTATTTTTAATAAATACTCTCAATTTTTGTACCAACTCATATCTGAATTCAAAAAAGGCTTAGGTCTGAAGAAACTACAGTGCATTGATCTTGTCATTCCCCTTTTTATGTATTATAGATATAAAATCCAGCATCATAGCTGATGGAAGTTCATTTTAAGTCAAGTACTTCATTGAAACTGTCAACGTGTTCAGGAATGAGTAATAGTTTATTTTGACTTCAGATTCTGGTAAAGAGATAGCAGGTTACTTATGAGTTCAAATAATTTTTATGCTTTTCTCAGTTCTTCCTGTGTAGCATCTCCAGGTTAAACTGCTGGAGCTTTAAGATGCAGTAAAGTATATAAAAGTATGTAATAGAAAGTAAATATATTTCTGAAGAATAATGGACTGTTACTATTACTAAAATATGAATATATAAACATCAATGTTAACATTTTGCATATTTTTAATTGTTGGGTTTGAGGTTTTTACATCTGAAACATGAATTAGCAGAAGTATTAGGATCCTCACATTCTGTCTTCTGTAACTGTATTGCTTAGTACACTAATGAATATTAGTGTATTCGGTTTATATTATATATTATATGTAATTTTATATGTTATTATTTATTATTTCTATTAAAATATATACAGATATGTAATATCTATACAAATACATAAACAGATATTTACATATAATTATTATACCTATAATAGTATAGTGTATATATTATCATGAATACACAATATTCATTAGTGTACTGTGTCTTAAGCATTTATTCATTTACAGGAAATCAATGTTCCTCTTCCTCCAAGCACCTATGAATTTAAAAATCATAGACTGATGAAATAATTTTGGTTTGATGGTACCTTCAGAAATCATCTAGTTCAACCCTAAGACTAAAAGCTCATCCTGAGCTTCAAGATCTCATTTTGAAATTATTTCTGTTTCTAGGTATTAGCATTTCAATATGTATATTTTCATATTGTGCATTAAGACGTTTCATTGCACAATAATATATATTATAAAGTACCTATAGAAAGAAGATATGCTTTCTCCTGATTATTATGTAATGTTTCATTAACACTCATAAGAATAAATACAGCAAGATCCCCAACTGGCCTTTGTCCTGTCTAAAATAATGTTTTTTGGCAGACATTGTGCAAATATCGGAGAAGTGATTTTGCTTAGTTATTTTCTAAAATCACTAGTAAAAACATTAATTTACAAATGCCCCACCTTCTTCCCAGAAGCTGAAAATACCATTGACAGTAACATCAAAACAGATTAAAACATTTTCTCATTTTAATCCTTCAAGTACTTCAGAAGCCAGAGTAGAGAGAACTACGAGGGTGAGGCAGAAGATAGGTGCGCTACCTGAGAGTAAAGAAGGAAATTTCTGTGTGGATCAGCAGAACATAGGAGAGTCTGTTTGTTTGGTTTTTAACAAGTTAGAACGTACAGTTTTCAAAGTAAATCCTTCTTGGTTCATGGACCATTGACTGGGCAGATTGTAACAGCTCCTTTGGAGCCATTATGGTATGTCATTTCAATCCAGCCATTGAAAGTATATATCCAGCCACTGTGTTCCAACTCCACACAAAATGTCATTGAAATCATTGCTCTGTGCACTCAGCATATTGTTTTTAAACCTTCACCTAATAGGTATTTATGGTTTTAAATATCATAAACAGTTAGGCCACACTGTAAATGAACTGTTAAAAATGTATGCTTTAAAAGCAAAAAGTAATGGTGTAAGTGCAAAACCCCACCCTCTTCAAGTCAAACAAAAATCATCCAGAAATCTTTTTAAATTATTTCAATTAAAAAATATTTTTATTGAAGTAGAAACACCTTCTTAGACTAGAGCATTTTGCCAGGCTACATGGACATGGAGCTGGCTGTCATTAGCATGCTGAGCATGCCATAACTCTTTCCTGTTTGCTAAACCTGCAAATAAAGTCATGATCAGATTCAGCAGAGGAAGCTTAAAGTACGTGAGAGAGGTCTCAGACTTGATGAGCATTTGGGAAATCTTAAAAAAGGAACTGAACTGTGCAAAGCAATTCTATCTTTGCCTTTTAGGTGTAGTAGATGCATTATCAGTCCTCAAGGTGAACAACAGTGGACAAAAATAATAATTAATGCTGAAAGCCAGACACTTGTCTGGTGTCAAGCAGATCAGTGGAGCTATAGCTGTTTACATCCTCTGAAAAGAGAGTTCCCTAGCTTTCTTTTTCATCTGAAGATGTTCACTGACCCATATGTATATGCTATATATTTATATGGTATAAAAAAGCATAAAATAATATTAAATAGGATTAAGATGACAACAAAAGCTATGGAAGACAACAACATTAATTACCTTTTCAAATAACATATTACAGCACAGGTCAATAACTAACACTAATGATACCTCTGCAATGCAGAAGACTTAAAAAAAACTATATATGTAATTCTTCCAATATTTCAGGTATGCCCCACTTAAGAGCAATGAAGACTGTCCTCCAAAGATAATACAGTTTAAACTAGGGAAACAATACTTACAAAGTATATAACATGTAATGATAATTTCCAGTTTCAAATTTCTTTTCTAAAACACCTATCTCAGGAAATATTTCTACAGTCCAAGATATATGACAGTATAGCAAATTTCCTGTTATGACAGTGAAACCAATTACAGTCCAGAATTTAAATTAATATTTCCAATTTTTAGCATATGCTATTTTAGTATTCTTTTGTGGCAATTGAGTTTAAATTCTTTTAGCTCCCTTAATAAAAAGGAAAAGAAAGATCTTTAAAGACTAGACAATGTGTGGTAATTACGTTCTGCCCAGAACATGTTCATTTTTCCAGCTGCAGATACATTCTGTTTTCTAACAAAATTTTCAATCATATCCTGGGCTGCATTAAAAGCAGCGTGACCAGCAGGTTGAGGGAGATGATTCTCCTCCTCTACTCTACTCTCACGAGACTCCACCTGGAGTACCACATTCAACTCTGGAGCCTCCAGTATAATAAGGACATGGACCTTTTGGAGTGAGTCTAGAGGAGGGCCATAAGAATGGTCAAAGGAAAGCTGGAGCACTTCTCCTGTGAAGACAGTCCGAAAGACTTGGAGTTGTTCAGCCTGCAAAAGAGAAGGCTCTGGGGACACCTTATTGTG
>JAVJGJ010000059.1:14002797-14014285 GCA_035590215.1 Microhierax caerulescens | reverse complement strand
AGGCCAGGTTGGATGGAGCTTTGAGCAACCTGGTTTAGTGGAAGGTGTCCTTGCCCCTGGCAGGGGGCGTGGAACTAGATGATCTTTAAGGTCCCTTCCAACCCAATCCATTCTATGATTTTATGATGATTTTAATTTTTCTATTGATTACAGAAAAAAACTCCGAATAGAACACAGACTGAGGCATAAAAGAGCAACTGGCTTAAGTGTTATATCACCTGTCTCCTTCCTTTCTTCCTTCTGAACTTCCAGGCCCTGCGACCTTTCACTGAACAAAGACAATCCCACTAGATTAATATTCAGAAGGGTTAACAGTGTACAAAATATTACGCTCTCTGAAGGAAGCAGGGATTTTACTTGTCTAGAATTTAGAACAACATTATAAATGTGGCTGCTTTTCTGAACCTGTTACAGATACAACTTCCAATATTCCTTTGAGACTACTGCATTATTTCTGCTAGGTCTCAGGACAGAAGCCCAGAGTCATTCATCATCTCTCAGTACGACATCTCTCTGACCAACAAGTCACTTATCAAAATCTCCCAGCTGGTTTGCAGTATATGCAAAGACAGCAGCAAATCCTGGGGGAAACAGATCCTATCCTCCCCTTTTCTCTTGTCTAAGGAGCATAGATTGCCTGGAAAACAGTTTTTAGGCATATGTAATTGAATGTGAGATGAACTTCCACAAGCTTTAATGAGGACTAATATTACTGCCCAGGCAGCAGAAGTTAGTGCACTGCTCCATGTCCTAAATTATTTCATTAATATTAACCAAGGTTTCCAACTGTCCCCAGGCAACAATGCTGTAGCAGGGAAGAAAGATGCAAATAACTCTCACAGCCACCCAACTAATCACTAGAACGTGCAAGAATAACAAGTATATGGAAGTGATATTTGTCAGGTAGGGGAAATAGGTCTTTTCCACAGGGAAAAGAGCTTTTGTTCCTGTAGTTACATATAAAAACCTTTTGTATAGTATTTTAGCATTAAACGTGTACTTTTCCTTTGTTGCCTTTGGCACTTTCAGGAAGAAAAATAATTCCAAATAACAAGAAGGCATTAATATTACAAACTTCGCATTAGAGAGTATAAGCAACAAGAAAATCCTTTCTCAAGGCCTGCCAAAGTACTCTGCAATGATTAGTATACCTTAATTTCAAAAGTAAATTACAATGTAAATATAAAAATATATAAAGAAGACAGGAAGCACCATGAAGACCAGGCAATTCTGAAGGCCGGGCAAGTGATCTCTCAAGGGCTGTGGAAGACTGTAATTTTTAAAGTAGCTGTGCAAGTGGTTCAACATGAGGCTGAGACATCCTTAAGCTTGAGGGGCTGAATATAGACTGGTACCGTATCTGATTCATGCCATTCTTTGAATAATTCCATTCTAATCTTTGTGTGGAACAAAGTGGATCTAGAGAACCCCTATAATTTATTAATATCATTTTATATGCATACTTCTTTAAAGTTCTCTCCTTCTCTTATCATCTTACCTAAAACAGGTGCTTGTTTTTAGATGAACGCAAATATCTTTTTAGTGAAAACGCTTACTATTTTACAATTTTGAATCAACATATTTGACACTACTAGTCACCAACCATCATATCTTTATAATGAAATGTCTCAGCATAACAGCTGAAGCATATCTATCCATAGCATATGACTATATGCAAAGTATATATTGTTTTTATTGTGAATGTGTACATACCTTGCCAAAATTTAATAGATTAATATTTGTTCCATTCTAGTAATAGAAGGCTACTTTTCTTTGGTATTATTATCTAATTACTTCCACTATTTCATAAGGATTCAAAAAGTTGCTTGGAGTCCCATATGTATTATTTTATTTTACCCAGTTTACCTACCTTGGAGGAAGGAAGTGGTGACCTGGCATAGTAGCTGGTCTGATCCATAGGACATTTCCAAGCACAGAGTCTATTTTTTCAAACCATAAATTAAAATAAAGACCTTCCTCCACCAGCTCCTGGTGACTGTCCAAGTATTAAAAAAAAACCCACTATAATTCAAAAAAACAGCATGATTTGTCACAGCAGGATTTTTTCTAGCTGAATAAAATTGATGCCGTTGTCAGAAGTCAAAAGTTTTGTATTTTTTCCTGCAGTCATTTATCTTCTTTATTTATTATAAAATTTGGTTATGCTTTATAGCAATGGGTAGCCAACTATTCCACACTTCTACCCACTATTCCCATCTTCCCAGAGAATAGACTGGGTTTGGGAATAAGGAGGAAGGAGACGGATTTATTATCAAAAAGTTCCTCAAAATGGATTTTCAGATATGTTAGACATATTGTCAGTTACTGTGGGGCCAGAGTGTAAAACCAAAAGACTCTTGGCTAGAGCAAGAGCAGCAGGAGGCTGTGCTAGTTTTGCATCTCATCCAGGGACCATTGTGTGTCTCCCACTACTGTGACTGTCTCTTAATTTCCCTTTAACACTCTGATTCCTAATTTTCTGAACATGCCTTCACTTCCTTCTCTTCATCCTGACCTAGCCATGTTTTCATCATTGCATCTCCCAGTCAATCTCTAGGAGCTCCCTGGAAGCATGTCACCTTGCACGATTCATTAATTTCTTCCCTCTTCCAATCTTGAGAGTTGAGGAATATGTCTGAAAACTTTTTCTTGGAATATATGTAATAAAATAATTTGTTAAAACACAGGCACACACACATTAGAAAGGGTAAATATATGAGCAATAAAGAACATAATTTTTAGCTTAAAGCTATGAACATTAGTGATGTGGTCACTGCAGTGCTATTGTAATGCCTAACCTATAGGATCTTCCCTCAGCATCTGAATCACCAGCTTTGAGTCAGGTGCATCAGGAAACATAAAGCATGAAGAGCATCTAGAAAAAAACACTGCTGAACTGGAAGCCAAGAATAAGGTAAAGTGTAAAGGAAAATCCTTTCTTCTCTCTGCTATAGGGGACTATTCTTTCAAGGATAGGCTCCCCTCACTGGTACCGATTTCTCCCTCCCACTATATTTTTAATAGAGAAGCAAACAAACAATTGCCATGGCCATTCTTTTAAAGGGTGTCTCACCTGAGGAGACTGGAAGGTTGGACACTAACTCTCTTCTCCACATAAAGCTCTGCACAAGGCTCAGTGTGATAAAACTTGCCTAGGTTATGCTTTCTTCTTTCTGCAAGGCAAAACAGTACTAATCGGAAGGCCTGAAAATGTTCCCATTTCCTGAGCAGCTTGTAACCTGGTAGTTGGACTAACCTCCAGAGAATTAAGAAATTTAGGTTTTCTTGAATGTAGGACCTCAGCCAGAAAAAATCTGGGTTTTTTCTCCCTTGTCCTTTCATTCAGATTTTGGGTTACATATTTCCTCCTTGATGATTAATCTTGCATCCTTCCCCTGTTTCATCCCAACAAATCTTCATTCCTTTCTAAATCTAAGAGGAAACTGTTTCTCCAACACTCTTAACAGCTTTTAATCTATTATTTATTATTAAACCTCATAATTGTATTATTTATAGCTTTTCTTGTAAAGTGTCTTGGGAAGCATTTGTATGAAATGCTATTCAAAATAAAATTGTATTGCACTAAAGAACAGTTCTCATTTATTTTTTAATAATTATTTGATCTTGCCTTGATTTACTGAGTCATCAAGGCATCTTATTGCTGGTGATTTAAGGGATGCTGGAAAGTTAAAAAGCATATAAACTCAGATCCTCAGCTAATTTAATCGGCAAAGTTCCAATGCAATCAATGGAGGTCTGCCAATTCAGAGTAGTTCTGTCCTATAGTAGTTTAAAAAAAAAAAACTCTCCTCATTTATGTTTTAAATGACACTTTAGATGCCAAACAATTTCTTTTAATCTACATTGCTTGTCACTATATAGTTTATTTTTTCCATTTCATCTTAGACAGGTAAATCAGCCTGGTTTATTTCTAAAAGCCTTCCAGTTCTGCCTCTGATATAATACTACAATTTTAAAATGTTTTCACTGCTAACTCTGCAGGGAAATGTAATAAAATTGAAGCTATATGCTTTGCAAGTTTTATGGAAATGCTTTTGTCAAATCATAGTCACTGAGAACTTTCTTATTAATATAACATTATAGTGATCATTCTCAAACACTATAAGAAGAATATCATATAATATATACCTATGAAAACCTAAATTTTTGAATGAATGAATGATTTTAGGTGCCTCCATTTTCAGACATGCAGAATAAGAAATCTTGGGGACACCTTATTTAGCAAAACTCTGAAAAATGACATAAATTATGCATGCAAAGGAACTCTTAGGGTGAGAAAAATACAGTAAGAAAGCCTTTCTTCTGTGTATGAAAAATAAGGTACGTAACATTTGAAAATTTTCCACCCAAACTGTTTTTACATATTTTTATTAATATTGACAGTATGTTGTTACTAGTAGAAATGGAAGAACAGAAATCCTAACTCAGAACGTCTAGTGATGTGATGTAGAGTTTTGCATCTTCATAAGCTACATAGCTACTTCAGCTGAGCTCCACGTATGTCTCATTCCAGTATTAATCTTTCATCTTTAGTAGGATCCTTAATTTTATCTGCTTTCTCTAACACAATTGTCTATTTATAATTTCAAGTGATAGTATTTTAATAGTACCAATGAATCAGAAATACACAATTTACTTCAGGTACAGAATACATGCTTCACGTGAAGATAGCAGAAACTCCTCACTAATAAAATTGCTTCCTAGTTAGCATTGTTTTCAGACTTCTTACTATACTGAAGTACCACAGTCAAGTATAATGGGAGCTGGTTTTTCAATTTAATATAAGGCAGGAAAGAAATTAAATTGCACCATATATCTTCAGACTAACATCAATACAAAGATCTGAGGCTTTTTGCTTCATAGAGGGCATGTTCTTGCCTTTAATTGTTACTATTTTTGCTATAGAACTGGAAATTAAATTTTAAAAACACTTTTACTACTTTCATACATTTATTTTGGGGGTTGCTTTTTTAAAAAAATAAAATTAATTTTCAGTTGAAAATGTTATCAATAGTGCATTTTTGGTTTTGTTGCTTTTGTAGGGAAAGTCGGTTGCTGGTTCTATTTTGGCAAGCTCTTTTAATTGGTTAACAACAAATGTAAAACTAGTAAAAATCTCAGTAGGTCTTTTTTCAAATAAGAAAAACAGACAGAATAAACATGCATACAGTCAGTAGCTTCTTTTGGTTTTGAAATTCTGTGGCAAGAAAAAAAATACTTTAACTTCTCATATTCTACTTTCTAGCATACTAGTGCATTTGAGTATGTTATTAAATTTAAGATTGTGAGCAATCCTAATGATAAAGAAATTGGATGAACAACTAACATAATAGTAAATTTCAGAAACTGGTAGATATTAACAGCTAAGCTAGTCACCCTAGGGTCCCTTTACAGTAAAAGGAGAGAAATAGGTACTGCTGGCACGTAATCAAAAGCAGAACTCTATAATAGACCTAAAATTTCCATTCACTGTAAAAGACCTTGGGGTAACTAGCTCAGCTATTAACATCTAAGAGTAAATATCTAGGGCAGGATACAGTTCAAGATTAAAACATACATATTGAGGTGTCTACATTAAAGTGTCTACAGACACAGGAGGTGCAAGGCTTACATTGTGGACAATGAAGATTTAGTAAATGTAGATGATGGATTCAAGAGCTCAAGCTTAGCAGTAATATGGTGTTTACTTTAGGATCCCTTCTATAGCGAGCTGAAATACTCTCCACACTCCACCTGCTAAGCCTTTAACTGTCTGATATGGAAGCTTAGTTAACTAACTTATATAACTACCCACTACCACACAGGGATTTAGATATACATTATTTTATCTCAGACTGAATCTTGTATCTTGGAATAAAGTTCAGTTACCTAAAGATGGATGCTTCATGCCATTAGCAGACCCACAAATGTACATGTTGCTGTTGCTGGGCTGCAAAATGTAACACAGAATCTCCGGGGGCCTGTTCCCTTTGGGAGCAGCAGCTTGAAGCCATGAAGGTACCCAGTGCATCTCAAATGACACTAGACGTCCTTATTAAGGGAAACTCTTCGGGTCTTACACTTAACCATATGCTGAATCACTGTATGTTATTGATCCCTATATATTGTTGGGTGAGAACTGTAGTAAAGTATGGCAGTCCCACTTCTAAACTTGAATTGTATGGCTTCTTTGCTGAAAAAACTGAGTATCAGTAGGTCTAGCCTAGGCTATAAAAAAAAGACTGAGCTGTATGTCTCACAACCGACCTTCAGTATTATAAATTTTTATATATATATCTCTACATATTTTCATAAATTTACAGTGATCTTCTTTCAATAAACTATGGCAAGGTTTCTGCTCTCTGTGTGCAGAAAACTAAAGGAATGAATGAATGACTGTAAATTAGAGCTGTGCAAGGCAGTCACATACACACAAACCCTGGCATATTAGGGCGGGTTTTTTCCTGAATAAATTTATTATAATATTAATATTATTTCCATATTTGAAGTGGTTTTATATCTCATCAACCAAGTCAAACATATTTTAGCTTTTCTGCCTCTTGAGAAGCAGCTAATTATCATTTCTAGAATAGAGACAATAATGGAAAATCAAATAAAAGGTTGCACTGCTGGTATATTTCAGAATTTCATAGTAAACTGCCACAAAGTCAGTCTTTGTGCTGCAGAAACAAAATATCCAGTTGCATTGGGTACTGGACAGGAGCTTTTCACTCTAGATTCTGTCTCTGCCCTTTCCAAAGTGCTGAACAAACAAACATTAACAGATTTATAAAGATCTTAAGTTTTTTTGGTACACTAGCATAACTTCTAGAGTAATCTTGAAGAGTATGTATGTCTGTGTGTGTATATATATATAGAGAGAGAGAGAGAAAACTTTCAGTCAGCTGATCCAGGTATCAGTTAGTATAAATATAGCATAGTAAAATGAAATTCAGCAGACTTCTAGCAGATTTAGTTGGTGTTTAAATAACTATCTCATGATGAGTTCTTCGCTACTAGGTAAGACTATATCTGGTACAGAGAGAATAAAAACTAGCTCAATATATATCCACAAGATTCAGGCCCACATTTGATTGGATCATCAATACACTTTTAATTTTGCCCACTGAATGTGTTCCACTTTGCATGAACTAATTAAATAATTTTTCAGCCACAGAAACAGAGCAAGTGTGGATTATTTCTCATTTCTTTAGAACAGACAGCTGGCAGATAGAGGCATGGACCCCAGCTCCCGCCTCACAGGCAGGCTAGGCAGTGGGAAGCCTGCTTTGTGGACAAAGTAGAGGTAAAAACTCTGATGCTAAAAATTTAGCGTCTAGCTGTTCTGTTTGGCATAAGCTTAGAAGCTTATAGTTAAGTGACATAAAAACTCTCCCTTCCAGGGAAAAGGGAATAGCACATAATCTGTTTAGAACTAGAAAGCACCTGAGTGATGATTTTAAAGCTCTACATGTTGGATTTAAAAGCCCTGTCTGTGCCACATAGGTACCTCCATCTTGCTTCCTCCTTTCATCTTCTGTCTGTCTAAACCATTTATAAAGTAAAATCTCTTGTTTAGGCAATCTTCATCACATTGATAGATATTACCACAGTATCTAGTAACAGTAAGAGTTCCATTTATTTCTGGTAGAGCTCTAAGAGCAAAGCCATAATTTTGGCCCAAAGTTACCCCAAGGATGACTGCAGTCTGAAATCCCAAAACAATGTGATCAAAAAAATAAGTATCTACTAACTCCTAATTAATCTTTGATTAAAGCAGAACATCTAAAGAGATGCATGTGGGAGCAGCATTAATACAAAACTAGTTCAGTCAGAGCAGTTCTTTTGCTATGCATGTAAAATGAATTCATCATGACAGGACACTTAACTTGGTACCAAAGTATTTCTGAATCTGACTAAATCCATCAAGTAAACAAGTAAACAAACAAAGTCACCTATAGTCAAAGGAGTAATTTGAAGTTTACCACTTAAAGGAAAAAGTGTAAAGAGCAAAGGGCCATGGTCTGCTTTCAGTGATACCAGAATAAAACTGCGGTACTTAACACTAACTTTAGGTACTGTAACTATATTTGCTAGCAACCACACTTATTTTTCTATCACAGCAATGCAAGCTGGAGCACTCAGGTACTGGCACTCCCTCAGAGGTTCTTTCCAGGAATACACCCCTGGAAAGGGGGACTTCCAGCCTGGAAGACTGGCCTACTTCAAGAGCCCTGAGTGTGCCTATCTGTGGCCCACAGATGGCTTGAGCTGAAACAAACTTCCATTGCACCCCATCTCACACATGGTGTCTACCTTCAAAAAAGGTCATGATGGAGACCAGATGAATGACATTAAATTATATCTCCCATTTTTTCAGGCAGGACATGATGTTTTTTCTCCCAAATAACTAGCAGAATATACTCTGACAATAATTTGTCCAGCTATTTGTCAAAGTCTCAATGTGAAGGGGACACTGTCTTTCCTTCTTCCTCTCTTCAAGAAAGTAAGTTTCCAGGGCAAAAAGTCTCAAATTCCATTTTCCAAGCCATTTGTTCATTGTACAACTGAGTGCGTAGTTTTATTTGTTTACTTGAGAAGAAAATTTTTTATGAAACAGAAGAAAGAGTGTTCTGAAATTTCTGAGTTTTCACTGTGGAGTTATAATCCTCTGATAACAAGGAATAACAAAGCTAACATTGACGAAATTTTAATTATAGCAGCACTGCAACCCCCCCCCCACCACCACCACCATACTTCACTACTGATTGTAATTGAAGCAGTGTTTACTTTGCTGTCACTATAATTGCATTTCTAAATCCCAAGGAGCCATAACAATGTGGTTTTAATATCTAGAGAACATCATATCAGAAAAGGGAATAGCAAATTTGGTTGTAGATAAGCTATGCTCAAAGAGCTGTCCAAGCCCTGGTTTAGCCTTGGTACTTACAAATAAAAATATGTTGGCACTAAAAGAAGTAGTTTCCTCAGTGCTTTGGTTGTAATGCAACTGACTGCACCAACAGTTTAAAGGCATGTGTGTAAAGATATCTGGGTATGACAGTAGAGCATATCCCTTGCAATTTTGCCATAAAGTTATATGTTAGTAATATGTTTCACACAATTTTCTGCTCCTCAAAATCTCAGATTACAACACTGCTATCATGTTCAAGACATTTATAGCTAAAGACAATGCCATTTGCTGATGTGAATTCAATTTTTTTATTTATGTAGATGACATTTATGATGAAAAAAATGCATGTCCCATTTGCAGAGGCTTAAAGAAGGTAGTATATAAATACACAAATACCAAAATGCAAAATTCTGTGTGGTTTTGCCCCCCAATGTATTCTGTATTTCATGTTCTGGATCCAAATGCTGCTTCAGTCTGTAATTCAGCAAGACTGAGTGGAAACAGCTTTATACCCAAAAGTTCATTGCAGCTCTCTACATGCTGAAGCACATCTTAAAGGCTGGCTTTTAAGAAATGAAACAGCTAATTATGAAATGGTGAGTCCAAAACACTGATGACCACAATAATCAATGGAAAGGTGGGGTTTAAGACCTCTAAATCATGATTACCACAGGATTGCAGACCTAGGCCTGCTCTCATCTGAAAAAAGTGTCAAAATTCTGCTGACAGGTAATGGGAATCTAATCAGGTCCTAAATCTGTTGCTTAGGAGATTGGCTGCATCCAGTAAACACTTTTATAGAAGAGATAACAGAGCAAAGGGATTTTCAAAGACTTCAAGGAGTTACATTCTAAATCACTTAGAAAATTCTGCCTTTCGGCATGGCACATTTTTTATACTGGTTTGTGAAGGGGACTGAATCTTTAGTAAATAAAATGAATGTTTCTGAAAACCAAACAAGAGTGACAAATTCATGCATGGAAAAAATTTAAAAAGGAGGGGAACTAGAGTTCTTTGTTCAGTAGCTCTAGTGACTTATTGGCTCCCGTATGGTTCTCCTCATATTCTTTCTTTCTCACTTTCTTTCTTTTCAATTCTGCTAGGAGATAAACTCTCAAACAAAAATCCTTCTGTTCAGATTTTCTAGGTAGTAATTTGCATTCCTCACTTTTTTTTTTTTTATAAAAAACATTATATTACAGGCATTCTGGCTTTTGAAGAAGCCAAAATACCAGTGAACATATGTTATGCAGTGCATGTAACTCAGTATTTCTTAAAATAAAGTGAAGTTTCTGCTTTTTCCTCTGTAGAAAAGCTTTCAAATGTTCAGTGTTTCCAGAATTTTTTACCTGTGTAAAAAACAATTAATGCATTTTACTGTATTATTCTTGCAGAAAAAGTTTGATCTTTACACTTGTAAGAAATCTTTGGGAAAAAAAGGAAGTAAAGGTGAAAAGAAGAGGGAGCCGGAACACCTCATAGGTGCAATGTTTGTTTTTCCTCATGACAAATTAAAAAAAGGAGTAGTCTAAACTGAAATAATACATATTCACATTTGATGATGTGCTACCAAAATAAGCAATGTATCCTATATATATATATATATATATATATATATATACTTAAATTATTGTGAAATATATTCATTCACAACACTTTAAATTTCTTTCAATTAATGGTTAAGAAATGTTAGGCAGACTAGGTTTTAAGGAGGAAGAAAGGCAAGCCCAACATGGCATTCAACTAATATTTTTAGATCCTATTTGCCAGTAAAGAAATATTATTTCTTTATGAGATACTATTTTTATTGCTTTCCCTCCATGTCCATTCTGTCTGTTACACAGATACATGCACATAAGTGCTCACAGAGTTGGCTCATTGGGTCATAGGTTCTACCTTTCATTGATACAAAAATGGGAGCTAGAGTTAAAATCTAAGTTTTCTGTTAAGAGGTGAGGGAAGTTATATTAAAAAAATATAGATTAGAAGACAAGGCTTTGGGGAGACCTGATTGTAGCCTTCCAGTACATAAACTGGGCCTACAAGAAAGATAGGGACAAGCTTTTTAGCAGGACTTGTTGCCATAGGACAAGGGGTAATGGTTTTAAACTAATAAATGGTAGATTTAGATTAGATATAACAAAGACATTTTTTACAATGAGAGTGATGAAACACTTCAACAAGTTGCCGAGAAAGATGGTAGATGCCCCATCCCGGGAAACATTCAAGGTCAGGTTGGACAGGACTCTGAACAACCTGATCTAGTTGAAGATGTCCCTGCTTATTGCAAGAGTTTTGGACTAGATGACCTTTAAAGGTCCTTTCCAACCCAAACTACTCTGTGATTCCATGATTCTATATTCCATATTATGACTGAAAATGGCCTTCACTTACTTTATTCCATTTAAGTAAAAAATCATATATCTCATCAAAAACTAAATGAAAAATGCCCTGCAGAGGTTATATCACTACTATCACTTGCCTCCAATTAGCCACAACTTCACATCTCTTCATTCCTCCCACAGTGTGACCCCCCACCTTGCTACCTCAGGCTTTTTTCCTAGTCTGAAAGAT
>JAVJGJ010000059.1:13989963-14002697 GCA_035590215.1 Microhierax caerulescens | reverse complement strand
CCTCAGGCTTTTTTCCTAGTCTGAAAGATGTTACCCACTTTGCTTTGTTTGTATACTAATTTATGCAACTACTACCAAATGTATTGCCATTCTTATTTCACATTCCTCCTTCAAAGTCAGTTCTATTTTTTTCTTTCTTTGCCATGCCTATCAGAACCCAGCATGACTGGTAGATGCAATTAAAAGTAGTAAGGGAAGTCACATTATATATTTGTTCATAAAGGTTTTAAAAAATACATATATGTGCTGAAACTTACATTCTGGTCCTCCAAGTCAGGACAAGTTTAAAGCAAAACCAGGCTTTATTCTTTTTATTAATTCTTATGTTTCCTTTGTTAATCTCAACAGTGTTCCTGCTGCTCATGAAATTGGTACTTTATTAAAACAAAAATACTCAGTTTCCCTCCAGGAATATTTTAAAGTAAAGCTCTTGTGTATAGCTACAATTAGGAATGAATTGATCAATCTCTTAAATACAGTAACAATATCCATTTTTTTATTTAAACTATTTCTAAACACATTAACTGTTGGAATTGCTCACTTGTGAAACCCTTAGAGTTGAAACTTCACAAAACTCTTCAGGCACAGGCTGTATTGCGTTGGTGTGGCAAAGTTTTTGTAGCAGGATAGCTGCTGGGGTGGTTTCTCTGACAAGCTACTAAAAGCTCTTCCCCCATGTCCAAAAGAGCCAATGCTACCCAGCTTCAAGAAGGACCTACCACTGGCCAAGGCCAAGCCAATTATTTGCAGTGGTAGCATCTCTGTGATATTTATGAAAGGGGAGGGGGGAACTGTCACTGAAAAGAGGAGTAAGAATATGCAAGAGAAACAACTCTGTAGACACCAGCATCAGTGAAGAAGGGTGGGGAGGAGGAGCTCCAGGTACTGAGGCAGATTCCCCTGAAGCCTGTAGAGAAGACCATGGTGAGGCAGGCTGTCATCTGCAAGCCCATGGAGGCTAATGGTGGAGCAGATATCCACCTGCAGCCTGCGGAGGACCCTATGCTGGAGCAAGGCGATGCTCCAAGGAAGCTGTAACACTGTGGGAAGCCCATGCTAAAGCAAGCTCCTGGCAGGACCTGTGGACCCATGGAGAGAGGACCCGACGCTGGAGCAGGCTTGCTGGCAGGGCTTGTTGACCCCATGGGGGTCCTATGCTGGAGTATTTTGTGAAGGATTACAACCGTGGGAAGGATTCACATCGGAGAAGTTTGTAGAGCACTGTCTCCCATGGGGGTGACCCCACGCTGGAGCAGGGGAAGAATGTGAGGAGGAGGGAGTTGTAAAGACAGCGTGTGATGGACTGACCACAACCCCCATTTTGCATTCCCTAACACCACTGACAGGGAGGAGGTAGAGAAAATAGGGAATAAAGTCAAGCCAGGGAAAAAGGGAGGGGTGGGGGCAACACATTTTGAAGATTTGGTTTTATTTCTCACTATCCTACTCTGATTTGATTGGTAATAAATTAAATTAACTTTTTTTCCTACGTTGAGTCTGTTTTGCCTGTGACAGTAATTGTTGAGTGATCTCCTTGTCCTGATCTTGACCCAGGAGCCTTTCATTAAGTATTCTTTCCGCTGTGCAGCTGAGGAGGGGGAGTGATAGAATGGCTTTGGTGGACACCTCATGTCCAGCCACAGTCAACCCACCACACAGGAACTTGATCAACTAATATTAAGCCCTTCATCAGTAAGGGTTCAGAATGTGCATAAATTTGATTCCTTATGCTCAATGTCAATAAAGTATTTCCTGAATACAAATTTCAGACGACAACATTTTTAACTTATAATGAATTGCCATTAAATTAAATCCATAATAGAATGGAATATGAGCTATGTTATAAAATCAAAGTGAAAAGGGCCCAGAGCACAAAAAGAAAGGGTACAAATATGGGAGACTGACGTGTCTGATAACCTGAGTGACTAATTTTCAATTTGCAAGACACTGCTTGCAATATCCCCTGGCAATACTGAAAAATTGTACTCAAAATACAGAGTGCAAATAGAGTACAAATCAGTGCAATTTCATTACATTGTCCTATACTTCAGGAATTGTGCTAGTGAAATGGATGGAACTATTTGCTTAATCAAAGAAGTGGAACTTAGCTCATAATGCACACATTTCTGGCAGTGTGAGCTCTAAGCAGCTTTAAAAAGGAAAAAAAAAAAAAAGCTAGGAAAAAAAGAACAAATATAGCTTGCTAATATACTCTATATATCAAATACACAATTATCCAAGAAGCCATCGCAAGCTGACATGTACGACAAAGTACTTTGAAAAGGTTCTTCCTCTACAACAAATGGTTCAAAGGTTTATAAAAAAACCCTAAATATTATTTCAGCAGTATTAATTTCACCCAGTTTCCACTGATCTTGAGAGAGGGGTTCAAATTCCTGTCTAGTAGGGTCATAATTCTGCATCCTTCTGCAATATTAAAAAATAAGAGTACAAAAGAAGAGTTGTGTTATAGACAAGGAGATAGCAACAAATCTCAGAAAGTTCTGGGGTTTAGTTAAAAATCTTGTGCTCACAAATATTTTCAGTTTCCACACATCCCTTCTGATACACAACAGATAACTGACCATTCACTCTGCAAGTATATGAGGAAAGAATATCAAACTACAGCAGGAATATCAATAACTGTTTTTTAACCTCATAACTCTTCTTTCAAAATGATTTTCAGTGTTGAAGATGCCCCATAGGTGCAATGATAGAAGGGTGAAAATTAGGAAGGTTTACAAAGTAAGCAGCTCCTCAGTCAGACAGACTGCTCCAAGCCTGTTATCTCTGCCATATCAATTGGAATTATTGTGTTTTCCAAGCAAAGCATTGTTGAGAATCTGGATCAGTTGTGTAAGATGTGCTCACCACCACTGCCATGCTCCTGGCTGCAGCATGCATAACAGGCATATCTAGGAAGGGAGCACACAGAGAGTATAGGACAAATATGGATGAAAAATGCCTGTTATGATGGCCACAAAAATCTGCTGTTGTTTAGGATAGTGCCGAGAGACGGTGAGACTAAATATAGAGGCTGTTCTCATTCCTTCCCTAGCAACTTCGCCTGTTCATGCCTCTTCAGAAAAGGACTTGCAAAATCAAGCAACAGTACAAGGAGAGCTCTGCAGGAACATAACTGACTAATGAAATGAAATGTTTTATCAGTTGAGCATTTAGAATGAGAAATTGAAACACTGATATAGAGAAAAAGGAGGAAAAGCTTTTGTTCTCTCAGAAGCTGAGAAGCTGTTTACTATAGAGGTTTGTTTGCTTAACCTACTAAGTGACTCATTGCAGCAGAGAATTGAGCCCTTCACCTTAAGCCATCTGCAGTGTAATAGAGTGTAAGAATTAATAGCTGAGTGCTGTGATCCAGAGTGATGCTTTTCTCTATAGTGCCAATATATAGGAAAGTTTTTTAAAAGAATGGGTTTTAAAATGGCTACAATTCTCACGTTACAAAGTCTCCACATAAAAGAAATTTACTGAGTACCCTAAACACAGAACAGCTGAAGGATATTCAGGCATTGCTTGAATAACATGTCTTGCCAAAAAAAAGAAGGAAACAACATAAAGGCAGGTAAGGCAAAACCAAAACTTAATCCTAATCTGTATGTTCTAAAAATGATCAAGACATTTCCTTCTTTTTAAAGACTGCATTTATTTACAAAAACAACAAATAAACTAAAAGAAAAGCTTCATTTTAAGCTTAATTTCTAATTTCTCTTTTGTTTCCAGGAATTATACACTTCAAACAGAAAATATTACTCAGTATACAAACATACACATTGCAGGGAAACACTTAAAATCTTGCTTTGTTTGTCAAAAATATACAGCATATGATTCTTCTTGTTTAAAGCTGTTGTTTAACTTAATTATTGCATCATTCTCTCTCATTAAACTGTTTTTTTTCTCAGAGTAGAAACATTACCCTGATGTTTTATTTCTGTATTTATTAGCTTGTATTTAACAAAAGTTTCATGTAATAAGATTGTATCATAAAAAAAAGCATTTCTTATTCAAAAAGTATTTCTGTCTTCAGATGTTGATTGCTTTCTCCAAATTTGCTATTTTATTATATATACTTACCTGTCTATGCCATTTTGTTTTAATGTGCTCTTCCAATATTATCATTAATTTCATAATTCACTCTTAACAATAAGCCCTGCCTAGAGGAAATTTCACATGCTAAGAACCTTGAAATTTTCCTTAACATGAAGTCCAGTCATAAAATATAATTTAGAAAGTCTTCTGTCTTTTTCAAATGATCACAAAATAAGAAATCTTACTGCATGTTTTACCTGACTTAGAGGACACAGTAGCATTGCACTGGCTTTACATAGGAAAATTTGATCCAAAATCTTAAAATGTAAAAAGAATCAATTCAGAACACGTTACCACTTTAACACAGGATTTGTGGCAAGCCTGATTCCCTTTCTTTTCCAGTGGTGGTCTAAACTTTTTCTTAATTTTAAATTTCATGTAATTGTATGAGAAGTCATCTAAAAGAAGTGTTATTCATGATTTATGGACATATCTATAAGGATAATTACTTCCTCATATGGACACAAACATATGTGGACAACATAAAACAATATAGATGATAATAAATCAATTGAAATTACTGTATTATTTACAACACCTAGGTTCTCAGAAAATAATGTGTTTTTCTGCACAGATCTTGCAGGAATATCACAATCAGGAACTGAACTGTCCCAGAGAAAAACTGAAAGTTTGTTTCCCTAGACATCTGAGACATCTTCCTAAGTTTCCATACCTGTTCAACAGAAAATAACCTCTGGTTTCAGTGTGTGTGATTGTGTAAAATAAATCAATAATTTAAGTTAAAAGATTTATCTGACGTCTAGATTATCTGATTTTATCTGACTGAGATAGGCTTTTCTGATGGAGGGCATAGATTTGCTGAACAGCCCTTAGAGAACTGGATAGCTACACAATGGGAACAAATGTAGTTAATAGTCTAACAAAAGGAAAGGCTTTACTGGAATTAGTTAACTCTTTAGAGACACAGCAGCAAAACTTACAGAGATATACCTGTACTGTTGTACCTTGGAGTCCCTATTCCACCACCCCAAATCAATCCAAAACTACTGTTCCTCTCCAGGAGGGATTGGCACTGCAACTTGGCCTTTATTGCAGGTTGACACATTACTGATGACCTGTAGCTATGCTGGTGTTAAGATTCTACAAAACTGGAAGTTATTACAGTCCAGGATGGTCTTGACTACTGGGTGTAGGTGCAAAGGTGCTGGCCATGAGGGAGTGGAGACCCTATGGTGGAGCAAGGGAAAAGCATCAAGAGGAAGAAGTGGCAGAGATGAGCTATTATGAACTGACCACAACCCTCATTCCCCATCCTCCTGTGCTGCATAGTGTAGGAAGGAGGTAGAGTCAGCAATGAGAGTGAAGGTAAGCCTGGGAAGAAGGGCATGGGGAGAAGGTGTTTAGATTTTTATCTGTTTCTCACCATTAAAATCTATTTCAATTGGCAATAAATTAAACCAGTTTTCCCCAAGTGAAGTGTGCTTTGCCTATGACGGTAATTGGTAAAGGATTGCTCTGTCTTTATGTTGACACAGAAGCTTTTCCATCTCATCTTCTCCTTCTGTCCTGTTTGAGGAGGGGAAGTGAGAGAGCAGCTGAATGGGCAGCTGGCAGCTAGCCACAGTTAACCCACCAACACTGCACGGCCAACGGAAGCTGTAAATGGTTGATGCAGGTGCTAAGTCAGCTGGCTGATGCTATGGTGATCACAGGAACCTCCTGAAATTACACCATGATGACAGACACCTCACAGTCACACAGGATGCTTAACAAACAGTTAAGCTCCAGTGAAAATTATCTCATTTGCTGCGATGCGTGACTTCTGAGCTTGAAGATCCATTATCACACCTCTGACTTCTCTCCTGAAAAATCTCTTAGCATTGAAACTCTACAACCTTCCTAAGTAGTCATCAAGATACTTGGTAAATTCCTGCTAATATCTAACCAAAATAGTAATTTTGTTGCAAAATAAGCATATTATTTCTTGTTCTACCACTACTAGACATCACCTGCTTCTTTCCTTTACATTTCATTTAATATTTCAAGCCAAATATCACTGTGCTGCCTCAGTTTCTTCTTTCCCTTCATGTTTTCATTCCGCATCCATAATAATTTATATTGCTGTCCTCTAAACTCTCTTCTATTATTTTCTTTTTTAAGTCTGCTGCCCAATCCTAAAGGCATTATGCCAGATGCCTCCCATGCCAAACAAAGCATCATAATTATCTTCTGTTTCTTACATGCATTATTTTGCTTAATGAAGCAGAGGTTGCAGAGAAAGGTAGGAAGTTTTATTAGACCCATGAATATAATTTAGATCATCACAGCTGCAATAGTCCCATTATGCATGTATGTAATGCACTGAAGAGTTTTTACCTATAAAGGAATTATTCATGATTTATTTGGGCAGAAGTATAAATAACGCTGCTAATTTACAGTGTTTGCAGTCCATTGAAACACCCAGTTCTTTTTTATCATAATACTGCCCATCTGTTTAGTCCCCACTTCTATTTTACCATTGTATTGTGCATTTTTCCTTTTCATTGTTTTTTGTCTTTGGCTTTTTGAAGTCTTTAGTCTTCCTCCCTCACCCCCAGCTGTATTACACTGTCTTACTAACCCTTGCTTTCTCTTTATTTACAGATCATTAAAAGGTCCTAACGCACCATTTAGTTTCTCATTATCCTTCTTCCACGTCAGCATACTTCTGTAAGTTTTCAAGTTTCTGAAACTTTTTATTTCATTATTCTGTAGCATTTGCTGATTTATTTTTTCTAGATCACTTACAAGCAAATTATCTTCAGATTAGATTTTAACTGTTCTCCTTTTCATTTCAGATAATTCTGTTTTCTGAACCAAAGTTATCTCATATACATTGCTGGAATTCATTGGGCAATCTTTATTTATATTGATAAATTTTAGGAAACCAGCACAGGTCCTTGAGTTGCCTTCTATAGCCACTATAGAGAGGAGAGTTTAGTTGCCATTACGCCTTCTGATTCATCTTTCTGGTGGATATACATAGTGGACTACAATGTGTTAAATTCCATTCCTGTTTGGTTACATTACTTTCCTAACAAATGTCTGTAAGAAACAGATCCTGTGCTTTGGAGCTTCCATTAAAACAAAACAACAACAAAAAGAAAAAAAAATCCACAACAAAAAAACCCAACCACAAAAAGCCAAAAAAAAAGGCCAACACCCCCCCCCCCAATTCAACACCAAAACAAAAAAAAAACAATAAAACAATCTTTGTAAACATTTTATAGTATCATCTTCTGCATAGTCTTGTACCGAGAGTCATTTTGGTACCAGCCGGTTTGAGGATATGAAAGGGAATATGAAAGAAAAAAAAGAAAAGCAAGCTTTAAATAAAAATTTAGATGAAACCTTCACTATGTGCCCATCATGTCCTCTTCCACAGAAAACCAATATTGGGCCCTTATTTTTTATATTGTATACTTATTATGTTAACCTATTATATCCCTTTTATTTTCCATTTCTATTGCACATTTATTCCAAATGATGGAGGAAAAAACATACTTGTTGAGCAATTTGAATATATATGGATTCCACTGTAACTTTACTGTGGACCAAAGATCACAACAATAGTTTTCGGTAGTTTTCAAACTGTCAGTGAAATCTCAGAGAAGTGTTTTCAAAGAGTCCTACTCTACACAGTCAAAGGCTTTCATTAGCTTTAGTTGTTCAAGTGTCAAAGGCAGATTTTTCCTTTTCTTTTTGAATCTAGTATTTACAACATTGTTCCTCTATGATCTCTTGCATGCACTTACACTTGTCTAGTCCCTAGTGAAATGGATCTTTTAGTATTTTTATATCAGTACAGAGTTAAAAAATTCAGTAGGTATGACAGGCTTTCCAGGAACAGAAAAGACATTGCAAGCTTCATCAAAATGACAATAGCTATTTCTCATTTTTCACCTTTGAAATAGACTCCTTTGTGTCCTACTAGAGATACAAGGAGTCACAATCAATTTATTGACTGTTATTTGGAAGTTACTTTCCTTCAGTAAAGCATGTGTTCTCCCAAGCATAATTTTGTTTCTCTTTTCAATCCCAGTAGGAAAAAAAAACCACAGCCCCCCATAGCTATATTTCTGCAAACTGAAGTGTGGTACTCTTCAGGTAAAAAACACCAATCATTCTGACAGTCATCTGTGGATGTCTACCAAACCTTAAGCCTATTCAAAGCCGTTTGTGTTTCTTGGGTGCAGATACCATTTGGCATTACCCATATTCTCTAGCACTATAGATACATGAAGCATCTCAATCTGCAGCTTTGCGTTAGTGGTTTTGCTCTAGAAGCACACTGCACACTTTTTGGCCTCAGCTATAAATGTACCTGCAGAAAATAATTAAATATATACCCAAATTCTTTTGAAAGACTCATAATTTGGATCTATACATTTGTTATTCCTATTGGAATAATTTAGCTTTAATTTTATAGCAACCAATCTATTTCAATCTTTCCTCCTTTTTAATACATATCTTAGAGTTTCTCATATTTGTAAGATAATTAGTGGTGTGCATTTGCAATTCTTTTTTTAGAATGTTCAATCTGTTATGGATTATTCCTAGTCTAAGAACAGTTTGTCCTACTTGAAGCTTATGTTAGAGTCTCTCATTTTTAAATTGGGATGTTTCTTTAATAAAATAATCTTCAGAGATTCTTTCATATAAGAACCACTTACTACATTTACTTTATTGGCATTAACTTTATATTAGATAACACATTTTTCAAGTAATGTATTTATGATCATTTTTAATGAAAATTACTACTAAATAATATATTTATATGTTACTTAATATAAATATAGCACATTGCTCTTCAGAGAATAGAAGTGCAGTCTGCCATCTTGTTTAGCTTTGGCGCTTCTGTTATTTCCTTCAAAAGAACAGCTACACAGATATGAATATATTAGGTTTATAGGGATTTGTATGAGTTTATTTCATCTAAACATGTTGGAGCATCTAAACATCTATTTTGGAACATATTTTGGAGAAATACATGCTTTGTGAGGATTTTTTAAAATTATTTTTTAGTCTCAGTCTCAGCAGATGAAACATTGTTGGATGCTTCCCTGTCATTATTTTAAAGGCAAATATTTAATCTGCTGGTAAAATTACCTTATTTTTATTGACTTAAAAAAATATTTTTGTTTGTTTTCTTCTTAATATATGAATTGTCATGTGCATCAAGTTTTGCTTTTTAATTGCTAAATAAATACTTTGAAATTTACAGTCCATATCTTGCTACATAAAAACAAGGCTTAAACTCCAATTACACATAGCATGTCAGTTTTTTACAATCTCAACACATTTACATTAGAAAACAATATTTCCCTCTCCCTTTCTTTATATATATATATATATATTTTAATTTCAGTACACAATGCTTGATCAAGCCATCCACTATCTAGGCCCTTTTCAAATTTATGTTTTAGGAAACTTCTTCTATTACAAAATTATCTTAAACATTATGCTAACTCAGCATACCTCAGGGTCCTGTCTCCTTTCAGTAATGAGTGGTCACATTTATGTTCAATTACTGTCCACCTGTGATGATTACCTGTTTTTATATCAGCAGATATTGTTTTACTGAAGCCAGCAGAAACATCACTATTCATTAAATTTAGATCAAATGCTTGATTCTTGTTTGAAAAATTATTTTTATGAAACAGTTCTTTATGCAAGTAGAACATCAAACTTTTTTTCCTTATTGGGTACTAACTTTCCCTCCTGCTTTTACTGAATGATGTTCTGTACTTTTTTTTTTATTATTTGTTTGTTTATTTGGTTCCAGTTTCTGAAGACAGCTCTTGGCCCTATGGAATATTAAGCTTTGTCCACCACTTTGCTGCTGTTGGCTTCTTTCTCAAAAATATGGGAAACAGCAGGTTAGGAGCTCTTAGTGAATCAAACAGACCAATTCTCTGCTGCAAATTCTGATTTATTGCACTCTCTGAAAGACTGCAAATTAATTAATCGTCTTAATAAAGGCCTGGGTACAGCTATTATATTATGAATTTTATCTAACCAGAAATTGAACTTCAATTCAAGGAATAACAAGGTAATCTTGAATTTCACATTTCTCCAGGTTGGAGAATAACAGAGCTAGGCATTTACCAAGCAGAGGTGATTTCCCTACTCAGTCTGGTATCGGAGCTGTCTGAGGCACTTACCGCAGAGTGAAAGCAAATCCTAACTGCCCTGGTTCCTTCACCTGCAAAAGAAGAGGAGCCCCACTGTCACAGGAGCTGTAACTCATTGCAGAGCCTACAGCCGGGGCTGTGCTGAGAGCACCGAGACACCTCAGCATCTCTTGTGTGCATCATCCATTTGACGAATGCTTCTGACAGAATCTTTCTGGTAACACATACAATCCTTCTCCAATGAGATGTAGACACTGCTCAGTAATCCATTTGTAAATTCAGAGTGATGCCAGTAAAATGATGATAATTCCATTTTCACAGGATTTGTAATATTAGCATGATCTGTCTGCATTTAATACAAAATTGTACTAACTTCAGTAAAAGTAGGATCATGCTCATTAGCAGTTGCAAAGTTCCATTGGCCAAATAAAAGAAAAAATTAATCTAGAAAGCTTAATACAAGTCCAAAATAATTTTATATAGACAAAATATTCCATTATTTTAGTTTTGACTCAGAAATTCTGTTTTTAATAAATACTGGAGAGAAAAAAATCACAAATAACACTGTACTATATATATTCCATAAATTTTGGGAAATCTGAGAAATATGACATAGTTAGATACAGATACCAAGGCACAGAGTTCTATATTCATAATCTCAATGAGAAGTAACACAATGAGAGTTAAACTTGTAACTCTGACTCACTAAACTTACAATGATCCATGTAACAATGATTTTTTTATTCAGCCTAATTTTAAAAAAAATAAAAACAAAAATATGATCCTGATAAAATCTGCTACAAATATTCAGTCTCAGTTTTCTCTCTGCTTGCTTTACAGATCTTTTATTGCCTAAACCCAGAGATCTAATCCTTTTTCCAGGTAATGGATATTGTAAGCATTCCTCTCTCTTGCCTTACGTAGTTATAGAAAACAAATTTCAGTCTCCTATACAATTGCCACAAAATAATTTTTCCATATTAAAAAAAAAAAAGCCCAAATAAAAACAAAATCCACCAAACCCAAACTGAACATGTAACATAAATCAGCCATAAAACACAGTAACTGGGTTTTCTTCCATTGAAAAACTCAGATAGTAATGCCTATATTTAATATAAACAATGTTATCTACAAAGAGAACAGACCACCTAGCATGCTAAGTTGAGCTTAAATAGACTCAAATACATACGTTTGCCTTTGCAAGAGCATTTTTCAGCCACAGGATATAGAATAAATGTATTCCATTTCTCCACTGGGACATCAATCCTCCACCTTTTGCCTAGATGTTAGACTAGGCAAGATGACAACAGAAATCTCTAGTTTGAGAGCTCTTCTCGTTACATAAAAACTTTGTCTTTAAGTAATAATTGGGTACAGGACATAGGAATGCTCACTGGACTAATGTCAGGTTCCCCATTGCTAGTACTTTCTCAGTCCTAAAGTACTTTTTGTAGAAGATGATCTTCAAATACCAGGAGTGACTTTGTCCTTCCTGTCCAAAACTGGTATGACCTAACTGGTAGTCCACAGATTTTTCTCTTTTGTCCTGTCTTTCTGTTTGTTCTCTGACCAAATGTATTTGCATTTCCTGCTGCATATTGCCATTACATCTTCAGTTGGTGAGACATAGAGTTTATTCCACATAGCATGTGTAAGAAAGTAGTTGGGAGAGTATTTTGGACGTGAAAAGTGTGAGTTTTGTTGCTTTTCAATAACAGAAGTGTTTGTCTACCTACTTTTGAGCAAAGGTTTTAACAAGCAGATGATCTTATAAAAACACATTTTTACACAGCAAATTTTTTATTGATTAAAAAATTGTCATACCACTGTAGTAGTAGATCAAATTTCATCTATGTATGAAAGACAGATGGTTTAATAGATTTGCCCTTCTGGAATTTCAGGCTAAGAATAAATGCTTTGCCCATTGATAACAGTGCTACACAATAAGGATGTGCAGCACCCACAATGGAGGTGAGTTAAAAATTCCTCAATTTACACATATTAGGATCTTGCAGGAGAAACAAAAATATATCTCAGGTATAAAGTAAGCAGCAGGGATAGTCTTACTGGACTGAGTGAGCATGTGTAAGAGTTGGTCCAAAGAGAACAATATAGTCTCAACGCTGCCAACAGAGACCTGGAGATGGAATGCTGTCCTCGTGGACACCAAGACACAAAGACCCCGGGAAAGAACTGCATGGTGCGAGGAGTACTGTGCCGCTCCCTGCTACCTGGGACTGAAAGGAACAACTACAATACGGCCGCGTAACCACTGTCCAGAAGGTGGATCACAACCACGGTCGTAGCAATGAACCAGAAAACTTGAACTTCATGTGAACTTTTCTTCATTATAATGTCATTATAATACAATACACACCTCCTGGTCTGAAGCCACCCACCTCTGAGGCAAACCACACCTCAGGCACTCCTCTTTGGACATGTGTGGTAACCTTGCTCAAAAAGGCAGAGACTGGCAACAATCCATGGGCCAGA
>JAVJGJ010000059.1:13911207-13941090 GCA_035590215.1 Microhierax caerulescens | reverse complement strand
GGATTGGCACAGGGGGACAGGGAATGGGGGTTGCAGTCAGCTCCAGATGTGCTGTCTCTGCTGCTCCTTCCTTCTCAGGGAGAGGATCCCTCACACTCTGCCCTGCTCCAGTGTGGGGACCCTCCCACAGGAAGCAGTCCTCCAGAAACTTCTCTGACATGAGTCCATCCCATGGTCTGCAGTCTTTCATGAACTGCTCCAGCATGGGTCCCTTCCACAGGGTCACAGGTCCTTCAGGAACACACTACTCCAGCATGGATCCCCACGGGGTCACAAGTCCTTCTAGCAAACTCCTCCATCATTGGCTCCTCTCTCCACAGGTCCTACCACAGGAGCGTGCTCCTGCATGGACTTCCCACAGGGTCACAGCTTCCTCCAAGTACATCCACCTCCTGCAGCGTGGTGTTCTCCCCAAACTGCAGGTGGGTATTTGCTCTGATCTTAGCCTCCATGGGCGGCAGTCGGACAATCTGCATCACCGTGGTCTTCCCCAGAGACTGCAGGGGAATCTCTGCTTACAGTGCCTGGAGCAGCTGCTCCCCCTCCTTCTGCACTGACTTTGATGTCTGCCAAGTAGTTTCTCTCACCTATTCTTACTCCCGTCTCTGGCTACAATTGTCCTTGCACAGGTTTTTTTTGCTTTCTTAAATATGTTATCACAGTGGTGCTACCACTTTCATTGATGGGCTCAATCTAGGCCAGTGACTTGGGAACAGCTGGCATTGGGTCTATTTGATATAGGGAAAGCTTCTAGCAGCTTCTAACAGAAGCCACCCCTGCAGCTCCCCCACTACCGAAACCTTCTCACGTAAACCCAATACACATGAGACTACCTATGGCAATACAGCATTACTGGTCTGCAGGGCTACGTGCAGAGAAATATCACAATAAAATTTAGAACAGAAAACACAATTTTCTAAGATTCTGAACTTATTCATATTTGTTGAGGTCTTAATATTAAATAACCTAATTATTTTTGTACTAAATAAGCAAACATGAGACGCAGTCTGCATACACCCTCTCCCCTTGCCTTAGCCACTAGCACAAATGTGATTATGGAATGGACATAACTGGTTCTGATTTTGGCTGCTTTGCCCAAATAAGCAACTTCTTGTCCAGACAGGAATTTTCTAGGACTAAATTTGTTCCAGGTGATAATGTGTGAGTAAAAAGAACAGTTTCTCAGAGACACTATTCTGAACTGGAATAGCATATATATTGCCTCATGATCAGTACCTGTGGCCCAAATGGTGATTAGTTTTTTCAAGGCTTTTCTTTGTCCAAACTGAACTCAAGGTGTTTATGACACTGTTTTCACCAAGGCAAAATCATGTGAAAAAAAGCAAAACGAACATATCAGAGCTGCACAACTGAAATGCTTGTCTTTATATCATTATAATTATCTTTCTCAGATAATGGATTTTTATCACTTTAGTATATGTGAAGACTGATTAGGCCACAAAGCCCAGGAAATTATAAAAAGGAACATATTTGGTTCTCCAAAAATAAGCACTTATTTTTTGTTTCAGTGGAGCTTTGCCTATATTTTGTTTGCCTTTGATGGATTGTTCAGGTATTTATACAAGCCAATAAACTGACTATGCTTTTTATCTCATTAATGAGAGAGGACACAAGTGGAGAAAATAAAGTTTTTATTACCAAATGAATAGCACAGCAGGGTATGATTTGATAAATAGAACATTTCATTTTACCACATGGGCCTTTCTACTGCAGTCCACATCTCCCAAGTAATTTAATGAACTGTGATGGTTGAACCAGTGCCAGTTTTAATACCCAACATTTTAATCAGCTAGCAAAATAAGTTATAACTGAGCAACACTTGAATAGCACTTGAATGTGTAAAGCAATATGTTGCTGAGAATTATGCTAGTGACTCTAGATGAATTAAAGAAATTGCTGTCTGCTGGATTTAACTGGTTGAACACTTGGGGTTGTTATTATTCCCCTTGGTTTTGCTATTTATAATCTAATCAGGTTTACTTTGCTGTTCACCTGGTGTTCCTCTTTCTGTATTACCTTCCCATTGTTTTCTTACCAAATATTGACTGTATTGCTGGCATCCAGTGTAGGTCTGGAATTACAAACTTCACATTCATACACATATATGTCCATTGGTGTTCATGATTATTGCTTGCAATAATCCAGGCTTCTGACTGCCTCAATAGCAGAAGCAAAAGCACAGTCCGAGAATGCCTCCACAGTAGAAGACATTCTTTTGAAGGAATGTTTTTTTCTGTTATGTTTTGCTCATAGTCTTAGTTCCATATAACTTAAGCCCACAGTGTCCTTCATCCTTGCTGGAATAGGTTGGAGAAAGATAGTTTCATTACTTTTTAGTAGACAGCTCTAGTTTCCACAGTGAACAAAGCTGCTGGCTGGAGGTACTGAAGAGAAGGGGTCTGTGAGTGTGGTTGTGTATGTGTGTGTGTGTCTGGGCTTGACAAATCCTTTCTTAATAACAAGAAGTGGAAAGAGTAGCAGAATTAAGATGTTGAAAGACAGTGGGCATCCAGAAAATTACACAGTAGATTTTGGCTTTCTGCTCTCAAGCATTCATTCAATCCAATGATGGAAATTGCCATCAAAGTGGCCTAGAACCTGTTAAATTTGGCATAATAATTTTTAAAAAGACTGTTCTTCTTTTTGTCGTGTTTTGTTTTAGAGGATAATATGAAGGGAAAAAGAAAAAAATAAAAATAACTCTAAGAAGACACTGTCTGTGTCTCCAAGTAGGAAGTAAGGAGAACCCATTTACACTGCTATTTTCTACTTTTTTCTTAGTCACTCCAAGAAAAGGGAAAGCTGAAGAGGAAAAGGAGAAGAGAGAGTTTTCATTCAAATTAAATTGAAGGGATTATAGTAAATCTATCCCTTATATTTGTATTGGCAAACTGATAGGTTCACATTTGTTGTTTAACAAATCCTATAGCCCTAGTGATCATGGTTTCCCTGATGAAAAGAATGAGTGTTTGTCAGATATTCATGCACTTGCTGTTAATTTTGATACATGTCACACTTCAATTCTAAATATTTGCATTAATCAAATACTGTTTTGATAATTTGATAGCTACTGTCAATAACTATTTCTGATGCATTACAAAATTGCTGGAAGAATGTCACATGTATTTTCTTTGTAAAAGGTTATGCAACTTTATTAACTACTTTCAGAGATGTATTTTTTTAACATTCAAAAATTATGCCATATTCATAATAGTCTTTCACAAACAGCCTTTTGATGTAATATTAAAACCTTCTCATACATTGCAATTGTACTGTGGCCATAATCCATTATATATTTATTCTGAATTTTGTCTTCCACTGCTTCCTCCTACCCAGTTATCTGTCACTTTATTTAATCCCTATGCTTGATAAAATGTCTGTTGTTCTAATGGAAAGTTTCCTATAGCCTTCAATGGGTGTTGGATTGCACTCTGAACCTTTGTGTCTGAACAAAAATACACAACAAACTAATATGTAAATCAATTACTTCAGAAAAAATATTTTAAACCCTGAAATTAAAATACTTGTTTTAGATACATAAATAATCATACTTTCTTATTCAATTGCTTATCTGTGATTTAAGTAAAGAAAAATAGTCTACTTTTTGAGTATTTCCATTGTAATTTTCAGAATAATTTCAAATCCTTTTTTTTTTTTTTAATTTATTTGTGTCTGGATAGTTAAGGATGTATTTAACAGGAATTCTAATGTTGAGTCAGCTGTGTTGGCTTAAGCTTAACTTAAAAACTAGTCAATTTCTTCAAGATATTTTATTATAGATAGGTAAGTTATTGTGATGATACCATTCTTTCTCATGGTTTGATTGTGTTTCATACCACAAGTATTAACACATGTATATTCTAAGCTACTAAACTTTACATGGTTACTACCTAACTAATTATTTCAGCTTACCTGTTGCATGTATAACTAAAGCATACCTATTGGAAAACTCCATTTTGATAAAGAATCCACCATTTTGACAAGTTCTCCATATTTTCAATCTTTGTTAAAAATGTGCCTACATTCTTATTTTGTTCTAGTAAGTTTTTTATTCTTAGATTGTTTTATCCTTTTTTACAAAAAATTAATGAGTCCTTTTTCACCCACATCTACTTTTATCCTTGTGAAGATACTTATAATAGCAATTAACTTTGTCTTGGACAGGCAGCAAGGATGCATACCAGGAATATATGCAATAGTCCAAAATCAGTCTCATCAGGGTCAAATATAGCAATGAAACCACTCCCATTATTTTCTTGCTTATCCATTAAGAGAAATACTAAGTAAATTTTATAATTTCATCAGATTTGCTTGACAATATTTATTTCCTTTGAAGCCCTACTGATTCACTTTAGCACAATGCCTGTTGCCCAGCTCCTAATTAACCCAGTCCCACATTTAACATTGTTTTTTGTTTGTTTGTTTGTTCTAAACTATTATCTAGAATACTGGCCTGTATTTGAGCTGATCATTTGGCTTGTCCTTTCCTAGTGCTTATTCAAACATTAGGAACTTTCCAGTATTTTAGAATTATGTTTCAAGATGTATCAAAAACTGATCTTAACAGACTGAAGTTTGAGAAAGATGGGTGTAAGTTACCAGGATCTGTCAATGTATAACTGTAATGTTGTTGTCCAGTATTTTCCCAAGCTACCAATTGTCTTGAAAATACACCATTATGTCTTAGATATTACTAGCAAGCAAACCAATAATATGTAATTGCTTGCTTGTGATCCCCATTTTGTTTTAATGTTATCACTGCTGTTGGATTTTTGTATTTTATTGTAAATAATTTTTTACTGAAAATAAATTGTGTTCAGAGTGTCTAACTTAAAGCTTAATTGGAAAGCACAATTTTTACCATAATATAATAATAAATAATGACAGACTAAATAAACAAAAATATAATAGAACTCAGCTTCAAATAAGAGGCTTTTGCAATGTGACTGTTGTAGGTATCTGTGTCCCTTAAAATTTTCATTGCCTTCAGTGATGCTCTTCACATACCCACTCAGGTAAATAACTGGTTACCATTAATTTATTTGTAACACATCTATATAAGGGAATATGAAACACTACATAAAAGAATGTTCCAAGCATACTCCAAAAGGATGCTGGTATTCTGAGAAATTACGGATTTCAAAAATTAATCTCTGAGCTAGATATCTCCTGGTTGTCTATCTAGTGTGAGCACAAAAAAAACCCTATGTACAATTAGTAAGATCAGACAATTTCTTACTTCTGACCTAAGACATTATTTTAATAGTAACTATGGTTTAAAAATAATGATTAAAAAAGCAAATATAGTAATCTTATTCAAAAGAAATCATAAATTTCCCTCCAATATTGTACAAACTAGCAGAGAAAAATGCATGTATATATCATTTACTAAAGTGTGAAAACATTGTGGCACAGACTAAGTTTTATCCTGAGACAGAAGTCTTGGAAGACAGATCAACAGAGAGTATTGTAAAATTTCTTGCAGATTCTTTGTCTGATATTACTTATAAGCTATTTAGTAAAATATTAAATCTTTTTATCTCACAAGATTAAAGACAGCCAAATTAGATTCTGGCACATAGACTTGTAGAAGAATTAGATAGCTTTGTTATTGTAATGAGGTCAGAAATAATGTTTCTTGGTTCTTGTGAATTGCTGATTTAATTCTTGGGAACAATTTACATTCAGGAACATACTTTCATTTTTAGTGGAAAAAAAGAATTAATATATTATTCTCTTTCTTTAAAATACTGTTAGCAAAATATACAGCTAGTTGTGTTACAAATAACAGCCTTCACTGGGATTACCTACCAGCTGTCAGGTTTGGATGAGGAAACATGATCAGCAATTTAAAAATGAAACACCATAATGTTGTTATAAGAACTTACCATTAAGCCTAATTTTGACTGTAAAACTGGCAAACTTGCTAGACAAGTAAAATATAAGCCAATCACTGAAACATGACCTCTGCAGTATTTGTTCTAGGATACAACCAGTATGTTTACTCTGCTATCAAAATTTTGTGTCTGAGATAAGCAGATATCCTCTTGTCCCACCCATACCTATAATCAGGCAAAAGGACTCTATCTACAGGGGAACACTAAGGGAAAGACAAATGAGCACCCATTTCTTTGAGATGTTTCCTGCAAATCCCACTCTGATAGAAGAGTCACAATCATAATGTGATAACACTACCACACTGCTTCTTAGCCTCTTTTGGTAACCCCGAGCTTTTGGCCTTGGAAGACATTTTTGGAGGGAGGTGTATAGATTTGCAAATGTAAAAGAATTACACAACTTGTATACAGCTTGCACTATATTGATACTTCTGAAATCTTCTCACAAAGGTTTCAAGAAGATTGTGCATTTGGTTTGGCTTGCCTTATGAAAAGCTTCTAATCTGTGCAGCAGTGCCACAGAGAGAAACCATATGCCCATATGCTCCTTCTGTGCACAGATCTTCAAGGAAAATTTAGAACTCAAATTTTTACAAATTTACACACTTCAAAAAATGTACAGTACAGTATAAAAAAAAAAGAGAGAGAGAGAGAGGAGGAAACAGAGGAGAAAGGGAAAGAAGAAGTAAGAAACGCATCAGTATTTTTTGGTTCTTTTTAGAATGTAATTGGGTGGGGGTTTGCAATTACTACAGAAATGAAAGATGTTTGCTTTCCTTCAGATGTGTCAAAGGAAAGTGGGAACTCTCTTGGCTGCCTCCTCCCAAAAACCTCAAAGCTAGTAACCACCATGAAAATATGAATGAAGCTATTCAAATTACTAATCCAGAACTAACAGATGTGACAAAATGCATGCTACCTTTTGCAACTAAAGGCTAAGTAAGATATTCTAGATTTTGTTTAATGCACAAAACACTTGAGTTCAGACAACTAAATCAGTCTTTTCAGTTGCTAAATCCTGAGAGACTACTGAGAATAATATTGATCAACAAATAACCATTGCTTTCTGTATATGTGTTGAATAATTAATTGAAGTCAGTGCAGCCTTTATTGGCTGATGGCAATAGAAAATATAATAACAAAGGTACAAAAATACTTCAACCAAATAGATTTTCTATGTGGTAAGGGATGAAGTCTCAACTTACATGGATGTAGACTACCTGGTGACCACATTTTTTTAAAAAAAAAAAAAGAGATTAAATGAAACATCAGTTCTATAAATCACAGGTGGAAAACTGCTTATTTTAAGCAGTTTTAAACTGCTTTTTTTAAACTGCTTATTTTACTGGCATGAAGTCTTACTCTCTGAATTTTGTCTCCTGGGTAGAGATTCAGCTGTGTAAATACTTAGCAACATGCATTTAGCATGCACTGAGGCATCTGAAACACTCAGGTGTGTAGTTCCCCAAGGGCCTAGAAGGTGTGACAGAAAATCTGCAGGAAGACCCCCTACTCTTCTGGGACAACAGCTAGGGAACAGGCAGGATACCGTCATGTTTACGCACCTGAATGTTTCCTCTGATGATTTGTTCGTTCTCATTTAATCATCTCAGATAGTGATTTGCCAGCTTGAACTATCAGCTAATAGAGAACCTCTGCAAATTATTCTGATTTTACAAACCCTTTGTTATTGTTCTTTTCCTGTGTTCTTACACCTTATCTTTTAAGAATAAGTTTGATCCTGTTGTCTGCCTTGAACTGGAATGGGTGCAAAAGACTATTAACAGCTGGACAGACCTTTCATAACAGCTCAAGGAGCCAGCTGAAGTCTGGAAAATATAGGTTCTCCTTAGCCATGTTACCCCTGCACCTTGCATCTTTTCACATTGTTATTTGTCTTATATAGTCTGTGCCTCAGCCTCATTCTGATGAAATCTACAATAAGTTTTTCCTCCAGGAATGCATCATCAAGGTAACAATATTCTCTTTGACATCACAATTTGGTTAGACAAGAGTGTACCTAACCAGGAATTGGGACCATGCTGGGATATTTTCCTCAGTTAGTGATTTTACCTTTGTTTTTTCAAAAATATTTTAGTATACTTTAGCACAGCTTTTCTTCATTTTTGTTTTCTTCTGCTGTCTCCCTTACAGTGCATTTTCATTTAATTCAAAGTGTTCAAACAAGTTCTCACACACATAACCTCAGCAACATACGGTATTTTTCTAAATTCTACAGAAAAAAAAGTTTCATTTTCCATATGTTCTAACTAAATTGATGCTTCCATAATGCTGCCCCAGTAACTCTACATATACTGTCCAATAAAATGTCACCTTTAACCCATCCAATGTGCTGTCTTTCTACAGCTATGAGAATTGTCTTGAGTTTGTGCACATTTGCTTTTTAGTACCAAACTGTATAGGAGGAAAGGAATATATAGCTCTAAAGAAAAAACAAAAGTGATTGTACTGGTTTTGGCTGGGATGGAGTTAATTTTATTCATGGTAGCTTGTACAGTGCTGTGTTTAATATTTGTGATGAAAACAGTGTTGATAACACACTGGAATGTTATGTATTACTGAACAGTGCTTGCAAAGCATCGAAGCCTTTTCACTTCGCTCACTGCCCTGCCAGTAAGCAAGCTGGGCGTGCACAAGAAATTAGGAGGGTACACCGCTGGAACAGCTGACCCCAACTGACCAAAGAGCTATTCCATACATATGATGATATGCTCAGCAATGAAAGCTGGCGGGAAGATGGAGGAAGTGGGGACATTGGGAGTTACGATGTTTGTCTTCCCAAGTAAGTGTTATGCATGATGAAACTGTGCTTTCCTGAAAAATGACTAAACACCTGCCTTCCAATAGGAAGTAGAAAATGAATTTATTTTGTTTTTCTTAAGCACACAGTTCTTCTTTCCCTATTTAAATGTCTTTATATCGACCCATGAGTTTTTTTACTTTTACCGTTGCAGTTCTCCCCCCATCCCACCGTAGGGAGTGAGAGAACGGCTGTATGGTGCTTAGCTGCCTACCAGTCTTAACTCACAACATGGTCTTAAGAAGGTAGTGTGAGGTTCTGGCAAAGCCAGTACTTTCCATTTAGTATCAAGGCCTTTGACTGGAGTTCTACAGAGAGTGAGAATAGGTGGAACAAATAGTTTCAGAATCAATGACGGCTTTACTTTTATATATCTTGGTGCCAATGGGTGAGGGTAAAACCATCTGAAAGGAAGGGGGAAATCCAGAAGAAATGTGCTCTTTCCTCAAAGAAAAAAATATAAATCTCCTTTATTTCTCTTCTGGGAAAAGTCCAGATAACTTCTGAAGAAAAAAATTGCATTGCCTCTTTCACAGAATTATGCCATGACTTCACTATAAGGAGTTGTGTAAAAAAAAATGGAGCGGATGGTGTCAAACAGCCATCACAGTAATTTCTACACTGTTGAATACAAGACATCAGGAGCCAGTCCCTAGTCCATAAACCAAATGGCTTAGACTGGCTCCCTTAGGATTAGTTATGCTCTAGAGCAAATTGGGCTACAGCCCATGGCAATTGGCTCTCCTCTGGAACCTTATGATGCTCCCTGAAGTGTGTGAGGGGGTCCTGTGCTTTTTCAGTTCAAAATGTTTGAAACAACAGGAAAAGTGTGTTGCAAGCCACAAGAGCTGTGTTTTTGTAGCACAAAACAATGCACGTAGCGGGTGTTTTAGCATGTTTGTATATTTACTTATGTTATGTTATGTATATTTAGCATGGGTAGTACAGAGGCACTACAGAAGGAAAGAGCAGGCAAAACTAGCAGTCTTCTGTGCTAGCTTTTTCTTTCTTTCTTTCTTTCTTTCTTTCTTTCTTTCTTTCTTTCTTTGTGTTGTTGTTTTTTTTTTTTGTTGGGTTTTTGTTTGGGGGTTTGGGGTTTTTTTTGGAGGTGGTGGTGGTGGGTTTTTTTTAAAGGGAAAATGGAGAAACATGACCAGCCCTTGTCTGGCAAAAAGCTAATTGTAGTGATACATATGACAGCCAGGAAGCAAGCTGACTATTAAGCAGTATGGACAGCCAAGGGTTCAGTGCTTGAGTTTGCTCCCTGGTGAATGTAATTGTCATAGTAGATATACCCATCTACCTCTATCAAAATCAGCTATGTGGCATGTGCCACCTAAATGGAACACACCTGCAAAGGGCAGTATGTAGACATCAATTAAAAAGTACATTTCCTATACTAAAACTGTTTTCATGAAATCTGAACCTAGAAGAATACTGTCATCTATTCCATACACACTGTACCTGTCATTCTTCAATAGCTTTGTACCTATTGATGTAAATTATGTCCAACTTAATCATCTGGAACAGCTGGTGCTAAGGTACATTTTGCTTCCATGTGGTTTCTGAAATGCAGAAGCCTTTCCATACAGCTATCACTTAGTAACTTGCTTTGAATTCCTTCATCCTCTTCCCCTTAACCAGGAGGACAACAGTGCTAGGAAATATTTTAGGATTATCATCTTTTTCCAAGTGACTATCAGTGACAATTTTAGATGTAAGAAGCATTCCCAGGAAAGCTTCTTCATTCAAGACCTCAACAGTTTTTGTTCTTCCCTTAACAAAAATGCACTGCGCAGGCTGTGGGCTATTTATTTACATTATAGCACATCTGGGATACACAGGTCAAATTTATGCCACATATGTAAGCTCCCACGAGGATCTTAACTCACACTGTAATGAGAGTTCACTCTGAATGGCAAACATGAATAAAAGGTGTACAATGACCACTTTTCCCTGTTAGCCACTCATCTGTCATCAATTTTCACACAAAAGGGTGGAGAATCAGGGAAACATACTGAAGCAGATTTGGTCACACAGACTTTTAAGGGAAGGGCATTCATCTGTAGTAAGCTTAAAGTGGTGAGGAAGCAGTTCAGTTTTACAAAAGCAAGATTTAAACACTTCTCTGTGATGGTGAAGCTGAATAAGCAATGTTACATTAATTTACCACATGCCAGAAGGTCAAAATATATTTAAAAAATTCTGTTAATAATCATTCAACAGTGGTTTTTAAAGAGTTAAATGAAATAACCCTATAAGTGTAGTGTTTGTTCAGTTAAGGCTTTATCTACTCATTGTAAAATTTTTGCTGTATATTTTTGGTAAATATTATGAGTAGGATCATATGATCAAGTGCACTGCTATTTCCATGGCTTAATAAGCTACTGCCTAGCAACTGAGACAGCTGACCACATTCTTGATCTTAATCAGTGCCAATTATAAGTCACATATATTGGCCTCCATTGTATTCCATTATATAACATAAGGGCAAAAGAAGTTTTGAGATTGTAAATACACTTGCAATAAAATGAAGAAAAAAAACCTTTATCTTATGAAAAAGGCAAAGCCATTTACTTGACTAAGCTGAATATCCAGCTTAAAAATCTACATTTTACACCTAATAATGGCTTTTGTTTATTTAAACAGTGAAAAATATTTGATCAATATGCCTCTCAAAAGCTTAGCAAAGTAATGTGGTTTCTTATCAGGTAAGCTTCATATATGAAGGAGGGTCTAACCTTTGTAAAGAGTTTTTTTCACTTCCATGAGCAGTAAGTAATATTTTTTTTAATAAGATTGTATATCTACATTAAAATAGGAAGGACTAGAGCATGGCAAAAATAGTATGTAGTTGTTCTATTATTTTACTCAAAGGGAAAACTAATACAATATAATGAATGATAATGAGGAAAAACTATTTGTCTCAGTACAGCAAAACTAATGAAAAGTATGCGTATGGAAGCATGACTTGATGATACTTCACTTTTAATTGAAACCAATGAGACCCCCTGCCTGCCAGTTTCAAACATCTACTCAGAGAGATATGATTTTCTCCAGTAAGTGGTGAATAACTACCAAAATTTTAAAAGGTGATATGTAAGGCAAATATGTAGTTCTGTATATTATTTATGAAAATATTTCATCTGACATTTAGGGATAAATTAGTACAATGATTGTAGAACATGGAAGGCAAGTAATCACTTCTCCTGGAGGTTTTTCTATGAGGAACACTAAAACTTTAAACACAATTTCAAAGATCTTCACTTTGCAGAAAAGATTCTCAACTATTTTAATAAAAAAGGCTTTAGACATAAAGATTTTACACCACCTACAAGATTATTATCTCTGTGACTTACACAAAAAGCATTACAAAACATACATTTTACATTTACCTTTAAATTGCTATTGTTCAACAGTTTCAGCATGCTGTAGCACCTTCAACTCAAAGCCAGAGGCAAGAGCAAGGAGAGGCAACAGGGCATATGTATTTTAAAGGAAAAGTTACCTGTGTGAAAGGAAGTTCTTATCAAACTGGGAGGCTAAGTCCTTGTTGTACCTGCACTAGCGTTTCAGTACCTGAGACATGCATCTTCAAATCGTATTCATTTTTCTTTAGATGGTGTAATGTGTAGGTTTGTTTTGCATCAGTTATATCAGAATATCAGTCATCCTTTTTAAAAATTCCTTTAACACAGGCTTTTTAACATAATATTACCCACAGCTTAAAATGGCCTTCCTTCTGTGTTGCTGTTTTCTCTTCTTTAAGGTCTTTTTTCTATACAGGGGCACCAAATTTGCATTGCTCATTATTTTGGTACTATGCTTGTTTTCTATCCATTCTCTTGAGCTATATTACTAATATTACTTTACAACGTGGTTGCCTTAAATCTTGAAAGTTTACCTGTGTCAAAACCAAGTTTTCAAAAATATAATCTGAGCAATTTCTCTGGTATCTACAGGATTTCCACTACATTCTGTCATAGCCCCTCTATAGCACAACTCTGCCTCTGGTGCTGACTGTTTTTAGGATCTTCAGAATTTTTAAAGTCATCCTACATCATGTCTTTTCTGTCACTTTATGTTATAGGAAGGGATATGAAAGTGGCAAAATAAAGGAAGAAATAAGTGGTATAACTTGTGGCATCCAGATCACTGGGTCTTTGGCAGGTGTTCTACCTTCTATCCGAAAGCCAGTTTAAAGGATTTACATATATAGATATAGATATAGATATAGATATAGATATAGATATAGATATAGATATAGATATAGATATAGATATAGATATAGATAGATATAGATCTAATTATTTTTAAAAAAATAAGGTGACATAGTGTTCCAGGAATTTTAGTCACTATTTTGGCCAGCCAAAGAAAAGGAATATTTCAAATGTTCACTAACATGGTTAATCAACTCTTCATATCCCCAGTAACCACCAATTCCAATAAGCTTACCAGCATCCAGTTACCCTTTGCTACTACTGATAGCCTAACCATCCATCTATACAATGTACTCTCAGAAGAAGAAATACAGGCAGCTTTGATGAACAAGTCTGTTAAAGATACTCCCAGATAAATGTGACTTATTTAAGTACAGTACATGAATGCTTTTAAATTAAATAATCTCTCAGGTCATAAGTATTCTGATATTTGAAAATTACTCTCGGAAAAGGCACTTTCCTTCCAATTCAAACAAGACAAAATTCTACTAACTCTAAATATAACAGCACAATCAATGAGATACTTTTTTGAAAAAGAATGATTCTATTTTATCTACTTTTTGGAGGATAAAATTTTCATACATCTTACAATTTCTACCATAAAACTATTCAATCTTAATATAGGTATACCTGTAAGCTACTTTGTAGGGTCCTGCAGCTAATGTTTAAAAGTCTTCTCCACTTAAGCACTTTTGAACTGTGCCTTCCTTTCCATCTGTATTTTGGTTTGGCAATTCACAAAGAACAGCAAGATCATAGAATCATAGAATCATTTAGGTTTGAAAACAACTTTAAGATCAAGTCCAAACATTAACCTAGGACTGCCAAGGCCATCACTAAACCATGTCACTAAGCACCTCAGCTACACAATTTTTAAACATCTCCAGGGATGGTGATTCCACTACCTCCCTGGGCAGCCTGTTCCAATGTTTGACAACACTTTCAGTGAAGAAATTTTGCCTAATATCCAATCTAAATTTCCCCTGGCACAGCTTGGGGCCATTTCTTCCTGTCCTGTCTCTTGTAAATTGGGAGAAGAGACCTACCTGCACCTCGCTACAACCTCCTTTCAGGTAGTTGTAGAGAGCAATAAGGTCCCCCCTGAGTCTCTCCTCTCCAGGCTAAACAACTCCAGTTGCCTCAGCTGCTCCTCATAACACTTGTGCTCCAGAGTCTTCACCAGCTCCATTGCCCTTCTCTGGACACAGTCCAACACCTCTACAGCCCCCTTGAATTGAGGGTCCCAAAACTGAACACTGGATTTGAGTTGTGGCCTCACCAGGGCTGAGTAGAGGGAGACAATCACTGAACCTTGTTCTACTGGCCACACTATTTCAGATACAAGCCAGGATGCTATCAGCCTTCTTGGCCACCTGGGCACACTGATGGCTCATGTTCAGATGGCTGCCAACTAGCACCCTCCGGTCCTTTGCCACCTGGCAGTTTTCCAGCCACCCTTCCCCAAGCCTGTGGTGTTGCATAGGGTTGTTGTGACCCAAGTGCAGGACCCAGCACTTCTTGTTGAACCTCATACAATTGGCCTCAGCCCATTGATCCAGCCTGTCCAGACCCATCTGCAGAGCCTTCCTGCCCTCAAGCAGATCAACATTCTCTCCTGACTAGGTGTCACCGGCAAATTTACTGAAGGTTCCATGTAAACTGACCCATGTCATGAAACATGACACACCAATAGCAAAAATAAAAAAACACCTGACATTTAGCTGTTGACACCAGACCTGGAGCCAGGTATCGACCTGTGGGATCTTCTGATTGCACACCCCATTGTTCCCTGCAACTGGCAGGATAGAAGAAAACACTACTTGTGCTCCTGATCCCTCAACCAGTTACCCCAAGGCTCTGAGATCCCTCTTGTGTGCCCTCAAACTTCTGGTCTATTGGACTTCATTTTTGCCCACTTGGAAGACCAGTAATGGTTGATAATCAGAGGGCTGTACCCAACAAGGGAGTTTTATAGTAACATCCCCTACCCAGCCCCAGGATCTCTTTTGAGTGGTGACTAGTCACAGGACCAAAGGCAATGGGTACAAAGTGAAACACAGGAGGTGCCACCCAAACATCATGAAACACCATTTCACTGTGAGGGCAGCCAAGAACTTGCACAGGTTACCCAGGGAGATTGTGGAGTCTCTCTCTTAGAAACACTCAAAAGCCATATGGACATAGTCCTGGGCAACTGGTTCTGGGTGGCCTTGCTTGATCTGAGGGGTTGGACCAGATGAACTCCAGAGGACCCTTCCAACCTCAACCATTCTGTGGTTCTGTGATACTTCCTTCCTCACTCATTCTACCTATTTAGATAAGACTGCTTCCCACTTCACAGACAGGACCAATGAACTTGGACTATGCCAGCTGTAGAACCTCTGATGGCTTTTCAAATAATTCTTTGGAAATGGTTTTCAACAGACAGTTTCTAATTCACTGGACATTTGTCATCTCATAAGTTAAAACAGCACACACTCTACTTTTACTAGAGTTTTTAGGTCTACCTTGCCAGGTCCTAACAATGGATAACACTTTTGTCTATAAAGATGCTCTTGGCAGGACAATCGGACAGATCTGTATCTCCCTGCCAAGTACACAGTGATCTAGTGCCTCACCTGAGCTTCTTCAGGCAGTTCCTCCTTAACCTATCAATCAAAAAAGTTGCTTTTTTTGAGGGTTGCTCAAAATGGGGGCAGAGCCATTCCTTCTTAGCAAAATAACGCATCTTCTGCCACTGAGGCTATTTCCCTCATTTGCTCAAACTATAGCTTCATCATAAATCACCCTAACTAAAGGACCTATTTTCTTCTTTTTGTTATTTAAAGCAGAGGGATTTTTACTATAATGACTTGTAACATAGATTTGTGGTCTTTATTTTTTCTTTCTATTTAGTTCCTTGGTACTCCTTTTGGGTGTTGTTACCTCCTGCAGGAGTTGTGAAAACAATATAACATAAAAAGTAGCAATTGCATTCCCACAGTGCACCTGAGATTACAAAGAATTCCTTCTTTATACTACAACACAGAAGGACAGTTTTATACTGGGAAAAACCTGTGGCATTGTTTTCCACCTTCAGAAGCACAAAGACATACTTGACAGTCACAATTTGGCCCCATCATTAAGATAAAGAAATATTTACAGCTGGCCATGGCAACATGTTACTATCATTACATCTAAAATTTCTAGTATGTTTTACTCTGTACCTTTGCAAACATTCTGTTATTTGAGCCTTACAATATATTTATAAATATCTCATCTGAAAGATGAACAACCTTAGATGCAAATCTTTCAAATTATTTGTCTGAAGTCACACAACAAGTAAGTGACAGAGAGAATAAAGAGAATAAAACCTAGGAGTATTGATTCTGAATTCTGTATTCTAGCCGCTAAGCTCACTCTTTCATTTTGATGCAGCCAAACTCAAATGTAGTCAGTAGGACTGTTGACCTGATTAAATCTGAAAATACTCATGTTAGTTTTATTTTCTTCTTTATGTGTAACTTTGTTCCTTCTTTGTGCATACAAAGCATTTACTACATTACTGTTTATTAGCAGTGTATTTATGTTCCATTAAGCTACTTTTGCAGAACATTAAAGTTACATAAAAGTGGTTGCCAGTACAGTCATGCTGTGAAATACATGTTCTTTTAAGCATAAAAGCAACAATATGTTCAATTTTTTGAAGCAAATAAATTTGCCAAAGACACAGTTTAGCATTTAAGGGCCATTTGTCTGCCACAAAAAACATTTCTAACACTTCCATTGTGTGCTGCATGGAGAATCAGTCCATACTTCTCTCGTAATAGTGTATCAGTGTGAACATTCAGGTATTTATTATTTTGAAAGTAGTTGTTTTCTTCCTACATATTGGAAGCTTATGGTCATTTTATTCCAAACTTACTTTAGTATAGCAGGGTTTATTTTTACCATTCATTACTAATACTTGAGCCAAGAGATCTTAGGATAAAACTCATCAGAGTCAGAACATTTTGGAGGACTTTAGCAAAATCCAGGTCTATTGGCATATCTAAATAGACAGTGAGACATTCTAACCTTTTTTTCCATTGAGTTGAAACCTAGGAATAGTTTGAACAAGATTATCTGATATATTCTTTTTTTTTTTTCTTTTTTTTTGGGGGAGGGAGGTGGAGTGGTGGTGGTGGTGGTGGTGGTTGGGCAGCTATAACACAAAATGACTGGTTCACATTGTCTGCATCTGAGTTAGCAGTGTTCTATTTTCTACAGTATCTCACCCCTAGGAGCATCTAGGTTTCACATCAGCTACAGCAGGAAAAATTGGCTGCTCTGAAAAGCAGCAGAGATTACAGAAGTAAACTAAATCACACCTTTTTTGGTGATTTTTCAAATCAGATCATGAATGGCTTAGCTCTATGTAGTTTTTCATATCTCAGAACAACTGCTGGCATAATAATAAATTAAATGAGTCACTTTCTTTTCACATTAAAAATCTTAAGAGTTTCCTAACTATAAAAACAATATACTATGTGAACCAGAGTAATCCTTTGTGGCAAATTTTTTTTTAGATTTTCATTATATTTCTTTTCATTTACTTTCTCATTTACTCTATTCCCACATGGGTGAAAGGCAGGGAATAGGAAGGTAACAATCTGCAAAAAGAAAGATATTTTTAGACAGAGATAATACTTTCTTTAACTGCCTTTTTACTGAGAATTTAATGTAAATGCTAACTAGTTTGTTCTTTGCTTATTTGTACCATAAAGCAGAAACATATATCTTATACCTCCATAGTATTTTTAATTATTTCCCTGCCTCTATTATCTACTTCTTTGTTTCCAGGCATTTGTCTCTTATCACTTATCCAGCATTTGCCTTTTATCAGTCATGACCTCAGGAGCATATTGTTCCTTCTTAATTCCAGGAGTATTGTTATCACAGAAAACATGGAGGTAAGCATGGTTCCTGTATTTAGGAAACTGCAATTTTTAAACTCTTAATTTAACACCTGTTTAACAGCTAAAACATCTTTCAAGACCTGCAAAACTTTGGCATTCCTTATCAGTAGAACTCAAGAAGAAAAAACTTTCTTTTTTTAATTTGACCTGGGATTAACTTTGATTTGGCAGGAAAAACCTGTTTTCCTTGGTCCCAGAGCTGTGTGGGTAAAGTGCTGTTATCTTTCTGCCTCTCAGACAAATAGTACGGCCATTGATGCATTTAGGGACAAATCCTGAGACAGCAGGTGTTGCAATCATGTATGCCAGCATACATACATCTCTGTTTCACTAACATTGCCGACTACAGTAAAATTCCACCAAAGGGAATCTGGGGAATTTGCAATGACTGGTGCATAATTTAATCCTGCCACTGATTATTTATTATGTGTGTAAACTCAGCATGTGAGTTCTTTGGATAAGGCACTGTGAGATATGGCCCAGTGTTTGAAAGCAGAACCATTATCCCTTAAGTACTATAGAAAGAGATTCGCAGGTCCTTTGCAAGGTTCATGAACATTAATTTCTCTTTAGACTCTCTCACCTTTCTTCCTAACACAGTTAAGAGAGGATCTGTGGTTTTGTTTAGGGTTGTGGTTTTGTTCTTTGTTTCTGTAAAAATGTTATCACATCCAGCCAGAAATAAAATATGAAATGTTTTGAATAAGATACCCTAGTGTGAGCTTCTGTTATAGTCCACTGCAGCAGAAACATGTATGTGTGTATAGACTCAGTTGTCTGGTGTTTTCTTATTTTTTTCCCGGATGTGGAGAATGTTGAAACACAAATCTCTGAAATGCAGGGAATAAAGTCTGAAGGAACTGGAGATAGCTAGAACATAAATTGTGCATTTTCTGCAGTGCAGCCACAACTGCTGATTCTCAGTCATGCCTACGTCTCCTCACTAAACCTCACTAAGATATGTTCAATTCTTTTGACTCAGGGTTAGCTGCAGCAGATGTCTGGTAGTCATAATGTCCTCTTACAGGGCTTTCAGCCAGATGAAAAACAGGCTTAAAGCTTCCAGGGCTATTTTGTGGGAGACGTCAGAGTAAATAATCACACTAGTCTCTTTTGACCGTGAAACCTGAGTCTTTGAAGTGTTCCCTAACATCTCCCAGCAGTTCTCATTTTCCCAGCATAACTTCCACAACACAGGGAGTGCTACAATATCATGATGTCCCTGAAGAGTATCATAATCTAATGATCAAAGAAGGGCAAAATCAGAGGAAAATGTTAGAAACCATATGAAGAAGTTGGAAATTAGTTAAGATGTATAAAGTATTTAAAATATTCCACTGTGCTAACCTTCCCATCATTTCTCTTCCTTTGTTGGAAAACTGTGATATTTCTGTGATGTTCCGCAGAGAGTCATTGGGGCATTGCCAGAAGATCTCTGCCTTCCTACCTCCTCAATGATAAATGCAATGGGCTTCTCGTTATTTTTCTCTGAAGTTATCTATAAAAGTTTGTTAATATATTCCACAGGTAAATAACCAAATTCTAACTAATGCTGGCAAAATCAGCATTACAGGAGCAACAGTGTTGATCAACACATGAGCGCACACAAGAAAAAAATACAAAACAAAAAATCCCAACCCAGTTCAAGTTCTTAGAGAATAAACCTCAAAAACTTAGCACAGAAAAAATGTCAAAGACATAATTGTAGAATTGTTATGATGTCTTATATAAATTCTTTTGTTGTCAACTGGCTTGCAGATACATGATTAATAGAAGGCCAGTCTGTTATTCTACTTGAAATTTAGACAAAAAAAATGTGGATATCTATAGTGAAGAACAGGAAAGACTCTGAAAGACAATGTTGCAGGCAGTTGGAGGAACGTGACCTTGGGAGAAGGGATTGACACCACAAATACCTCAAGCCGCGGCATAACAAGATAAGGAGAACCAAATGGTTAATGAGACCAAACAGAAAATTACTTGAACTATGTGAGAACTATCCTAATTAGTATACTAAAAGATCCTCCCTAGAGCAAAGAAAGCCGCACCCTCCCCATAGAACATGGGGGGGCCAACACTGTACCTTTAAAGTGAAACAAGGCTTGTAAGAACCAATGAGAATTATGCACGACTAAACATAATTAAAATCAATTGTTCAAAGTGTATAAAGTGTTTTACTACGTGTTAAGAGGTGCTAGCTTTGTGGATTTACCACCTATCACCCATCCCTGTGCAGACATGCAATAAATGGTGTCTCGGCTCTGTGTGTGAAACAGGCTCTCTGCACACCTGCTAATGAACTCTGTGAGAAAACATTTTTATCTATGAAATATTCAAATAAGGCTCAAAATCTAGTTTGATTAGATTTCTGCCATTCTGTGAAATTAAAGTGGACTGATTAAAGATTTAAAACTCCTAGCTAACTAGAATTTAAAGTTTCATCTCGTGATAACCATAACACAAGTTATTTAAAGTCTTGATAGAGGTGAATATTTCTGCAACATTTTACAGAACCAGAAGGTACAGGAGAATCCATGTGATACAGAGAATGTACAATTATAATAAGGATCTCGATATAGCATTAATATATTTTTCATTAATGTTTTCCACATGTCTGGACAATAAAAACAGATCTTTTTTCCTGCTTGCTTTTCACCTCTATTCTCCTTCACTGTTTCCATGTTGACACCAGCATTTCTGTACTGTGCTGCCCTGGCTCTCCCCTTAGCTTGTCAGAGGAGGGTTAGATCTAATTATTGATTCAATTATCTACCAGTTAGGTGTCAACATACCATGGGTGGTGCAATGGTGTCTGAACTCAAAAATTAGGGACCCAGACTCTTACCTGAGGCACACCCTGTTGCAAGGTGTACACCACTGAAAAGAGTGGAAGGACGCTGGAGCAGACAGAGCACACAGAGGAGACTCCCCACTCTCCTTGAGGAGCACCAAAAGGCTTTCAGAATTTTCAAAAACTAAATCAATATATTCGATTAAAAAAAAAAAAATCCAGAGAAAATACACATCCTGTAAAAATAATTTCTGTAGAAAACTTTTCATCAATTTACTATGGGGTATTTTGTAAAAGAACTTCCATTTTTCCTTGTTATTACATTACTATAAAAATGCAGACTTTAAAAAAAAAAAACAACAGCCTAAAAAACTGGAGGTTATATGACATTTTATTTCTTACAATAGCCTTACCAGGGACATTTTGGGTAAAAAAAAAAAAAAAAAAAAAGTAAAAAAAAATAATTATGAAGTTAGAGAAACTGTATGGAGAATGAAGTCTATTTGAAGTATTCTTGACACTAGCCCTTTGAAAAACAACTCATTGTAAAAAGGAAGCTGTTGCTAGGACACTATAGCCACTATCATCAGGATAATGTGGTGAGGGGGAAATTTATTTTTTTTTTTAATATTTTAAACAAGACATCTTGATTGACGAACACAACATATTGTGAACACTGGTATCAAAGCTATCTGGTATATTAAAGACTGGGTGCAGCATTCAATTTCACGTTGAAAAGCCAAAGTGCAGTTAAAAGTCTTCAAAGTGAAACCCATCAAAGAGCACCACAAGAAATGAATGGCCACAAGGCTTGTTAGCTGCTTGAATAGAGGAACGCAGACACATAGCTCAGAAGTGAGCTGAGAACACAAGCCAGAGAGACTAAAGAGTGAACGAACAGATGTTGCTGCGGAGGTGAGTAAAGTATGAAGCCGTTTCATTCTGTTGCAGTCAAAGACAACTAAAACCATAAGGAACAAAAGTAACCATGAATGGCTGCTGAATTAGTCTTCCGATTGGGAATGGCCAGCTAGCTGAAATAACAAATATAGGAGATCAAAGGAGTATGGGGACTGTACAGACCTGAAGTCAAGTTAGGTTTATGGGCAAAATTGTGACTCTCTGAAGTCATCAATAAAACTCCCATGAACTAGAACAGACCCTTTGATAGTCTTCTATGCTTTTTTTCCTGTCAAAGAAAGTGTCCAAGCTTCTTCAGATATCTGTGCTATCAATTTCAGTGCAGTTTTGCCTTGGAGAGTCTGGGCCTACAGTCAGAGCAGAACAGTTCACAAAGAAAATCAGCTTGCATGACAAATTTCCTGCTCTGCCTGAGGAAGAGTGCAAAGGTATTCTCTCCTAATTAAAATATGAATGCTGTCAACTGATAATCTTCTTTGTGAAACATAACAAGCTCACTAATTAAATGTGTGATTTCTTGACATTTAAACAGGTCAATTTTTTTTTCTATGTGTCTGATCATTTATTTGAGGTGCTTCTTCCAGGCACGTTTATTATACTAACCACAATTAATAACCAGTACAACAGACCCTTCTAAAACAGAAGAGTGAATGATGTAGTTTTGTCCTTTTGCTCAGCTGAAGTTATTTTAAAATAGACAATAACTATAATTAAGCAGGGGATAAAGGTTTCATTCTTATTCGGTCCTCATCATCTTTCTGGGCTTCCCATGTCTGTCTTCTGACATCTATCTTTCATAAAGCCTCTTATTTATTCCTTTTGGCTTTAATTAATAAAATGTTATTGCACAAAACTCCAAGAAGATGGCAAGACAGTCCAACATTAATTTATCAATATTATACCTGAAAAGGGTGCTGCTGCAGATAGATTGGAAGTTGTGGTATAGATACAGTAAAAGAGCTGTGGGCACAGACTTCTACTTGTTAGAGCTCGTGATTCCCACAACTGTAATAACTGAAAACAGATCTTGATTTCTAGCACAATAGTGAGAGCATGATAAATCATATTTTAAGTATTGGTTGCAACAAGTAAATCCAAAAATAAATTTTATGTTTCACAGAAAATTCAGATATTTTTGAAATTTCCTCTAGTCTGGATGCGATTGAAAAGTACAAGTGTCCAAACATTTTGTGAATCAAAATTTTCAAAGTTTTATCTTTTGGAAAGAGCAAGCTCAGTACCTGTGAATTTACCAAGTCATTCATCAAGTCTAAACTCCTCATTTCAAGGAGTTATCAAAAGACATGAGAAAATTGTATGACTTATGGATTTAAATTGTTTGAACTAGGGACAATCTGGGATTTATTAACATCTGCTTTGTTCTCCTACAATATGAAGTTAATTTATTTGATTCTTCTGTAAAAAAAAAAAAAAAAAAATCTACCACTTTATTGTTTTGGTATGGCTTGGGATTTTGGTTGTTTCTTTCCCCCAAGTGAGATGTCTGCCAGGGATTTGACCTGTTATCTTGATATTTATGCTGTGATTTACAAAAAGGTTACAATACTCAACTGTTTGGGACACAGAATAGGCAACATGTCTATTATGTGGCATTGCAGTTCTCAGACTAGGATGATAATTGCAATCAGTGATCATTTGAGTTCATATACCAGGCTAATGACTGGAGCAGTGAGAAGCAGATATACTGCCTGGTTAGGACAGAAGCTAGGGTAACAACCTCATACACTGCATCAGTGGGAAATAACAAAACATGTCAGAGCCCTCAGAAATTATAATTTTCTATGTGTACCTTAGGTAAATATTTGACTTCAGTATAATGAAGAATGAATTCCTTAGAATCAAAATAACAATTTCTCTTGATTTTTAATTCCTCTTTTTTCAATGTGTGATAAGAGACTAAACACTTTAGTGTCTCTAATATGTTTCAGAATTATCACAGCAGCAACAGTATCCAGAACTATACTATTTTTTGGTAGTCAATGATTTAGCCACTACAAAAGTAGACTTTTTTGCATTCAACAGTCTTGGTATTAAAATGTCTATTATAAAATAACAATTTCTACCTTGAGATGCTTAACTTATAGAAGTATTTTATTATAAGTAGAAAGGGGGGTTGTTATCTTTTTTTGACTTTTATTCTTTTGGGGGAAAATTTTCTTTTTGCCTGAATAGAAAATAAAAAAATAAAGTATTTATTCATATAAACTTTTCACCAAAACAACATTTTGAAAGAAAACCCTTGGCATCTTACAAAATTGTAAATTTGGATTTAATTTACAAATTTACCAATGATGAACCACTACAAGTAATGCTACTGTCTTTCCTACACACAAGAAATAGTCAGAAAATGTGAATTTACCTTAGCTTTCTTAAACTATCTAAAAACTAAGTATTTTGCTTTCAATCTTTAAACTTTTCTTAAAAATTTAAGGTTTGGAGAAGTCTTAACTATATAGATCTTCTCCATAGTCTGATGACTCCAGAAAGAGTTAATGACAGCCTAAAGCAAGTATCCAAATTGGACAGAATGAACCCAATAGGTAAATGAGCAATGGCATGTGCCCAGTTGCACTTCAGTCTCTATCAGCTAGGCTTCATCAAGAATCCTGGCAATTGAACTGACAAATTCAATTGTCAAAATGACAACCATTGCCATTTGAGATGTCCTAAGTTTTCTGAGATATCTGCACAGGAATGATACATATACCACATGACAGAGCTAGATACCGAATTTAGATTTCAACATTGACCTGGATCCTTCCCCCATCTTTCTGATGGCTGAAGTTAAATGGCATAAAATCTATCCAAAAAAAGACAGTACTATTGACTAAACACAGCTTCTAATGCCACCTGCAATATTCTGGGGTCTCCAAGACTTCTGCATGGGACTGTGAAGTATGCACAGACCCTGTAGAAAACCAAATCAAATTTTGGGTCAGTAGCTGAAAATCTCAAAAGAAATATGTAACAAAGAAGACTTAAACATAATCTTGAACAACGCTAAGCCACCTCAAATGACACCATGTCTAAACTACCACATCAAAAAAAGTACAAATATTGGTAAAAGGAGCAATTAAAACTGTCTGTTTATTATGTCTCAATATTGTGTCATATTAAATTTGTTTTACTTTATTTCACTGAGATGTAAGCCTGGAAGAATTCAAGATCATGTAAAAAATTACTTCTTCTTGGACACCATATGCAATTTCAAATTTCCCTGTTTTTTGACCTATTTATTTTAGAATTAGGATTTACTGATATCTCAGTTTTGATAGATTCCGAATGCTCCCTATGCTATACGCTGGAATTCATGACAAGACGTTTTGTATTTCCTGATATCCAAATTCATCTCCTTCAAAATCCATAAAAGGTAAAGCATATTGTTAAGCTAAATATATCACATCACTTTCCTTTATTTCTAGGAAATCCTATCTTGTACAAGGTTAAAAAAATAATGGTTTATGGATACCTAAGTATTTTATCCTGCATTCTTAGTCACTCATTCTCCTATTTAATTAATTTGTTAAGGATAAATATTATTGTCCAGTATTTCTCGTCACTGCAGAAAGATTACCAGAAGAGAAGGAGTCATCAAATCTGACTGAAACAGTCAGATCATTAGGAGCTAAGAAAATACAGTCTCAGCAAGTTAATATGATATGGAATGCACAAGAATGCATTCTTCCTGGACTTTGTCTACGACACTGCTCCTATAGACCACAGTCAGTCTGACAGGTAATGAAAAGAAATGTGGTCTTCAAGATAACTATGCTTCAGCACACAAAAAATTTGAAAAATAAATTGGATACAGGACTGACATGATTGCAATATATTTTGGTCATATGTTGGAATATGCAAAGGAACTGTATTAAAGGAACTGTATTAAAATCTAAAATCAAAATAATGTCAAAATTAAAGAAAGATTCTATATACATGCATCCACATACAGTCATATGTATACATACAGACATATACAAATACAAATGTATTTTAAAAAAATGAAACTAATAACAAATTCATGGGTATAAGTCTGACTTCCTTTCTCATCTGAGAGGAAAAGCATGTGCCTCCAAAACAAGTCCGTGCATTTTATCCTAAGGTCTCTTTGTTAATTTGGATTTAAAATTTGGTATTATTAGTTTTGTAGGATTATATTTTAAGCCAAATATTGGAAATAATTAGCTTTTATTAAAAAATTAAAATCTGTGTAACTACATGAAACCACCTTTCTAAGTACATTGGTTTTATTTCTAAGTTATGGTCTTTTTTACAACCTGTGACACTTCTTACTTTCTCTGCTGATCAGCTAGGGCATAGTAACAATTAAAGCATAATTCATTCACAACAGTAATACACAGAATTACTGTCACCTTTGGATGATGCTACACTGAGTGGAAGTGCACTTCTAGGGATGCTTGCAACTGACAGTTTGTCCATACAAATCCTTCTAGAAAGCTAGCTCGTCCTCTTCAGTGAGGAAGTGGCATTAATCTATGCCACCCAAAAAAGGCATTAAAATACCTTATCCCTGGAAAACCAGCTAGTGCCCCTATTTATTTCCCACTGGATATAAAAATGGAAAAGTAACTGAAAGTGATTGAATTATGTGAATAGGATAATACTCCATTGACCTACTAGCCATCAGATATCACACATTGCTTACTAAGCAATACCCAAATTCAAATCAGTCACACTTACTAGAATGCTAATATACAAAAATGTTAGAGTTATTTGCTATTTGTGTTTGTGTGCTTGAAAGGATCACATGAAATGGGCAATGTAAGTGAAAGTGTACACAGCTGCAGTGATGCCCATCTCCCAAATGAAAACGATTCAGGTAGTGCTGTGCCAGGGCTTCTGATTCCACTACCAGATTACGAGTTTTTAAGAGTTTTGAGGTTTTATGAGGCTAAGCTACTTCTCCATTCACTTGTCGTTGTCAGTATTTCAACATTACTGATGTTCACATGCTCTGCTACACATTAAATGAGATCCTAGAGCAGTGTTTAGGTAGAACATCCAGCTTACACACAGAAACACTGTACATGTGGGTGGTTCTTGAGCTTTCTAGCTGGAGCGGTGGAAGCTGCTGAGGGGAAACGATTCCTTCCCTCCAAGGGTTACTGCATGCAAGCAGAGTACTTCCTCCAATGGGCTGCAGTGCTGGGCTTGGTGCTAGCATTGCTGCTGATGATTCTGTGCTGAGTGAAGGCAAAAGCATGACTCGAAATATTTTACCAGGAGTTACAAAATTCACTCAAGGATGAAGCCCCACAAAGCCCAAAGTCAGAGTTGCCCATGCATATGTCAGTTCTCTAAGTGTGTGTGCATGAACACATAGGTATGTGCAGGCTGGAAAACCTTACAAAATTGTAAACCACGTTTATGAGGTCTGATGCAATATGCAGTTTTGCCAATGAATAAAAGATTTTAAAATAAAACAGGTTTGGCAAGTTCCAGTTCCTGCTTGCCAACTTGGAAGGGAGCAGGGTGATCAGGGCAAAGTAATTAAACATTTTTAGCCTTCCTTTTCTATGTTATTGTCTTCAATTTATTGCTCAGTGTTAAGCTAGCCTAAATATTGCTTCAAAGCCTGAGTTCTGTGGTCCTCCCCTTCTTGCACTCACACTGAGAGTTCTCAGCCACAGTCTCTAGTCACCATTTGTGAGTAATCACGGACTGGCACAACTACCATTAAACACAACAGAGCACAAATCTGGTTAGTAGAAAAGACTGCACTTTATAGCCTTTAGCTAAGCAATACGATGGTTTTGAGATTCCTCCTTGTACAGTGCATTGTAATGGGTAGTGTGATTAACAAGCACCACTGCCAATGGAGTCAGACACCAGAGCAAAACACTTCCCTGCTCTTGCCAAGCAACAAATTTAGGGCCCAATTCAGTTAAAGTACAGCCAGTTTCCTTGCTACAGAAGCTGGCCATGATTTTTACTAAAATAAGCCCTTTGCTTTCAGAATGCAGATGAGAATTTGAGACAACCTAATTAAAAACATTAATGATTTTCTTTTCAATTGCTGTTTGCTTTTGCTTGACATGATTTAATGTCAGATAATTCTGAGCATCAGAGTTCTTCTGGATGTATGGCACTAGCAAAGGATTTTTTATCCATCGCAAGGACACTTACTGTACCTTCTGTTAGATGAACTTTCTTTATTTTTTAATCATTTTTTTTAATCCTACAAATGTAAATCACTCCTTCCAAGACAATGTTCCTTTCCTATTAAGTTGCTACTTTCTTAAATATGCACATTGGCTTCTCAGCATAGTAATAAAATCACCTTTTAACCTCTACAAAATATTTTATAGTCAGTTTGTTTGGGCATCATTAACCTGACATAGAAAGCCTTTGCTAGCAGAATATGGGAAACTCATAAGTACAAAGCAATTATTTATTGGCCAATGCACATAAAAGACAGCTAGTATTTAGCGAGCTATGAGGTTAAGCACTGGTGTGCCCACACTCCAGTACAGCAGCTGGAGAGCCTTCACCAACCACGCAGATGTCAGTGAGGGGCAAAGGGTTGGTGGCAATGGCTCCCAGGAGCCATCATCAGGGGTGCAGAGCTGTTGCCTTCCTCCTCTGTCAGCTCTGGCAGCCCTTACGCATCAATCCCAACCTGACAGTTCTTGGCTGCCCCTGACCAGCCTTCAAGCTACCCTCACTGCATTTTCTTTAAGATTTTATGTTTTCATGTTGATGTCTTCTTTCTCTAATCCTCGGTCTCTCAGCATTTGCAGATCAGCAATCCCACTGCTCTCTGTAATTTTTACCTTTCTTATCGCTGTACAGGTGGTCTTAGAGCTCTGCCTCAGCTCTCTGAGTCAAGGTCACACAGCTGAGGCTCATCAAAGCTGGACCACTTACATGAGCAGCTAAAACCCCAGCAGTGGGGGGCAAACTGACAGTAGGGGCTAAGGAGAGAGGGTTCCAGTGTGCCATGATTTCATCTGTGGTTCTTTCTTGGACACCATTTTATTCCTCTCAAGCCTCATTCCTAATTACTTCCCTGATCCTTCTGACTCTATTTCCTGTTTTCCTCCCCTGCTATGGGTTCTGAAAGAACAAGTCTAACCACTAGATTCCTTCTTAATTTCTCTAGCTTTGTAACACTTGCTATCCAGAGTTACCATCAACTACTGTCTTTCAGGCGCCTGGTATTAACTTGTGATCTACTATTCATAAACGCTTGCAACAGAAACAATGTTTGGCACAAGTTTCTCACTGTAGAATTACAATGCCCTGTCAGTAGGGTAAGGATATCATTCTGGACTTTTTCCCTTACAAGTGAGCAGATTTTAGCCAAGAAAATATGTTTTTTTCTCCTTTAATCCCCTTCACAGCAAAACTCAAGAGGAACATCCACAAAATATGCTTGAGAATATGCCATCATATACTTTGTGAGCCCTGTAGTTGCTCCTGCCCTTTAGCCATTAAAAACTGCAAACAGCAGTGTATCTAGGTAGCCAGATCATGTTTATTGCAGTATATAAATCCTGTGTGTCCAAACTACCTGATCATGAAGCACAGCAATCATTTCTCTGGGGCTTCCTGAAACTTTCAGCATGTTGTCAAATTCCTCTTTCCTGGGCAGAAAAAAAAAAAATCATCAAACCATAACCACCAACAAAAAAGCAATCAAACCAAGACATGGTGATTTAAAATCAAATTATATATTTACTTACATGATAAATGGAGATCTGTGCTTGAATCTAGTTGTAGGAGAGCTTCCAACCTGTGTTGTGTAGTCAGCCGGGATATAACATATCAGGGTAATATTGATCTGTAGTGGTACACATTGAATCCAGAAAATTGTGGCTTGCTTCCTGCATTTTAAACATAGAACTACTTAGGAAAAATGCAACTTAAATTCAGATGCTTAATTCAAGAGTCCAAAAATATTCTGGACAGAAACTATATCAAAATCAACCAGCTGATTTACTATTCTTCCTCAATTTCACAATATTGTCTCTGGGCACTCTTTACACAGAATGCAAAAGAGCAGAAAAGATATATACAGTGGAAAAATTAAACTGAATTTATGCCAAAAATGAACACAGTGCATAAGCATCATCCCCAATCTGACAGTTTTTCTCACCTAAGCAGAACAAAGCAGTCCATAACATGTGGGCAGGGCCTGAGGAGCAGCCTCCAAGCAGGGTCCAAATAACAATAGGGGACGTGTTGGAACTTGTTGGCCACAAACCTTGGGATGACAAAGGGGATGAATAGATAA
>JAVJGJ010000059.1:13897420-13911107 GCA_035590215.1 Microhierax caerulescens | reverse complement strand
CCCGGCCTCTGAAAACATCTATAAACTTGTGATGGAGTACAATAGAGTTGGCGTCTTGCTTGCATCAAGCTGTGTCCTGTCTCCTCACTCGCTGCAATAACACCTTTCAGGAACAACATCCATCAAGTAATATAGTACACAGCTATCCCTAGGGTCTAATCTGAAGGTCATCTTCACCTGATTTAAGACAAAAAATTCCACATTCTTGCATCCATTACTTTGGGACCACCCTACAGTTGTCCAGACTTGGGCTTCTCGGAGTCCTTTAGGAATGGACCTTCTTTCTCTTTCCTCACTTAGTCTAATCACAAGCAAAAGAAAAAGAAAAAAAAGTTTTTAGAAAGCCAGAAATGGTGGACCAAGAAATTGCAGAATCACCATTGCTGGATTTACTGCATTTACAACTTCTAGTATGTGGATAAATTCCATACACAGCAGGAAGGGCCAATAGACATCACTACCTTGCATTTGGACATTCCACATAATGTTGAATTTGAGGTATGGCCAGCTGTTGGGGGTTGATCTAAGCTGCTTTTATTACACAAGATCAGCAGTTATAGGCTTAAAAGTGAATTTATAATTAACCCAGACACTCAGTATAGATATAAATAGAACCATACAGATGAGTATGGTCTTGTACTGGGGAAGAACTTCTTCAACAGCATACTCATTTAAACAACTTACTCTTTTGTCCCCAAATTACTTCTCAATTTAATCCAAATTTCCACCACAATTTTAGGTGGAAGAAATGAGAAGAAAGATGAACTAAAGTTATAAAATTCTGGTGGACTTTATGCTCTTTGCTTGTTCTGTGAGAAGAGCATGCGTTCAAAGGCAACAATTTCAGTTCCCTTTTCCAGCTGAGGGAATCTGAAACCACATCTCACACTAGTTATGTGAATTCCCTAAACACCAGCTGACTGCTCAGTCACTGATCAGTGCAGAAAGATGAACCACAAGTTCCTACCTTGCATTATGATCACATGAAAACTACTTACCGTTACGTGGCTTCCTCAAACACTGAAGTGAAAATTAGTCTTTAAAAAATACCTAAACATTTTTGAGATAGATGGCAAATGTTATCCTATAAACCAGTCCACCTTGAGCTCAAAGTTACATTAAATAGTTAATTATTTCAAGATATGCAGAAGAAACAAGTTTTAACCTTTATCCAACAGTTAGCAAGCCTAAGGAAATTTTGCTTTCTAAAACTTAAAAGATCCAAGAAGCAGTTCTGTATCATTTGGCTTTACCCATTATTTGTGTGTATTAATGTCAGTGTAAGAGAGTGCAGACTGTAGTATTAATTTCAAAATACTAATTTCAGCATTTCAAAATGAAATATTAAAAATTTACATATTTGATTTTGTTCTTAAAGAAGGGTGTAACATTTTATTGTCTGTATTTCAACAGAAATAAGAGAATTGTCAGGTTTTTTAATATATGTTCTGCCAAAATATTCCATGTATTCATGTATTTTGGGCTAATAGTTGACAATGAAATGAATCAAAATTTAAACAGTACTGGTTTGCGATTTCATTGCTGTGTGAAGAGCTGATGAAATTGAACTGTTGTGCACCGTGCCATTTTGCCTGCATAATGTAATAACTACTTTATGGAAAATAAGTTGAGAATCTCATTACTGGACCTAGATTTATGATGGAACTTGTAAATGACTTGCTTTCAATAAATCTGACAGAGACTGACCACCACCCTTGTTAATATTTTGATAGACATCTTTTTTTAGTGGCAACTAATTACAAAACAGCCAGTGCAATACCCTACTAAGATCAAAATTCAGTCTAGAAATAGTAATAACTGACAGATTTAACTCATATATTTATTTTATGGAGATCAGAAAATAGCACTTCTCTTTTCTGACATTCATATTAGTAAAGCTACTCAAAAAGAATCAGATTTTTTTCTGAAAAAGGATAAAATCCATCTCATCTGTCTGTCTGAAATATTCCTAAAGCACCTATTTGCATGATGTCAAAGTGTGAAGAGCTCCCCTGCCTGTCTCCTAAGGAAATTATACTCTTCCTGTTACTGGGTGATACACATTGGTGTGGTCTGCATGTGAGCCACCCCTGGAACACACAAAAAAGTGCAGGTGATATATTACCTGTAATATAAGACATTCCATTCAATATTATATATTCTGTAGATGAACCTCTTTTACTTCATTCTCTCAGAATCCTTTTCCTGAATATGTTTCACAGTATGAAGGTAAAGTTGGAACATACCCCCATTCCTCATTGTGGCCGTTATCTCTATTAACTGGTGTGCAAAGACCAAGCCATGAAATTGCCTTTAGAATTTAACATTTTTCCTAAGAAATCCTCATTTTTACCAATACTTAGGATGTCAGACATAGACAAAATTTCAAACTGGTAAAAGAGGTAATAGATGTATTATAAATTTATTTTGGCAAAAGCCCAACAAAGCAGCATTAAGAAAGTCAAATACACTTCAGGGTTGTATATAAAGCTGATGAAATAACAGGCTTTAAAACACACTCCAGTGGCATATGTTTAAAATCCCTTATTGCAACAGTTCACAGGGAAAATGGATCAGTTCAGTAACTGACAAGTGTTTCTGCAAGGAAAAGTCTAATTCAGATGTTCCAATGTCTTTATTCAAACGTCACAGTCATGTCTACCCTGGTTCACAGACTGCATGGTCAGGAGTCACAGAATACTCCAGGTGAATAGCGAAGTAATTAAGAAAGACAAGTTTTAAAATGTGAAAAAATATAGAAACAAATACAGACATTTTTTACTAAATAATTTCTTATGAAATTTATCAAGGAAATCTGTATCTTGCACTGTTTAGGTACTGGCTTTACATTAATCTGAAATCCAACATCTGTGTCATTAAGGTGTACTAAATTGTCTTCACTTTTTATCTTAGTTAAACTAGTGTATCGTATGTACAGACATTGTTATGCAAGTTTAAACCTTGTTTCATTAGGACAGATACATATTGTCAACTAAACCATGATTAATTGTACATCTAATTACCTGGCTCTAGCCTTGCACATAGATGAGACCTTAGCATTTTGGTGACTTCGTTCTCATCCCCCTAATCTTGATTTTTGCCTCCTGCCTGACACCTATTTTGCATGGTCCCAGGTTCAAGAAACCATTTCTGTATTATTTTGTGGTGGGTTGACCTTGGTTATCTGCCAGGTGCTCACCAAGCCGCTCCATAAATCCCCTCCTCAACAGGACAATCCTTATATGACAATACTATGAAGAGCTCATGGCTCGAGATAAGGACAGGGAGATCACTTACCAGTTACCGTCACGAGGAAAACAGACTGGGGAAAAAAAAGATTAGTTTATTGTTAATCAAGAAAAGTAGGTTAATAAGAAATAAGAACAAATCTAAAAAACCCTACTTTTTGCCCACCCCTTCTTTCCTCCCAAGCTCAACATCACCCCAACTCTTCTACTTCCTCCCCCTCAAGTGGTGCAGTGGGATGGGGAATGGGGTCACATGCAATCAGTTCACAATACTTTGTGTCTGTTGCTCCTTTCTCCTCATGCTGTTCCCCTGTTCCATTGTGAGGTCTCACCCAGGGTAGACATCCCTTCACAAACTTCTCCAATGTGGATCCTTCCTGCAGGGCTGAAGTTCTTCAAGAACCGCTCCAGCATGGGTCTCTTCCACAGGTTGCCATCCTTCAGGAATGGACTGCCCCAGTGTGGGTCCCCCATGGTATCACTGGTCTGCCAGCAAACCTTCTCCTATGTGGGCTTCTCTCCATGAGCCACAGTTCCTTCCAGGAGTTCCAGCATGGCTTTTCACAGGTCACAGCTTCGTTTAAGGGACATTCACCTGCTCTGGCAAGGGGTTCTCTACAGGTTGCAGATGGAGATCTGGTCTACAGTGGATCTCTGTGAGCTGCAAGGAACAGCCTGCATCACTAGTCCTCTCCACAAGCTGCAAGGAACAACCTACATCACTATAGTGCTCTCCACAGGCTGCAGGGGAATCTTTGCTCTGGTGCATGAAGCACCTCCTCCCTCTCCTCCTTCACTGAACTTGGCATCTGCATAGCTGTTTCACTCACATGTTCTCACTCCTCTTTCCCAGCTGCTGTTGTGCAGCATTTTTTTGCCTTTATTAAATATGTTATCACAGAGGCACTACCACTGTTGCTGAGTGGCTCAGCTTTAGCCAGTGGTGGGTCTGTCTTGGAGCCAGCTAGATCTGGCTCTGTCTGACATGGGGGGGCAGCTCCTGATGTCTTCTCACAGATGTCAAACCTGCAGCCCCTCCACTACCAAATTGCCATGCAAATCAAATACTTTTTTTTTTTTCTTTCCCAATTTGTTTTTCCTTGAATAATAAGGCTGTGGAATGAAATAAAACTGTTTAGAAATATCCAAAATACACAAATTCACAGACTGTAACACCACACAGTACTACTGTTGAATGCAATCTGACTGCTAGTAAAAATGGTCATATGTCACCCTTTGCTGTGAAAACTCACACCTAGTTCCTGACTTAAAGTTAATCTGTTTGCAACTAAAACTTACCAGCTTTTTCATGATTTTCTCTACTTAACAGTACTGAACTGTTCTCAGTGACTTCTGACAGCAGCCAAAGCTCTCAGGTTCTTCTGCAAGCCTGAGGAACACTTCCCTTCTTGGGGGATTTGAAGATCTGCTATAGCTGTCCTCCGTACTGTGGATAAGATTCACCTCATGTAACTATCTGACTAGTCTAGTAGACTTGAAAAGAGACAGGAGTTTTCAGGCAGGAGTTTATTTGTCTTAGAAGCCATGGGCTTTAGATACCTCTCCTTATCTTTTGAAATAGTCTTTAAGAATAGCTTAGGTTAAGACGACTAACTTCTAAAGCTCTAAGATTAAATCCATACTATGGATGGGAATAAGCATTCCTTAGTAATGAGTGACCACTAGCAAATCAGTGGTCCGTAAAACAAATTCTTTTAAATCTCCCAAGAAATATAATACCAAAACCATATTTTTTTATGTTATCAGCAGATTTCATGTCAAAGTCCTAAGAGGGACAGTCTAAGAGGGCAGCAGAAATATACACCATATGGTATGTGGACTACCAGGCACAGAACAGAGCCTCTGAACTGTTCAGGAATACCACTGGAGATACTGCTGACTGTAAAAAAACAAGGATATTTTTGGTCAACATTTTTACATTGTAAAAGTTTGAATATAAGCCAGTAGGACCACAGGTCTGTAAGGCCCTGGATCTCTGTTATGTATACCTTAAACGTGTTAGACCTAATGTCAGCATGGGTCTACTGCATGTTTGATCACTAAAACCCTTTAAGAGTATTAGGCGTAATTCCACAATTCATCTAATCTGTGCTGAAGTTTAATGTAAAGCCTGTTATGTTCAAAACATCCATCTTTTTCCAGTGCTTTGCACATTAGGATGACTAATTTTAAAGTTAGCACTTCCTTCTAACATGCAGCATAAGTAAGAAAGTTGAAATATGAAATGCACAGATCATTTACAAAGGATTTATACTGGAATATATTAAGCGGTAGGAAAGAGAGAAACTTACTTTCTGACACTTTACCCTTACTATGTTCACAGATATTACAAAATTTTCTTTGATATTATATTTTTACCATTTAGGCTAAAGGTTAAAGACTAAAATCAACAAAACCATTTTGATAGTTAAATAAGCAGAAGTTACGTGATAAAGGGGTACTAGGTATTTAAATGCCTTGCAGATGAGACTCTGCCCACAAATGTAACAGAAAAAAATTTCCCCAGTTCCCTGAAGCTTAAAGTTGCTTTGAAAAAAAATAATTTTTATTCCTCCTTTCATGTCACCCATCTGCCCAATATTAGGTATCTCAAGACAGTCCCATTGTCCTTAGCTCTCATCATTTCTCATCTGCTCCATGAATTAAGCAAGCTAAAATATCTCACAGAAGAACAAAATACTGTGGAGTTAAACTACTTCTAATGCTTTTAGTGGTTGCTCCCCCATGCTTGCCACTTTGCCATGCCACCCAATATGCTAGGTGCTCCTAGACCTGCCTGAGGGACTCTCTCTCCAGGGCTTGAACTCCTTCAGAATGGAATCAGTCACACATAGGACTCTCATAAGTTATTGATGAAAAAGATAGACTTCTCAGAGTTTTCCCCTTCTTTCAAGAAGACAACAGAAAACTGTGGACTCTTTTTAGCTGAGGTAACTTCACCACCCTCCGAGAATCTATAAAGTTGGGTTAGTCATCCAGCACTCATAGTATGGAAAGGTGTTCTTGAAAGTTCTAGCAAAAATTAAAGTGATCAGTGCAGAAATGTTCTTGTTTCCTTTTTTAATAATTTTCCCAAAACTGTTTTTTTTTTTTTTTTTGCATTTACCTAATGAGAATTTAAATTAGCTTATTTTTCATACAGCTAATCTTCAGTAAAAGAAGTTGACCATGGCAATTTTGAAAATATCTTGTTTGGAAGTAACTCAGGACTGGAATTCCTTGGTCTATTTAAACTTGTCACCTTCAATTGTTCATAGTGACAGATTTCCTAATGCTCACCAGGCACTCACACATTTTATGTTTGTTGGAGTGTGCATCTTGTAATGTTCACAGCTGCACTGTTTGGATCATTCCTATTTTTGCTATTGATTCAGAAAGACTTCACAGTATGGGGAAGAATGAGGGAAGTGAATTCATGATGCTGATTTCACCCAAGCATTCTTTCAGGATTCATAAATATACAGAAAGCTTAATCTCACCATTTTCCTGAAAATGATTTAATTTTCATCAATCCCTTGTCTTTTATCAGATTTCCTTTTATTATTATAGAGCATTGAGTTTAAAAAAAAAAAGGAATAAAAAGAATACAACAGTCTCTAAGCTCTAGATAAGCGTCTCCTCAAGCTATTCAACTTTGTCTAAATAGTTCCATGCCTATTTTCTGCAGACTTCAAAGACAAGGGCATCATCAGCCTTTGCTTCTACCCCTTCAATACATAATCATTCCTATAAAGTGAAACAACTTAATCCAGAAAACATGCAAGTTGCAAAAGAGTGTGAGAACTAGGACACCATTGAGAATGACTTGTTCAAATTTCTAGTCCAGAGTTTTTCAGCCTTTTTCAGTTTGTTTACCTGCATAAATTTCCCAAAGGAGGTACAGAGCCCTTCAGAAATTTCATATCTGTACAGTTCTACGGCATATGTGGACTTGCCTTTTTATTTCCTGTTTTGCAAACCACAGGAGTCTACAGAGTAAAAGCTGAAAATCACTGTTCTAGTCTAAATCAGGCATAGCAGAGATGCGAATATGCATTTTTTCATTTACACAGCAGTGCCTTCCTCATCAAATGTTCACAGAGGAGATTGTGCATGAGGACAAGATTGTGAATCGAATACTCAATGGGCAGGGAGGAAACTGTGGCTTATGCAGCAGCCATGAGGGGAGAAAAATGTCCTTGCTGTTTTATTTTATAACACATAGATAGAAACCTCTTTGTCATTCAGATCTAGTTATGATCTTGTCACATAATCTGATCTGGTGATGGCTTAGAAACTTAGAGTTCTCCAAGGACAAGAAATGCATGGACCACATTGTCATCACAATATAATTTAAAGTATTCCTGGAATTTGTTTGGACTCTCTTCCATTTACTTATTTATTCTACGTATAGAATTTGGTTTTGGAGAAAAGAGAAATACAGATTTGGAACTGCATCCAAAAGTGATGGTGACTTCGAAAACCAATGCAATGAAATAGACATCCAAGCCTCACCAGCACATTTTATCAATGCAGTGTTCAGGTTCTGACTTTAAACTCAAACAAACTGAGACTTTTTCATTTAAGATGCTTATAACTATCATTCATTTATCTGAAAACACTCATTAAGGTCTGACTTTTTTCCTTTACATTACTACACAATACCTGTAGACATATGGGCCATATCTTGGAATGAAGCAACGAGAAAAACATTTTTACTCTATTAACAGAAATCCTAAAGGAAACTGTAGTGACATCTGTAACTGTGTAACATATTTTGAGGGTGCTCTGTGAAGTCTTTGCTTTTCACCATTGCACATATATGTCCTTTCAGAATTCAGGTGAAATATAAGATCATAGAGCTGTCTAAGAGGCACTCACAACCATGGAAGGCATCATTTGTCTGTCTAAGTACCTAATATAACAGTAAGTTTCTTTCATACACACAAACACCACTAACACATCTCCTACTTAATTGCACAAAATTCAATAGAAATAAATCTGATCAAGTGCTCACATATCTCAAACACTCAAACAAGCTCACAGTACAAGAATAATAAGAATAACTCAACAAAAGGATATTAAATAATGCTACAAAATGTACCATAGGATGTCAAATGATCATAATGCAATACCTGTATCATGCACAAGGTAATGTAAATATGCATAATAAACTAACCATTGTCAAATTAAAAACAATAGGTTGTGTTCTCTTATTTAAGAAAGTTTAAGTGAAAGGAGATAAATATATCTTAAATAAAACTATAGTGTTTACAAAGGTAAGGTTGTTATTCCCAGGAAGCTCAAATGGTACTTTTCTTTTCCCCCATATCCCTTTAGTACATAAATCATTGGGAGAGTTAAATGTAAAACAACATTTAAGAGAACAGGACTCAGCCAAGGGGGTAATGAAAGAGCCAAGTAGCTAGCAAACAGGAGAGCAATAAAAAGGAAAGATTCATCAAGAATATAACCTAATGAAGATGGAAAAGATTTTGGAGTATCTGGAGTAGCTGTTATTCAAGGCTTTCATGGACAGGTTAGTAGGTGTCAGCTTTGTCAACAATGACCAAGGTACAAATTTCTATATGAAGTTTGCAATAGGTTATCTCCCAAAGACCTTTCCAAGCCTCTTTTTCTAGGAATCCATGAATTTGGATTGGAAAATGACCAAAGAGTCTTCATGTCATAAAAAGTGCTGAAAATTATTTCAACAATGTTGTTCTTTTTGCATTTGTTACTACATTGAACAAAGTATTGAAGCACTTGAGAATCTGATTTCTCACCTGCATCCAGGCAGATCTCAAGAAAAAAACAAGAATGTCAGGAAACTAGCTGTTGTTCTGTGATCCCAGACCATCACCAAAGAACAAGATGGGACTGGGCTGAATTTCTAGATTCAAGTTATATGTTGACTTTGAGACAGTAGACAAGAGTAGAGTGACAGGTAAGAAAGTCCCTCCTCTGTGGTGGCCCTTGGACAAATTAGTGCCCCTTCCATCTCTGTCCCTGGCAGAGGAGGGCAAGGGGTAGGAGAAGAAATAAGCTACTCTACCCTCCATTTGGATCTTTTCTATGAATGAATATAACCTCTTTCTATTTTCTCATGTTTATTTTAATTTATATTTACTTTAGAAGTATTCCCCCATTTCTAAGCCCATTTTCCCCAGGTATTTGAATATTTATGAAGCTATATACATATGAATATATGGCGATTGAGTATTCTTTTATATAAAAACAGTGGTGGGATTGACAGAATATTTGTACCTTTCAGTGACTGATGTTGAGAATTGCAAATATAATTTTCCCAAGGGGCCATGTAACTCCTGAAAAACCTGCTAGTTTTATACTTTACATTTGAGGAAAAAAATACTAAAGAAAGAAAGAAAGGACGGAAGGAAACCAAGATGCAGGAAGCAAAGCACTAGGTACTTTGTGAGGTGGCAGTTAGTACTTGCCCTTTCCCAAGCACTTTTCCTGCTGTCATTTGAGAAGCAGAGACTGCACTGCCTAACGAGTCACAGTGTACACAGTTACAACAATCCCCATCAGTGTCAGGCTTTTTAAGATGACAGCCTCACACATCCTTTCATGTCATCCTTGTTAGTAATAATCCAGTGGTACAGCACCGCACGGAACAGCTACATGCGGCAACAAAACTATTATTATATTTCTTTTTTCCTTTGTGTTGCACCTTTAAATATCTACAACTTCCCTGCAACTACCTTCCAGTTCTCTACAGTACTATATAAGCATCATGTAAAGAGTTCAGCTGCCATTTCATTCTCGGAGTTGCTTCTGCCAGAAAATAAAGGACACAAATTGTGCTCATTCTTGAGCTGCTAAGTTAGTCCTGGTACAATGTTAACAACAGGGTAAGTTCCCCTGTAGTTAGGACTCGGGAATTTTTGCACTCTGCTATGAAAACTCTGTTCTTTTCCAGGGAGTGCCATCACTTAGGCTTTTGCTAATAACAGTGCTGAAAAATTGGCACAAGATTTGTTCATGCAGATGCAGTCAGGAGACCTTGCTTTTGTGTTTCATTATTGCTGTTTTCCTTAATTCAAAAATAATTCATTCTAGATTGAACATAAATGTTTTGTTCTTTGACTATAGAAACAATGAAATGACAATCTGAAACTAATCACATTTTCAGTAACAATAACTGAATAGGTTTACTCAGCATGCATACATTTTAAAAGACAGTTTTGTAACTGCATTTTACTAGAGGGCAGTAAAACCTTCTGCTTCACTGAGCAGATCCTGTGTCCAAATCTTCATTTACATCCCTGTGTGGGCTGTAACACTGCAAACCTGGTTTTGAGTGCACTTTCCTCCCACCTTCACCTTCTGCCAGCCATTAAAGTTTATCTGAAGAGTAACACTAGATCTACATTAAGCTACAAGCAGTATTGCTACTTGTGGGCATCTTCTGTTTTCTTGCAGTCTTGCTTAATCTATGTACATGAATGCATTTATTTTTTCTCTTACTTTTGGTGGATTGTTTGGGGATTTTTTTCTGAGAATGTGCTGTAACACCATTTTACAAAATTCACTTTAATTCTGAAAGCAAAAATATCCACACACTTGCTTTAAACATCATATATTAAGAGCAGACAAAGGTTGTCTTTTTCTGCACCACATGATATAGAAAAATAAACAAGGGTGTTTCTTTTTACAAAGACAGGTTTTGCATCTTGCTTCTAAATTATTGGGCAGTTTTGGTCAAATACAGGTTTCCTGATTAAGTGACTTGTAGTATGCTACACACTTGTACACACTACACTTGTAGTATGCTCCCCACATGAATAAGACATTCTCAGTTATGCATGATAATCTTTTGTTGTTAAGATGTTTTTCCCATTATGCAATATCTAGTGTTTCATTTCCAGTGTAACTATATTCATTAGCAAAAAGAAAAAATAAAAAAGTTTTATTAGTAAGAAAGATATATTTTGGAAGCATTTGGTTACTTAGCAACAGCTTCAGGTATTAAAACTTCTTTTACTAACACTCAAAAAAAAGGATACTGCTTACTACAGTACATTAGATCAGCATGCTTTGTGTGAAGGATTTTAACAGTCAAGAGATGTGACTGTGTTTAAGATTCCTTTTTCCAGTCACTAGTTCATTGTCAGCAGCAGCTACAGAGCAGCTTTATGTGCATTCAGAGACAGCCAGGAAATTAGTTCTGCATGACTGACTCAGCACTGTAGCACTGAGAATTACTCTCACCCATTTCCTTAAACAATTGTTTATTTCTTGGTGTGATAACAATGTTAAATATCCTAATTCTAGAGGAAAAGGCTCAAAGACTTCATTTGCATTCAAGGTAAAAAGGCATTAGCACTAGCAAAGTGAATTTCTAGCTTATTTCTGGAATTACAAGGGCTAGGCTTTTTTAAAAAAATTGTTATTGCAAGTTCAGAATAGCTTTTAGTGTTTTCTTTGATGCTAAATGGAACTGAGAAGTAAAATGTCAGCAAACTGAAATCAACTGAAATTAACAGAGCATTTTTAAAGTGAGAAATCTGAAATGAAATAAAACCCTTGAATAATAATAAAAAAAAGGTTTATTAGGCTTTTTATGGCAGGAAAACAAGTCAGATCTTTTTAAGGCCCGTATGCACTGAGAGTTAAGATGATTCATGACAAAAGTAAAGACTTAGGGTTCAGAAGATAGATATTCAACAGATTCTTTTTTAGTTAGCTTTTTGCTCAGGCTGCTTGGGATTCCCCAACCTCGGTATTTAGCCGTCTGCCCCAAGATAAGCACTGAAAGTCCTAGGCAGGCGTTTGGCACCTCTGAACAGGCCCTGAGAAGGCAGTTTGCTGCCCTCCAAACACTGCATGTAACAGACAAGTCCTGAAGAAAGCACCAAGAACAAATTGCATCAAGTACTTTGCTTCTCTATCCACACGAATATACGAAGACACATGAAGTACTCAGCATTCATAGCTTTGAACCCTTACCTGAAAATATGAACTATACCCTTGATCCTTGAGCACTGTCAGGGCTCACTCCTTTCTTTCAAAAGCCATCCAGAAGAAACCTTTCATTTTCCGCTATCACAATAGTGGTTACAGTAGTCATGCAGGAAGGTGCAAAGGTGCAACTCTTAAGTTTGAGAAAGCTTGAAGGAAAAAAAAATAAGGTACATGCAAAGCTTATGAAATTCCAGAGCTAAGCAGAAACTGGGTGGTTTCTCAGTAACCCCATTTTGGATTTAGCCAATATGTTCTCTATAAGGCCTGCTGAAAGAGCCCAAACCCTTTTATTGGATCCTAATAGTTTCTGCTTCCTTTCTAGCTATGAAGTTAAACCGAAAAGACAGTGTTTTGTATTCCTCCTCTCTTAAAATGGAAAGTTCTTCACCCAGGAGTTTGCTTTCTACTACAAGTGTCCATAGTGTATTAGTGGGTAGTGCTAAACAACGACTAAAAGCAGTGTGATTTCTAGTAAAGCTCACTATTACTAATACAGTTGGGCTCCAGTCACATACAGAATATTTTTCAATTTGTTTCTTAGCTAACCCAAAAAGTCCGTTCATATTTATAGACTCAGTTGGTTACAGTTGTTTCCTGTAGCAACGTGCACTGTTTATTATTGGAGAATGAAAGAATATTGCTCGCTGCTGTAATAATTCTGCATTTTCTTTCATGTCTGATAAGAGAGGTTTTTTTCTTATTAACCTCTGGGACAGCAAGACAATTTCATGATGTCAGTAAAATAGTGACAAAATTTGGCTCAGTACCCTCTTTCAAAAAAATAAAAGCAAAATGAAATAAATCTCTGATCCATAAATACAGATTTCATAAAACATATTTGCTATATGCAGACAAGAAAGATAATCACAGTTCAGTTTGCTTTTTTAATACATTTTACTAGTATGAGTAGCTAAGTAAATACAGTTTTCTGTCTTGAATGGGTCAGTAAGGAATTCCCAAGTGATAAAATAAGAGTGATATGTGAAGGATAAAGAAATATTTTAGTGTAAGAAAGATGTGTTATATCACAGGAGTGAAGCTATCAATTTGAATTTTTTATCACTCTGTCTAGTCCACAACGTCTTCTCTGAAATGTGTCTGTAATGCACCTTCAGCAAGGAAAACATGTCATTACAACCAATGTGACCACCATCACAATTATTGCAGGTAAATATACCTATCCAGCAACATGTCAATAAAAAGCCAGATGAGGAAATAAAAACTTTGTTAGATCATGATATTAAATGTTAAAGCTAAAACCTGTATGCCATTCATGGTTCACTAGGATGCATGCTATATAATTCCCCTGACACTGACACATCCTTTAGAAACTTTAAAACAGATGACCCTGGAGAAAAGTACAGTTGATTGTAAACATAGTCATGGATACCTCTCAGAGCCCTCCTTGCAAATTTGAAGAAAAATACAAGAATGCTGCTTATGAGTTTTCT
>JAVJGJ010000059.1:13878146-13892295 GCA_035590215.1 Microhierax caerulescens | reverse complement strand
TGTCCAAATGCATAATCAAAACTGTATAACCATAGGGTTTTGTACAGGGTCATGATAGTGGTAAGATATATTACTAACTGTACCTTAAGTGCATGCTTTACTGGCTTAGATTTTATAGAATACAAATGTAGGGAAAAAATGGTAAAAAGAGGGAGTTACAATTACTGCGACAGGAAGTTCAATGTTTTGACAGAGATCCAGAGGTGGCAAATTAGATGTACATATAAGCAAACCCAAGAAGTTTCAAAAATAATTACTAGAAAGCTCATCTGGAAGCAATGTAGAGGTCAAGATCAGGAGAAGTCCTAATGGAATTAATCACAATACCCAGGAAGCCTTTATACTGAAGGACCAAATAGGAATGTTTGATGCAGTCAAACAATGAAAATGAATGAGGTACATTCGTGTGAAAATGGAAGAAGAGACTAATTAGAATTGGGTGTAATGATGTTTGACTTCCATACAGGCTGGCTGTTCTCCATCATAAAACAAACAAGACTGAAATGAACAAACTAAGGTGTTTTACAGTAGGAAGCATTGTGGGGTAATGCAGATGAGAAAAAGCTGCAAAGTCACCCTTATATTTAAAAATAATAATTAAAAAGATCAGCATAAAATCTAAATTCAAAGTAGGAAATTAAGTATTGTCATCTTTTAAAAATACGCAGAGAGAAGAGTAGCTTTAAATTTGAAAAAATTAAACAAATCAAGTATTCTGAATGTCTGTCCAACAAAATGAGGAGAATTATGTTTTATGAAAGGTCAGTAGTCATGTTCAAAATAGCCTGGAAGACCATCCCAAAAAGCATACAAAAAGGACTGGCATTATTTGTAATGAATGTATAAACTTGCTTGAGAAGGATCGTTTAGCAATGGAATAATCTCAGCTGAAAAACCACGAAGATTAAAATGTGTTTGTTCAGAAGGAAGTCAAATGAAACTAATAGATAACTGGGTATATTACTATGATAAGCTGAAGAAAAAGTGAGTAGAGACAGAACTGTTGAGTGTGTGAACCTTGCCTATTATTCAGAAGGGAATCAGTGATTTGCCAAGTAAGATTCAGAGACCAGATGTCTAAGGAAGTGTCTGAGGGATCAGACAGAAGCAGAGTGGTTTAGCAAAAGAAAAGTTGAGTTAAAGAGAACAATCATCAGATGTCAGACTCAGAAATCAAGTCAGTGAACTAAGGTGAAATACCATGAGTGAGGGGAGAGCAAATATGGACTGTGATACACTGACAAATTCTTGCTGTATCACCTTGCTGCCAGTCGAGCATTTTAGTCATACACATCCAGCACAGTTTTCAGTTATTTTGCTTACACACCAGAATACCCTTTTTATGATAATATTCATGTATTCTACAGGAGTATTGAATATAAACCTAAATTAAATGTTTCCCCTTGGAAAAATAATTAAACTTCTTACTCATTTTAGAGCATATCATGGTGTATTTTAATTTGGAAAGAAAAAAGGATAACACCAAATTACACTACTAACCAAAGTAATACTAATAATTTTGAAATTAAAAAGATGAGTTCATTGATTGTGAGCAATTAGTCTGTAACAGCAGGTAGCATGGGATTTCATTTCAATGAAGAATTTCTATTTTGTGTCTTCAAGGGATTTATTTTTTATGTTTAAATGAACTAAAAAAAAATCCTGAAGCATCGTAACATGTACATACAAAATGTCAGTGAGCCTTGTCCTTTGCCCATCTAGCCTGCCCTTGCTCTGTGACCATGACTGCATACAGTACTGTTCCCAAGGGAGCATCCAACTCACATTCCCTGAAACAGTCAGCACTCACTCACACCTAGGTAGTATTCCTGGACCTGAACTCCCAGGCATGGGCTCCTGGAGTTGCCAAGATCATGTGGGAATACCCATGATGGGTGGTGGGTTGACCTTGGATGTCTGCAGAGCCCCACCAACCTCTTTATCAATCACTGCCCCTTCTCAGCAGGGCAGGGTGAAATAAATAAGATGAAAGGCTCGTGGGCTGGGATAAAGGAAGGGAGATCAGTTAGCAATTGCCATCACAGGCAAAAAAGTCTTGACTTGGGGAAAACTAATTTAATTTCTTGACTAATAAAACAGAGTAGGACAGTGAGAAAAATATAAAATGCCTTCCCCTCACCCCTACCTTCTCTGATCTTGGCTTTCACAGGGCTGTTTCTAAATATTTTTTTTTTTTAACTCACTCCTTTCTGTTTTGCAGCATTTTGCCCTGTCTTACAGACATTTCCCTGAGGCCCCACCACCTCACAAGGCCACAGGCCAGCCGTGCCCTGTGGAGGCCAGTTTGGGCTGGCTGGAACCGGCTGTGCCTGGCCCGGGGCAGCCCTGGCCGCCCCTCACAGGGGCCTGCAGCCCCCGCCAGCACCCAGGCACCTGCACCCGCACAGCTTCAGAATCAAGTACAACTGAAACATACCTGGTTTGTGCTCCAGCATTCCTGAAATCACAATCAGGGGGTTCCCGGTACTCCTCTGTCTGGCAACAACAGGCTGTGGTTAGTCAGCACTGACATTTAGGCAGTGGTCACATACTCTTTTCCAATTGTTTCTGCGGTGTAGGATACAGATGCACCAGCACAGCCTGGGAAGCTGGTTTGGAATTTTGTTATTTGAACAAATCCAGCCACTTTGTGAGATGTCTTGACAAAATATGTTTGTCTTTCCTAAGGCTTTCTACAGCCTGTCCACCTGAGACACTTCCAGCTCAGCATACTTCTTTCTTTGAATCCAGCCTGTATCAAGCTACAGGACTAGCATAACTGATGTACTCTTGCTATTTGTTGTTTGGTTGCTATTTTAGCGGTATTGAGAAAAATGCTGAGGAAGATGTAAGATATCTCAGCAGTATTTTCTAATTCCAGATCCTTAAGAAGAATTCACTCATGCTCACAATAGGAACATGTCGTGACTTCCCATATGTGAACCTGAATGCTTGAAGCATGAGTGCTGCACAGGCAGGCAAGATTCCATTGCCATAACAACCGCATGTGGTCACTCATGCTGGAAGGGCATTCACTTGACACATCTCTACCAGCTTCCTCAAGATGTTTTAATGTCTGAAAATTTCACGTTTCTCCTTTAACCATGCTGCTTGCAGAACTTGCAAAGGTAAGCAAAATCCTGCTGTACCCTTCTGTGTGACAAAGTAACCTCTCCTAACAATTGCTTGGCTCATCTCAGCAACCCAAACAATGGCTACATTTTCATTACAAGGTGGACAGAAAAAAAGTCTTCTTTAAAACAAAATCATGCTTCCTTCCATATCCCCAGCAATTTTAACACTTCTGTCAATATCTCATGCAGCTGAGTCAAGAGTCAAAGCACATACACACTGGACATAAGGGTTTTACATGGAGGCAGTTAAGAGGAAGCAAAGAATAAAACAGAGGTTAGAGCTGAGGATAAGCTTTTATGGGATATATGCCTGAGCATGACAACGTTATAGCAATAGTGAGGAGAATGACAGATGTACTGCAGCGTCTGGGAAAGAAAATTAGCTTCCTCAGGAACTAATTTGAGTATACTTGTTTGTCTTACCAGAGCTATGTTATAAATATATTCTGAAGAGTGCCAATCATTTGTAAAGCAATCTCAGAATGATATGCATTCAATTGCAAAACAGTGTCCTGGTGTGAAATCTGGAAGACTTTTTTTAAGCCATTTAAAACTGGACTATACAAATACCTAGACAGCGCTTCGTAGAAAGAATCATACCCTGGGAAAAGCATTACCTTAACAACCCAATAGATGTTTTGATTTTCTAATTTGCATGACAGAGTCATCTCATAGTGTACATAACTAGAGGGCTGTAATAAATATATGCATTTTCCTTACTATATTTAGCAACAGCCTCTCAGGAACCTGGAAATATTAATTTCCTTCTTCTTCCATGCTTCTGAATTTTTTTTCACAATATTTCAAGTCCTGTATTTACAAATGAATTATCCAGATCTAATCTTCCTTATTCCAGTGAGAAATTATTTCCTCTTTTATTAATAGCAGCATTCAAATGTTTACAGACCTGCTACTCTTTAACCAGTGATCACGATCCTTCAATACTCAAAAGTAAAGACAAAGAAACATAGACCCAAGGTCCAGGCAATATAAATTACTGGTCTAAGGATACAGACACAAGCAATTTGCTTCCTCCTTTCCCACCCCAACACTGCTGGCAGGTTCATCAGACTTGTGTATTTTTCTGATGGCACAATAACCACTGCTGGAGGACAAGTCACTGCTTTTACAATTAGCAAGTAGTGCTGCATAGTAGGAGTAAGCTGGTAGAGGCTACAGGCTGTGCTGAGGACCTAATGTTGATGCTATACCTGTTTCAAAGGTTGCTATGATAAAACTAGTTTGATCTCATGAACCAGACACTTCTAAGCAGTCAGGGTTCCTAAGGTAGGCAGGCCAGGAGCACACAGTCAGGTTATTCCCACCTGAAAGGAGTTTCACTTGTGCATGGGGTGACTCCTCCTTGACACCAGCAAGTGCCTCCATTACACCAAATGCAGTAAGGGAGCTAACTGAGAGATTAATCTCAAAGTGCTTGTCTGACCTTAACTAAAGTCCTAATAATGTCTTGTCAGAGAGTCCTCACACAGAGTCTTGCACTTCTTTTTGTTTCTATGTGACGATATCATATGGTCACCAGTAAATTCTATATTTAGTTTCTTGGAAGCACAACAGTTAGGGACTAACAAGATTCTTCATATAAAAGAACATACAAAATTACTTGGTTAGAAGAGCATGACAGAGTGATGTTCATATTATGAAAAAAGCAACAAAAAGACAGTATTTGATGAGGTTGAGTCCATGCATATCCAGGCTTAGCACAAAAATTTTTCATGGCGGCTGTGTGAAAATAATCCCCATTTTAACCTGCACTGCAAATGTTACTGAAACTCAGAGACTCCGATAGTGTCAGCAATTGCTTGAGGGGAAGCATTAACAAGTGAATTCTGCCTCTAATACTCCTTCAAAGGCCTGTTGTGCAGGGAATTTCTGTGAAGTTGTGAAGCTGATCTGGAAGGGGCAAGGAGATGAGCCATATAACCTTAATAACACTTAAACTATTAGACAGAACAGCTCTAGGTCGGTGAGTGTTTCTGTAATGTGGAAATGGAGGGTAAGATATGCCCCTGAAGTAATAAAATAATATGGGAAGTTAATTCAATATGTCAAAGGATAGATAATGAAAGCAAGCTTCCTTGAATAAAAGATTGGAGGTGGGTTGATATGTTTATTTGGTTTTATATTTTATGTAAACAGAAAAAAAGGATTTTTCATGTTCTTTGCAGCCAACACCCATAGCATACAAATACTATCAAACCCAAGAATTTCCACAGGAATTATCACTTCAGTGCTTGCATATTTTTCATGTTTAGAGTGAAAGCAGTAGCATTTCCTTGCCTAAATCAGTAAATATAAAGAAAGACACAGAAAGTAAATGTCTTACAGTTCGACATAGTAAGATACCTTTGACCTATTGCCATCCTAGGAGATTATGCTCCATTACATACTATTACACGTGTATATACATACCTATATAAATACACAGACCTGTACTACAGAACTATATAATATTTTGTTTCTGCATTACGGCTTAATGACTACAAGATGTGCCCATTCAAAAATGCTTAGGAGTTTAAGAGTTTCAAACCTCGTCCACTTCCCTCAAGACATTTTCTTTCTCATGTGGAATTCCAGTTCAGTTCTTAGCCATTACAGGAATGATTTCTGGGAACAATTCCTTTTTTTTCCTTTTGTAAAGACCACCTAGGACAAGCAATAAACATTAACCCTTACACACAGTGGTGTGAGAATGTGCCTTGCTTGGAAGATAGATACTGCATAATTCTGCTCTCCAATTAATCACAAGCCTTCTGGTTTCCCTGTCACAAAATAAAACTCTTTTCTAAGAATAAAAATCTCTCGTTCTTGTCCAGTGTCATTTTTGGGTTTGCATTATTAATTGTCTATTTTAATTTGAATTTTAAGATTCCATGTATTCCATTTACTCAGTAAAATAAGAGGATCTGCAAAATGTGAATAAATTCTTTAATGTTTGTCGTTTATCTGGCTCACCCATTTAGCATAAGGGATATGGATAATTGTGAAAAGGAGTTAGTTAGTAGTGGGCTGAGAGGCTGTAAATATTTTGCCTACATAAATTCTATATATGATAACATTGCCAAAAAGGAAAAATAATATACAAGCATCTCTGTTCTTATATATAGTTGCAAGCTTTCATTCTGAGGGTACAGTGGGTTTAAACTGTTAACTATAAAACCTTTTCAGTCTTCACCAAATAATGAAGAGCAATAAAGAGAGTTATGTGAAATATTTTAATTTATGCACATTTTAGAAAACAATTTGGTAAATGAGAAATTGCAAGACATCTTTTTCAATATACTTTCCAACAACTCCAGGGCAAGTCTGATGCTGTTTATCATCACCATTATAATTTAACACTTACTCTCTCCAACTTTCTCAGTATTTTAGTGTTTTGTATATGTATGTAATCCAAATATGTCATGTTTTTTTCTTTTTCACTGATGTTATTAGTCATCGCAATGAACTTATTCATGAAAATAACTCCATAGCATTTTCAGTCCTGTTGCAATTATTCCAATTGCATCTGGGTGGAAAGTATTAGAATTCAAAATAATAATGCTGAGAAGCTTTAACGGCTTATTTTCAAAAATGTGGAAAGAAAGAACATGGAGAAAATATAGAGAGTGATTTTTCAGCACAGAAGTCAATGAGAAATTTGTTTATGAAGGTCTGGCATTCCAGGTATAAATTCCAGGAAAAATATTTAGGAAAAATTATCTTAAAAGAGGAAGAAATATTTTTAAAAAACATGTTTTAAGGAGTTGGATAACCTGAGGTAGAGAAAAAATCAGAAGAATTGTACTCTTTATCTGCAAAAAGACTGTGAGAAGATGTAAAGACAATTTGGGTTGCCTCCTGAAAAGTCTTCACCTACAAATCACACAGAAGATCAAAGGTGCTCAAATCACTTTTTGAAAGAGGCATGGTACTTTGCTTAGTCTTTGTTTTGTAAAAATTCAGACAAAGACTTAAATGTATTTAATCACCATCACAGGTAAAGAGAATCAGCAAACAGAAAATGCAGAAAAAAACTAGTAAGCACTGCAACAGTTTGTCTTCCAGATTTATGAAGCCTGTCATTTTAGATTTAGCTTGCCAATAGGAAATAAGTGAATTTTCCATTAGACATTTTTTATTACAAGACATAATAAGTACTAATATTTCAGTGCTTAAATCCTTGAAAATGGACATTTAAATTTCAGGTTTCAGTTAATTTTTTAAAAAATGGGGAACATCCCCAAAATTTTGATAGAATTGTACTCACTTTTAAAGGTAATGAATTTGATCAAAAAAAGTGTTCATTAAATGAAATCTACATTGTATTTAAAAAATACATATTTGTAGGATTTCACTGTTAATCCTTCCCGATCCTTCTCTACTGTGAAATTACCCTATTACCTTTTGCTCATCTCAGATTAGAACATAGTAATCCAACAAAAACAACCGTAGATTTTGCAGTAACAGAAGTTTCAGTCACCTATTAAATTAAATTAAATAAAAAATGTGGGGCTTTGACATTAGGTTCTGAAAATTACCACAGTTAACACTGTATCATTTACAATTTTTTAATGTTGTTAGGCAGCTTTTAATATTTCTGCAGCACCGAATATATGCTAAGTGTTTCCCAGTTAATTAGCAATTGCTAATTCCTCTCTCCATGGTGTATCACTATGCACATTCAAAGAAATTGGCAGAATTATGGAAAATTATATCATAAAATAATACATATGAACACCTATGTATATATACCTCTGTTGATTGTATAAAATGCTTTTAAAAAATGTTTTCGTATCCCATTTTATCTACCCTTTATAATTGCAAGAATTATAGAAGAAAGAAAACCTCAAATGTTTGGTTCTTATTTGAGTAGATGTTTAACATTATATTTTTTCTTTAATCAAACAATTTACAGTTATGTAGATTAACAGTAAAAGAGGACGACAAATAAATAATACCCTCACAAAATGGGTTATACAAACTGCAGCTCAAGGATACTTGACTTCATGTAAATTCTTAAAAACTATCAAGTTATTTGAGAAAAGTGCATTTCTACAATTGTATTTGTAGCTTGCTGAAAACAGTATAAAAGGGATGTGGGAAATGGAACTGCTGTGACCATACATCTTAACTTTATCAAAGACAATTTGGTCTTGAATTAAAAAAAATATAATTTACATGCTACTCTGTAGGCTCTTATTATCTAGGGGGTTTGTTTGATTTAATTGCCAATGAGGGGATGATCTTTAAATTATTACTACTAATATCATATTATCCCGCAAACCATTATTAATAGCATTTGGTCAAAAGTGTGTGTTGCAAGGCAACACATCACAGGTAGATCTGACTAATATGACTCATTTTAGAAATTCTTTTTCAATTTCATCTCTTTTTAGAACACTTATCTTTTTGATCTACTTAGTAAAATCTTCTGGATGATAAGATATATGGATATCTTTAGCACAAGGTCACCGAATGTGAGGTTCTTTTCAAAAAACCTCCTGATTTTCACAACACGTAGGAACATAATAACATCAATGGGTTAGAGAAAAGGGTCCTTTTTGTGCCCATTTGTCCTGGACTTCCAAACACCAAAATCCTTTCCAGGGAACCAATGATTCTGCAAATCCTGTTTCTTTTAAAAAATCAGCTGACATCCTGGATATTTGCTTATGAATAGTTTTCCTGCTTTGTGCAGTAATGCATTAAAACTGCTTATATGGTTACTTTCTTCTTCAGCAGGACCCTCTAATGAAAGGGCCAAGACTCTGGCCTTCATTGTTAAAGAGTGGTCAACTCTGTTACCCCAGTAAAGCTTTAACAACTCAGCTGAGCTATACAGTGCAACTTCAAAGTGTCTCCCAAAATGTCCTCCTTGGCTACAAAGAACTGCAATAGAAATGAGGTTGCAGAATCAATGGGTGTCTGGATGTGGAAACAGCAGAATAGGGATGTAAGAAAAACAGTGATTATGGCAGCTAGATGAGCAGGTCAAGAAGATCCCTGCAGTGGTACATGCAGTGTACTCAGGACAAGAAAATTAAGGATAGCCCATACCCTGAACAGGATGAGCACCTTAAGACACCAAGGTACAGAGAGAAAGGAAAATTAATCAATTCAAATGACATAAAGGTTGGACAGGTCTGAGAGAAAAGAAAAACCTAACTGAGGTCAGCTCCTAAGGGATATAAAAAGGACATCAAAACTATCATGGCTGATGATCTAGGAAGAAGCCAGGAGACGTGATAATAACTCAGTAGACAGTGCTCCTTGTTCTCCATGTCATCACAAGGAATCCTGGCTAGCCCACCTGTGTGGGCTCCTTAATCCCGAGAGCTGGACAGACTACTTGGATAAACACATGCTCTGCTTGTTACGAGACAGGGTGTATGAGAGTGAATGAAGCATTTTTTGTTTTAAAATAAAACCATGTTCCTTCCTACAAGGACTCATGATAAATTTTGTTACGTTGTTGTTACGAGAATTCAACATTATTTCCTACAAGCTCTCAAGATGCCAAGAGCTAAGAAGTTGCAATCATCTAGTTCTATTGGCAATGTGATGATGTTTAATTAAACAACTATTTTCCTGCTGAGTGCAAGGCCATACCATAAGATCCCACAAATAAGTGTCTGTGGTGGATTGACCTTGGCTGGACACCAGGTGCCCACCAAGCTGCTCCATCACTCTGCCTCCTCTGCTGGACAGAGGAGAAAAATATGACAACAGGTTCATGTGCTGAGATAAGGACAGGGAGATTACTCGGCAATTACCATCACAGGCAAAATGGACTTGACTCAGGGAAATTAGTTTGATTTATTATCAATCAGATCAGAGTAGGATAGTGAGAAATAAAACTAAATGGTAAAAAAACACCTTCCTCCCACCCTTTCCTCCTTCTCAGGCTTAACTTCACTCCCAATTTTTCTCTGCCTTCTCCCCTCCAGAAGCACAGGGGCATGGGGAATGGGGAATGGGGATTGTCTCTGCCACTCCTTCCTCCTCACACCCTTCCACTGCTCCAGCGTGGAGTCCCTCCCACGGGAGACATTTCTTGATGAATTCTCTAAAATGAGTCCTTCCCATGGGCTGTAGTTCATGAACTTCTCTAGTCTGGGTCCCTTCCACAGGGTGCAGTCCTTCAGGATCAGACTGCTCCAGCGTGTGTCTTCCAGATTTACAAGTCCTGCCAGCAAACCTGCTCCAGTATGGGTTTCTCTCTCCATGGCATCACAGGTCCTGGCAGGACCCTGTTCTCATGTGGGCTTCCCACAGGGTCACAGATTCCTTCAAGCATCAAACTGTTCTGGTGTGGGGTCCTCCCCAGGCTGCACGTGTGTATCTGCTCTGCTGCCTGGAGCGCCTCCTGCCCCTCATCCTTCACTGACCTTGGTGTCTGCAGAGTTCTTTCTCTTACATACTCTCACCCCTTTCTTCAGCTACAATTGCCTGGGCTGGTGAAGATTTTTTTGCCTTCTTAAATATCACAGAGGTGCTGCCACCATTGTTGATGAGCTTGGGTTTGACCAGTGGCAGGTCCATCTTGGAGCCAGCTGGTGTTGTCTCTGTTGGACAAAGGGGAAGCTTCTAGCATCTCCTCACAGAAACCACCCCTGCAGGACCCCTGCTGCCAAAATCTTGCCAACTGACTACACTGTCTAAGGACAGGCTTCAATTTTTCTATATGGAAACAATAATTTCCATATGCAAAATTAGAGCCAGTAGTTATTCTTACTAAGTGTCAAGAAGAATTCATATAAATTAGTAGTACAACAACAATCTGACATCATGCACTAGAATTTCAGCAACTGACCCTACTCACATGCTATTTTTGAGCTGTTTCTTTTTCATTATTCTGAAGTTCCAATACTTGGGTTTATTTCCTTGTAAGTCTATATAAAATGTTGAGTACTTAAGAACAACAAGAGCACAAATCTATTACCATTTTATTTCAGGGAACAAATGCTTCACTACTATTTTAATTCTGTTTTGATTTAGAACTTGGGTTTGCATGCTATTATTTTTTAAATTTATTTAAAGTAAGAAAAGCAATAAACACCTGCATTTAAATGTTGGGTTGCTTGTTTGGTTTTGGTTTTGTTTTTTTTTTTGACCAGGAAAAAACTAATCTATGGTTTCTGGAAAACATCCTGAAGTGAAAACTAAAATGGTAACATGTAAATAGGCATTATTCTTATATTTTACATGAACACAAATATGGAATGGAGAAGGTTCTTACATTTGGACTGTAACTCCACCTGATATCTTCACACAGCTATGGATAACCTATGTATACATATAAAGAAGTGGTAGGATCAATTTTGTTTGAGATGAAGGGGTCTTACACGCTGATCTGTCTAATAGAATTGATGTAATTCTGAGAACCATAAAGCAACATTTCAATAAATAAAGGTCTAGCTGCAAAGCTGTGATATGAACAAAATTACAAATACATGCAAATTAATACTTTTCAAGTAAAAAAAAAAAAAAGAGGCAATAATATTGTACTTTAGCAGCAAGTCTTATCAACTTGTTTTAAGAGAAAAATCTTCTACAAACATACTGTTGCCAGTAACGAGGAAAAAGATGCAAAGTACATTTATATTCACTTAGGTTAAGGAAATAGAGTCCATAAGTATTGAGATCTGTGAATATAGTTGGATCTTTCATATTCTCAAACTTTCCTGAAATAAATAATAATAAAAAAGCAAATAATAAAAGTAAAAGGTAGATATCTTGGTCAGCTAAACTCACTTTGCATCGTGAAAACCAGAATTCCCTCAAATGGCACAAAGCCAATAGAAATAATAGAGACACTACCCACATCACCCACCTGAAGCTTTATTTTATACAAAGGGATAGTGGCAGGAGAGATTTTTGTTATTTCCAATACTTCACTGATGTCAGGTCACAAAGTATGCTTGTACCAGAGCTACAAGATGTTGATCTTATCCTGAAACCACAACTTGATCTGGAGTCAAGCAATAGGTGCCTATGGACCTCTTTAATGCATTTCCATTGAAAGTAATTTTTCCTTCAAATAATAGAATGTATAAATATGGGCAACTTCAGAGCAGCATTTTTTTCTCAGCCATACATGTGCACACACATAAGTACCACTGTCATCCAAACAAAGCACATTTTCCCTCCTTTCTGATAAAATTACATCCATTCATAACCACAGAGCTATTAAAGTTTGAAATATAAAAGAACATTTACATTATTCAAACTATCCTTTTGCCAGTGCTGGGTTCTACCTTATAAATTATTTCCTTTTTTTGTTTCAATTTGTTTTGGTTTTAAATTTGCAAACTTAATTGATATCACCATGATATCACTATTTCTCTTCTTTTACTCTAAATTTTTTTTTCTTAATTTCACACTTTCATATTCATTTATAATTTCTGCTGTTATTCTTTTAAGCCACTTTTTTCTATGAATTTGCAACTTGTAGACAGAGAAGCTCTTTCTTCACATTTGCCTTTGAAAATCTGCTGGACCAAATTAATAAATTTTGTAACAAAGTATTATTTGGTGGAGCTGTTAAACAGCACAGGTCTTTAGACCACACACAGGACTAGTTCTTCATAGTCAAGGCCTGATTCTTAACACTTAATTTTCACTTTTCTTTGGTCACAAATTGTAAATTATTGTACATCTCTACAGAGACTTGCTGGTCTGTACCAAATCAAGGATTTATTAACGCATTTTGAATGATACATACCATGATTTTGCCATGAACCCAGAATACTCTTTGTCAAAAAATTGGAAAATAAGATGATTTGATATGATTTTATTTGATTTGATTTTATTTGATTTGATTTGATTTGATTTGATTTGATTTGATTTGATTTGATTTGATTTGAGCAAAACATAACGTATGTGAACTGTTGATCCATCATGTTCTGTCATGCTCTGGAGAAAGAGGAAGAATCTTTATCTCCATATCATCTGCATTTGTGATGGCAAATCTCTTAAAAGGAATTCAATTTGACAAAAAGTAAGGGAAATTCACATAAATTCTTGTCCTTCTGATATCATCTGAAACAGGCAGATCTGGAACCAATTTATTGAGTGTAAATTACTGCCAATTTTGCTTTGAATAACAAAATGCTCCAGAGATTTCTTAGATATGTAGCCATAGAGAACTATCTGTCTACGTGAGGATTTTTATATGCTTTTTAACACATCTTTCAACTTAATCAGATACACAAATGCACAACCTAGCACTCAGGGAAATTATGTGGATTTGTCACACTGCCTGAAGGCTCCGGGATCTGTGAACCAATGAATGGATTACACTGACTCATGATTGTAATTTGTTCATCTGTAACAGATAAAACATAGATATTTGCCATATTAATGTTTAGGAATCTCAGAATAATAAATGATTCTAAAGGAATTTAGTTTAAATTATTCATTAAAAATTAATAATACTCTCTTTGTTTTCCAAAACAGAGTAATATAATATAAATTGTGTGTATATGAAAATGACTACAACAAGCAGAGCTGCTAATCTGTACTGGTGAATTATTACTTATCTCTCAATTGTAACAATTCAAAAACTAGGATGGAACATAAAGGCAAATGCTTTATGTGTTAAGATGCCTGATAAAAAACACACTGATATACCGTTTTGTCCCTGTAGTCCACTTTTGGCATTGTTTATCACTGATACAATAGTAATCATACTCATATGCTGGTCTATTCTATCAGGGATTATAAAGAGTCTATAAAAGTCCAGCCTGTCACACAAAATAGGTCATCCAGTTGACTTTAAAAAGCATACGGCAATCTTACCAACTGGTAGAGGATTAGTTAATCCAGCAATACATATATTTTTTAAAAATCAGTGAGCAAATTTTGCTTCAAACAGACTTTAATTTTGAGCATTGTATGCACAGATGCTAACAAAAAAGAAAAGAAGAAAAAAGAAAAGAAGAAAAAAGGGAAGGGAAGGGAAGGGAAGGGAAGGGAAGGGACGGGAAGGGAAGGGAAGGGAAAGAAGGGAAGAG
>JAVJGJ010000059.1:13854350-13875847 GCA_035590215.1 Microhierax caerulescens | reverse complement strand
TAAGCCTTCTCACTTTTGAGCAACCACATATGTAAGACTACTAAGACTACATGGTATTTACTGGCAGGTAATGTAATGAATTTTGAAGAGGTCATGGTAGTTCAACTGAATTTTTTAGGATCTTAAGAAGTTATTATGAATTTATACAGTTAAGGTAGTAACCAGGGCCACAAAATATGTTTTTAAATGTATTGTTTGGAATTTGAGAATAATGAACATTTAGAACTCAAGCAACAACAAAAAAGTATTTAAGATCAGCTCTCAGATGCTGTAAATAAGTAAACCTTGCTAAATGTTGATCTGAATCATTAGAGTTTGTTGAAAAAACAAAGCTCTTTCTAAACATATCAGTGAGTACAAAGTCACCTCCTTTGGGCAGCCAGCAGGTCTTAGTGTGTCTAAAGTATGTCATGCAATAAATCAGACACTGGCCAATATTTTGTAAAGCATACCAGATCCACTTGTTTATTTTATCGGTTAACAGCTCATGCATCAGGTTTACCTAAAGAAAGGTGTTTTTCAAAAGCTTATGCTAAAAGATCACACATAATAAGTTGAATTGTATTCAATGTATTCAATTTTAAAAGCACAAGAGCCTGAAATGACATCAAAGACTTAAATCTGTTGGTCCTAGCATCTTAAATGAGACATAGCTTCCTAAGGAACCCTCCAGTCTACTGGAAATATGATTCATACAATATTAAAACCTCACTGCCAAAAACTAGTTAATGGTAATGTAACACAGCAAATCACCTAATCTTTCAGTAAATCTAAGACACCATAAGAAAGAAAAAGATGCTATAATTTTGCATTTGTACTATTTGTTTTAACTTCTGCACTCCTATGTAAAAGTCAAACTATTGACTGCCTTTTGGCAGCGAACACTGGACACCGGATGAGCTGCTCAAGCACCAAGACCACGTCCAAGAAACTGGAAAAGACCTCATTAGAGGTGAGTTGCTGAGAGGAGGGATTGTCACAGTCTTAGCTAAGTCAGAGCTCCAACACCACACACACGAAGAAGATCCCCAGGCAGTGCAGAGGTGAGGGTAGGGAGGTGATGGAGTGGGAAGGATTAACTGAATTTGATTTTTCCAGAAATCACATATTTCAAAAAGTAGGATATTTTGTGAACTCATAACTCATCCTCAAATCAATGAAACCTGAAATACAGAACGTGTTATTTATCGTTTCTTATCTTAATTATTTTTTTTTAATCATACTCTTTCTTCTCTTCACCTGGAACAATATTCAGTTCAGGATTTCTCATCCTGCTTACACCAAAGGGAAAGAAATATTAATCCTACAAAAGTGAGAAACACATTGCCTCTGGAAGTTCCTGTGGAGCTTAGAACTTGACAGGAGCCTGGACCTAGAAGCTCAGCCTCTTAAAGGAGCAAGTGTGTAGTTGCTGTAGGAGTAAGAAATTCATGGCCTCCAGCTACCAATGACTTCAGCACTGATAGACCCAATGCCTCCCTCTTAGACACGATTTTAAGTGCATGAAAGCAGGTGTCTTGGCTCTCAGCTCCTTCTGACTTCATTAGTAGCCAAATCCCATTGAGTTTGAAGCCACACCTACCTTCTCTTTTTAACTTCAAGCCTGGAAGATAATGCACAATTTGATCAAACCAAATAAAAATTGCTATAAAAATACCCAAAACAAATTATGGGTCAGAGCATATTGGGGTTTTTTGTACGGAGCAGGCAACTATACAATAGCGCTATTCCTTTTTTGATTTATGAGACTAAATTACAAAGGATGGGCTATGCAGTCTTAGCGAACGTATTGCTCATCTTAATTGTGTAAAAAATGTCAGCTAGGTGGTAAGTGGAAGGCCTCACTCCTCCTGCTCTTAAAGCTTTGTGTAATCATAATGACAATGCAGCCATCATGGCACTAAGAATAGTGCTCACCACCTCAAAAGTGGTTAGGTAACCATAGCCCTGTCTTAACTCTATCACAGTTAAAATAAGAGCAAGGAAAATAATTTTACTTTTCTCTGTGAGATGTAAGTATTTTTTACCTGTGTATTTTACCTGTATATTTAATTTAGAGCTGTATATTTTTGCCTGTGAGTTAGGCTGTGGGGAAAAGATAGTGTTTAACACAGTCTCAGCTAATTAGAGATCCAGCAAACTATTTGTGTGTTGATCTCAACAGTTGAAACAGTTTGGGGATAGGCTACAGATTCTTATTTTGGTAGTGAGGAGCTGTTAACCATGGATCCAACAGAAAGAAGGCTGCTATTTGGGGAAATGCTAAACCATTTGCTGACAGAATTCTGAAATAGTTTGGAAAAGGACTGAGGTGATGTCTTGCTTTTCAACTTCTCATATATCCAGATGACATATACCATGTATAAGTTGCTTTTTAAAGACCAAATCACATCCTTAAAAAACTGACAGACAAATGTGCTTGCATATATCTTAATAAACACTCACGCATGCACATGGGCTGAAGTCGGGAGGTTTTATTGAGACATTGTATGCAGATAGATACAAAAACAGAGTGGAGAAACCTGTGGAAGGAGAACTGACAAACTTTAAACATGACTTACCTCATTTCAGCCATCTAAAACATCGGCATCTCATCCAAGCTTGTTGACTGGACTGTCACTATGGGCAATGGACAAAGACGATGCCCAGAGAAGGGACACATGCTGTGCTAGGACTGCTATCTAAGGGAGACAGGGTGAAAGAATGAATGTGGGCAACTAACACCAGACACCCAGTTGTGCCGGCAGTCAGCCAGGGTGATTCTCACCCTTTGTTCACCTAATAGCTAGCACTGTTTATTCTCTTGGTGCCATTATCATGTTTTCTGAACACATTAAATATTTACTCGTTTATTAAAAGTTGTCCTGGAATTATTAACAGCCATTTATCAGGGTTTTACATATACAGTGTTGCACCAATATTTACATATGAAGGACATTCCCAAATGCTGACTCACTGAATATTGTGTTGCCACAGTGGGTTATGCTGGCATACAGGAAGAAAAAAATTTTAAGTTTACCTAACATTGCCTCAGCAGGCCCCTTTCTCATTGCACACACCTTTAGCCTCTACCAGAATGTGCTGTTCTCAGAATGTACAAAGGCCTCCATGTTTTGGCTCCTGGAGTGTTCTCCCTTTATCTTCTTGTCAGCTTATCTCCCTAAGCAGTTTGTAGTAACTGACCTTGCTTCCTAGAATTCAAAACAAATCAAGATATTTACTAACTGGTTTATCTCTTTGCAGACTAACTCTGTCAAATCAAAGTTTGCACCTTGTCAAAACCAGAATTGCTGACACTAAGAAATTGCAATATTGTCCTTCACTTGTGTCTTGGGAATGCTGACAGGGATGGATTGTGCACTTTGTTTAGTTATTTATTTATTTTTGCTTATTTTGCACATAGCTTCCTATTAAGTTAATCAGTATAATACTACAGGGACTGTTCATAATTCACCATACATACAAAGCAAAGAGATTTTAGTGACCAAGGCAACTTGATAAAAAAATGCAAAATTAATATGAAATATCACCACAAAATGCAATGTTTGGTATATTTCATCAGTATTTTAGATTAATACATTAATACATAGTAATTTCATACCTGCCATAACTTTCAGTGTGCTTTTAAGTCACTCATAAAAAGTGAGCTTATAAAAATCCCAGCCAACCTCCTCAAAAACCTAGTTTTGCAAATCTTTCATTATTATAGATGTTTATTAATAAGGTAACCTGATAGACAAAATGCTGGGTGACTTCTATCAGTTCTTATCCCCTCAAGTACTACTAATCCCCTCAAATACTGCTATAGTGTGTGTCCTACAAAAATCCTTTCTACATCTCAGCAGGGGTCATAACAAAGATTCAAAATTATGGCAAACTTATTTACAAAATTAAACATAATCAGCAGTTTGAACTGACCTGTTAATTTAGGGGGTTATGTTAATTTAATTGCATGTGAATGTTGTCATGCAATATTTTCATGGGCTTTTTTAATAACCATGTACCAGATGGTGTTCCCTTAAAACTACCCATTTTAAACCACTTACATCTAATCTTTTCAAAGGTAAATTTAGTTATATCAATTTTTACATTGAAAAATGGCTTGCAAAATATATTGAAGTAGTAAAAATAGACAAATTAGCAAAAAGACATGAACAAGAGCTCTGTAAAAAGACTGAGGATTTATGTACTTAAACTAAGACATTCTTTATATGGAAGCTGGTAAAGGCTTTGACGTCTTGTTTGTAACTATCCCATATTTATGGATTTTCATAACACATGTTATGTCTCATCTCTCTCTTTTTTCCTGTTTCAGACCAAATTGCATTCACCTAGTACAGAAGACAAGGACTAGTTGTCCCCTTGTAACAGTTCTTTCTGAAGGACAGCCGATAAAAAACAAACAAAAAACTACAATAAAATGTTGAGAGTATGGTCTCAAAGAAAACAGAAAACAACCCTGATAATGTCGATGTTATCCACATTAAGTTTGGATCCCAAAGGCACTTAAATCTGTTTTACTTTATGTACCAAATGAGTAATCCTATTGAGTTCTGAGAAATTACTCCTATGAATAAAATTAAACTTGAGCATAAATGTCTAAAGAGGTCAAGGCATTAATTTCCTTTCTATTATGGAAGATTTTAATTTTCCTAAATGTCTTCTGTGAACACATTGCAGCTTTTCTGCATCCAGTGTCATCGTTCTGCACTAAAAGCACCACAGATTGCAACTGAAGGATGGAGGAAGGAAAAGGTTCTGTTACCATTTTTATTGTTGTTCTCTCTTTGGCAAAGCAAATTCACATCTTTGTGTCTATAGAATAGTTACTGTGGCATCTTTTGAAACACTTAAAATCCGTAGTTGAAAGATATGATTATTCAGTGTGGTGTAATAAACACATTATATGAGTGAAGAGTAAAAAAGAAAAAAAGAGGAAAACTATTTAAAAATAAGCAATTACAATAAAAAATTGGAGGGGGGGAGTAAAATCATGCAGTTTGCTTCATTCACAGTGTCTGGAAGTCCCCTCACTCATTAAATTGAATCTTAGGGAATTGCTTCCCCTCCCCATCCCTCATTACTATGAAAGAGATGACCATAACACAAAAATATAACAGAGGACAAAGTGACACTCTTGTTGGCAGTGGGTAGAAATATACCAAATACTGAAAAAAATAAAGAAAAAGGACTCTTAATTCAAACTGAATGCAGTTCTATCAGAGAAAGCGTGTGCATACATCCATTACTCAGGCAACCTGCCCATTGTGTATTCTCCGTGTCCCTGTAAAATCCCTGATAAGCTTTTTCACATAGACTAGTATATCACCTGGGTCGTCTATGACTACATCTATAGCATGCTTTAAGATACTCACAAAAATTAATCCCATAAGGTGTGTCCATTCTCTTCAGGCCTTTGCTCACACCAGCATTTCCCAGGCACATCCACAGAGCATAACAAATGGGCCATCTTCAGACAACATAAAACCCAAACTCTTCTGGGATATACCTGACTGATCCACCCTGTATTGCTGCATGGGAGGCACTATTTAATTTTTTACCAGCATCTCTGAAGCAATTTGTCAACAGGGGAAGAAAGCTGGGCTGGTGACTGTTGCCTGCCCCTTCCCACTGCTTTCTAAAAACCTGTTGGTGGTGGTGTCTGAAACTGAAGATGTGCTCATATCTCCAGACTGCGGATTCATCTCACCTGAACTCTTGAACAGAGCAGCTCAGCCTCCACTTTCCCGTCTTGCATGGCTAGGACACACCAGTATGTCCTGTGGTTCCCTTTCCTATCTCCTCTGAATGAAGACTAGGAAGCTGCTCAATCTACAAACACCCAGAGATACAGCACAGACCCTGCAGAGGAAAGAATGATGAAGTCCTCTGGGGACATGTGAATGAAGTGTGTGTGTGTGCATGTGTTTCTAGACATGCAGGAAACAAAAAATTTGAATTAAGGCATTCCTTCATGGTGTCAGTTTAGGAGACAGTACCGTGTATATTTTTTTTTTCTCATGGGATTTGAAATATAGCACAGGATAAATACCTTTGTTGTTTTCACTCATGGATCTCACAGCTAAGGAACAAGCCTGAACCGACAGACGAAGGCCTGCCTGGACCCAGTGTCCAACCCCTCAGGGCCTTGTGCTTCTTCACAGCAGCTACTCAAGGCATCATGCAGAGGAGGACTTTACTGACCCACCCAGCTTTGGCTTTAAAGCAAACGCTGGCTGCTGAGTCAGCAGGGAAGATGAAGAGTGGAATACAGCCAGCATCGTCAAGGGACAGGTTTCTAGCAGCCCTTTAAATTAATTTGTAGCAATAGTACATGGCCCTAAGCTTAGAGAGAGTCAACTGAAGAATGTCATAACCCAATCTGCTCCTCCAGGTAATGCTGCAAATCAAGACAAGGTTTGTTCACTCAGGTTTTTACATGACTAATCATTGAGAAAATGGCACAGGGCAACCTACTTTATTTAAGGAAAGGCAAACAAACAAACAAAAAAAGCCCTTCCTTTCTGCATAAAGTTTGTTTTCTGCTTTCCTGGTTCTTACCTTACAGCACATCCTGTGGCTTAGCTCCTCACCCATCACAGGACTGGGCCTGTCAGGAGTTCACTTCAACATTGGTCCAAGACAAATCTGCAAAAGTGTGCCTCTCAGGTGTGTCCCTGAGGCAGAATGCGATCCACAGCCATCTCAGTTACCTGCTGAGCTAGTGAATATAGGTGGTTGCAGACTAACAGTGATACTCTTGAGTTTAAAGACAATTCTCACCAATCCTCATTTCTTAGAGTCATCTTACTTGGAAGACACATCCTCCCTGCTATAGAAATGTAAACAATGGAAATATTCAGGGTGGAAAAGTCTGGAACAGGAACCTAGCTGTTGTCCTGGAAGATGGCCTGGTTGATTTTTTAAGTGGGAACGAAAGAGGAGTTCTACAGTACAGCAGCCAGTAGCCACAATCTTGCTGTTGCACAGTTTTCCACAAGCTCCTTTTTTCTTTGTGCTAGCCCTACACCCTTATCTTTGACGCTCCATGCTAAAATGCTAAAGAGATGTACACAATACAGCTGCAGCTGCAGGGAACGCTTAAGAGACCAAACACTGGTGTGATCAGGAGAGAGTGAAATGCCTGGATATTAAGTAGCTGCCAAGACTGCTAATCCAGTGCTTTCCAGGTACTTCAGTTGTACATAAGTATACTCAATCCTTTAAAAATATTTGTGTCTTCATTGGTGTTTTATAAACTGCTACTAGAAAATACACCAAAGCATTTCTATTGCTGACTACAGACACCTATGCCATTTTGCCTTGTAAGTCTTTCAGCTCAGGAACTCCACGAATCTAGTGGTCACCAATTTATTTGTCCGCTGCTATGGCTTAGTCAAGTAGCAACTGTCAAATCAACCAGTGAAGTACAATAATTGCTAATTTTGTGGCATGGGATGAATGTGTAATGTTCTCTTCTCAACTACAAAATACCTTTTGGGAAAAAAATAAAAAAAAAGAAAAGAAAAAGATCTGATAGTCCTACTTAGGTGAAATACTTTTGAACTACCTCTTTCCAATTCCCATTCCAGGCAATTATGTCCCTTTCCCTCTTCACTTATTCCTTCATCCCATTTTCCTGGAAAGGTAGAAACAGTGTATTGTTCCACAGCCACCTCTTTATTCCAAACTCTCACATTTCACATTTATGTTTACCTTACTACCAACCAGCTGGAATAAAAAGCAAGTGAGTAACTGTTTTAACTCATCAAACCGTAAGTCAAGATCGGAATGGGAGAAATGTTTTTCTTTAATATGACAAAGCAAGTATATGAAAATGTAGTCTGGCAAAAATCTCTTCAGATTGATTGAAATCAATCAGATTGATTGAATCAGATCAGATTGAAGAAAAATGTGTAAATTCAGACTCAAAACATATAAAGAGTTAATTAATCAATAAACCATTTAGACCCATATTCATCACTACATCACAAACCAAACCTTTAAACTACTGAAAAATGAACTTATGGTTGAGTTCCTCCTTTCTATCCGTTACATTTAAAGTATGAAGACTATTACTAATTGTAAAATGTGTAGTTAGTGGGACAGACCTTTGAAGCCAGTGCAGCTTATTCTGCAAGTATCGGTCTGCTCTGCTCTCGACTGGGCATTTCCAGCTGCGGCCATGTATGTGAGTGAAGAGTTTTATTGTATCTCATGAATATTTTCAAATTCTATTCTAGCATGGTAAAAATCACTTCTACAGCACTTCTTCAATTTTAACAAGACATGTCCCTGGTCCTGAAGGGTTCATAGCTTAAAAGAAACTTGTCAAGACATGTTGGAAGACAGCAACTCAGGAAAGGAGAGAAAGACAGAAGAGCACTGCATTAATGAGGACAAGCAGAGAGAAGAGAGTGAACCCAGAATTTCATCAAGGTTTTCTCTGGACCAGCAGGGAAAAAAAAGACATTAACTCCTGCAAGTGCTTCCACAGCAGCAACAGTTGGGAAGAGAGATATCAGAAGGCTTCCTATGAGCTGGTATGTGGTTTCCTGACTTGAGGTATGCCATGTACCTTCTGAATTCGGGAATGTTTGTAAAGGCTCATCCTAAATCATAACAACTCCTCTTCCCAAGAAGGTGATCAATTGTCAGCCATCCATACTTATGATTTTTTGATAATTTATGGGCAGGGCTGAAGTGGCAGATTGTATCCAGGCATGAAGGATCCCAGAGCACAGTCTGGGCTTGCCTACACCATGCCAAGCCTGTGGGTGACACCAGCTACTTAGAGGGATTGGGTGGTGGTTTTCAGCCACGTACCCAATTGCTTGCTGGAAGAATGGGGCTGCAAGCACTGCAGCAACACAGAGATCGTACCTGAGCCTCAGCACCCCACTGGTTTCTGCCAAGCATGAAGCCAGCATGCACCCCCCTGCCTGCATCTGTCTACTCCCTGGGGGAAGGAGAGCATGCAGCCTGCCCTTGGACACTCTGACAGCAGCTTACAGGAGGGCATGGAACAGTGACCTCCTGCTGCAGTGATGCCCTACCTTGGTGTGGGGCCACTGGAAACACCAAGAGGTACAAAGTGGAAAAAGAAAATAGAAACAGGATGAGGGAAACTGTGCTGCTAAAAGGACCAAATATAAAGACAGATGTTAACATTTTTCTCATTACTTACAAGAACTTTGAAGGATTTTTCCTCTCTCCCAGTCTGACGGGACTCGATCCCGTATCAGGTGAGAGACCCTCCTGGACAGGTTCAAAGGCACAGTTTAAGTACATTGTGTTACAAATGACAGGTCTCCAGCAGAGAAATTTTATAAAATGTTTGACTTCTATTCAAATTAGAGACAGAAACAGATTTAGGGTATGGGATACTCAAAGAAACTGGGGAATCAAACAGGGAATTACCTCTACCATCCCACTATCCACTGTGGGATACAGCAGAAATAAGGTTCAGCTCACATAACTTCAGACATTTACATCTGAACAGGGAAAACGGCAATTATCAGCATGTGAGTCATCTAACTTACTTCAGAAATCTACACAAGATTAAATTAAAAACATTATAAAAGCACCTGCTTCTATTTGTTGACCATACCAGGAGACTAAGCAGCCCAGATATAGACATCTACTTTTAAAACTTCTTCCATCTCTCTACATTTTAGCAATCTGTCCAAGACTAGATAGATTAATTCCAACCCATATCCCATTGATGGGCCAGTTTTCTGAGAAAGGGTGGGGAGAAGGGGACTGAGAAACATCTCCATCTTGTAGAAGCAGTCAAGGAAGGAACTATCATGTCTTCAGGTAAGTTCAGAAAGTTGCTGTTTAAATAAGCAATATCCTTAATTTCTTGTCTGAATTTTCCACAAAGATGAAACAATACTGTGGGGATAGTATTAAAAAAGCTATTAATAGAGTAAAAATTAGAATATGGAAAACATTCCAATAATATAGATGCTTATGCAAAAACAGTAACAGTGGAGCAAGAGAAGCATGAGAAAAAATACTGAGCAATGGAAATACATGGTTCAGAGAGAAAAATGAGTGCAAGAACTATATAAGGAAAAAGAGAGGCAAAGCTCTCTAAATGGGATGAAAGGACTGTATTGAATATACCAAAAGAGAAGAGCTAGTGGTGGCATATAAAAGAAAGGAAGAGATGAGATTAGAACAGCTTCTTGTCAGTATACTTAAATATCATATTTTAGTAGCGTTGTCATGAATTATTTTTCAGTCTCTTTCTCTCACATGTTTAAAATAGGTATAAAATAGAAATATGATCATATCTAAGCATTTTACTGAAAACAGGTTACTGATTTTTTTTCAGCCCTATGTCACTTTTGAACATACAGCACGATGTGTTTGAAATGATTTACATTTGATGACTTCCTTTTTGCATGGTGACCTACTTACTTTTAAAAGCCTTGTGAGATGCACAAAAAATAAAGCACAGACAAAAATTTAATACTAATAAACAAAAAGTTTATGAGCAATAACATAACAAATACTTTTTTTTTTTTTAATGGATGAGTTAAACACATGTATAGACCTCCTGCTTTTGATATCAGTGTATAGCCTCTGATCTCATGCCCTTTATAAGATAAAGCTATTCATAACCCAATTTCTTCCTGGCACAGAAAGCAAAGAATGATCTTCCTTGCCTACATGTATCTATATACCATGTACAGGTACTATATGTGTTCATATATATATATATGTATATTATATATATATGTGTGTGTGTGTGTGTGTGTGTATATATATGTATATATATATATGTGTGTGTGTGTGTGTATATATATATATATATATATATATATATATGAATGTTTAATTAGCACAAACACCCATGTTTCCATGAGTGGCTAAAATATGAAATTGTAAGAGCTAAATAAATTTTAGGCAGATTCAAATATCTTATACTCTCTTTGTAGACACACATATTAGGAAATCATGTGTGTGCATGCAGGTAGCTAAATCAATAAATTAGGTGCAGTTGCCAGTGAAAGAAGACAAGTTCTCATACAGGTACAACTGGAATATCCGATATTATGCTAAACTGATGGGCGATCAGATAATCATTCTGGTATTGGTACATTGGAAACTCATAATTTCATGTGGAATCTAATATTGAATTTTACCCTGATTAGCTAACACATCAGAGAAACCAAGACCAAATAAATTTTGAAGCTGAGTCACTCTGTGTGAAGGTGACACCCTCTAAAATAAAGGAAATGTGCAGTTAGGCAAGTCTGAAGGAACTTATATTAAGCCATCCATTCAGGATCTGTTGCAAGCATGCAAACAACTTTATCATTTATGACTCTTACAGCCAGATTCCATTCTGATTAATTCAGCATAGATCTGCTGACTTCAGTGACACTACTTAAATTTACTGTCCAGCAATGTTCATAGAGAACAGGAGTTTTCGTAATACCAATAAATCATTCACCAGTAATTTTTAGTAATACCACTTCAATAAAAAGTCTAGGATTCATAGTTAACAACAGTGAAATAACAGATTCAAGTGTAAGATAGGAAGGAAGAAAAAGAGAGAAAGAGGGAAAGAAGGAAGGACGGGGGCAGGGGGGGCAAGAGAAGAGAGGGAGAGAGGAAGGAAAAAAGAAGTAGAGGGAAAAAATATTTCAGTGTGACCAGACATTATTGGCAGGAGAAAACCAGGAACATTGCCAGTATTTATGAAAAAGAAAACCCTATGGCTCTTTAGCAGTAGATACGATACATTTAGTATAGCTTCTATCTACTCTGTTGGGGTTAATTTCCTTTATTTATTACCCATTTTTGATCCAATGGTAGATAGCTATATAAACTAACTCATCTCTTTCATTTCATTCCTCTCACCCACCCAAACATCAGTTTCATCTTTAAAAAAACCCAAAACAACCACAAAAAAATCCATCTGCTAATACTTTTTTATTGTGCCTGACAATTTGGGAAGTCTCTTTCTTGCACTCTCTCACATTTTGGATAGTGTAGTCAGAATGTGTCTCTCAATGACAGCCATCCGAGGTTCTTTACAGTAATACCCCATATTTTTACAGAGTATTCTGCCCTTTGGTAATATAAATGTGTTCCTCTCCTCTCACTCTTCAGTTTGAGCATGCAGTGCATATCAAGAGCATGATTCTATTCTCACATACGTTTTACACCGGTACAATGCCATTTATACGAGCTGAGTTACTGCCAGGATATACCTCTGTGACTCAGGTTTTATATTTCTTAGGACTATTAAGTAAGCTCAGCTATTTCTCAAAAATTCCATGCCAAGAGTATTTCAGAAGACTAATACAATGGCCTGAAACACGTATTTCAACACATCCAAAAAGCTGCATTTCTTACACTTTGAATGATACATTCACATCTGTTTTCATCAAGTACTTGAGCTTCACAGCATCTCCTTGTAGAACTGAGGACTATAAACCACTTAATGGCAGTCATTTGAGAAGCCTTATCCATTTCAGTAAGCAGCGTTTGCCATTCATGCCTTTGGCTATTACTGTGTGATGTTTCCTCTTTTTAAGGTGTTTTTATTATTTTTATGATATGATGTCAAAATTGTAGATGACATACACATGAACTTATAACAAATTGTTTCACTGAAACAATTTACTCTGGATGTCCACTATGCAGCCAAGGAAGAAATTTGGTCAAAAAAGTATATTTTTTTCTTCTTCTAAGTATCCTCTTCCAAAATCATAAAGTATGTCACTCTGACCTATATGCATCTATTCCCAGTGCTAAAACATTCCTTTAGCTGAAGATCAACCTTGCCACATTCAATCAGTATTTAGGTACTGGACAATTTTAGAAAAGGACATAGCTCCTGCCTTTTTTAAAACTTTGGAGGAAATACAGCTAATGTTAAGTATATTTTGTGTTCACATTTCATTATTACATTTACAAAACCAATGAGATTCAGAGAGAGAAAAAGGACTATGAGAACTTCCTTGCTGGGTATCAACTTGATCTGAATCTTGACCCTATCCTTAATATTTATTTAAATATGTGCACTCACTTTAGGCAACTATAGGCACTCAGCCAATGTTTTCAAACTGAACTACTTATGTCCTGACATTCCAGACACTGATGACCAGAGCTTGACTCCAAATTCCAACTGATTCTATGATCTGCACCTCTGAAAATCTACCTTTCAGTTTTTCAGTATTAAAATATCCAAAAAGAATGAAGATGAAAACGGTCATACTACACCAAACTAAAGGTTTATCCAGACTCACATTCTGCTTCAGAAGTGATTGTAGTAAATGCTGAAAGAGGAGTAAGAACAGGGGAAGATTCTCCTCTAACACCTTCCCAATGTCTAACTATTTTCAGCTCAGGGTAATTCCTGAAGTGGATATGATTTTGCATACTTATCGACACTCCCCTTACCACCACCATCACTGGATTTCTCTTTCATATGCTTGTCCAGTCTCCCCAAGTCTATGAAAATGTTTATCTACAACACTCTTCGGCAAACAGTTTCAAAGGTTGATTACGTACTGCATGAAGAATCACCTCTTCTGTTTTGAGCATGACTCCTTCCACCTTTATTGTAAGCCTGCTGTTCCTTTTGCTAGAAAAGACCATAAATACTCGGTCCCTATCATCTCTCCTTGCCCCTTATGAGTCTCCAGTACCATAACCTTATAATGTTATAATGTCCTTTGTTTCCTCCCAGGCTGAAATTTCTTGGCTGACTCAGCTAATCCTGGAATGGCTTTTCCATGGAAATACTGGTTATTTGAGAAAATACTGTCCTTAAACACACCGCATATTCATTTATTTTTGTAAAAATGTATGCATTTGGGTCAAAAAAGCATGCAGAGTAGGACTATGGTGAGATTTCAATTCCCTTTCCTTAGCATGGAATTTGGAGGTCTGAGCTCCAGCGAAGGTTTTCCTTACAGTAAGGTTCTTGGGAAGAGTTACATGCTTCAGAAAGTCAACATGCTTAGTGAGGGGCACCCTAAAGCCCCGGATAACTGGGGATAATACTGCAAAGGATCTGCCTTAAATCTCCCAAAAATTTATTTCAAACTACCATTTCCTGATGCCCAGGACACACAATTCAGAATCCTCACCTCAAATCCGATAAATGGAAACTTTCTTTTAAGGAAATGAGCAGGCCATACTTTTTCAATGGTAATAATGGCAGCAATGCTGTCACCATACTCTGTACTTCCACTCAGTAGAACCAAAGACATAAGGGAATAAAGAGTCACTTAGATTCTGGTGCTACTTTTGAAAAAACTAACTGTATTTTGTGCTGAATAGACATTGTGGACTGAATGAGGCCTAAGTTAGCCCCCAAACAAAATGCTGGTATCCTTTTTGCTGGCTTAACAAGTTATGAGAAAAAAAAAAAAAGGCATGCTTCAAACTCGCAAAAAAAAAAAAAAAAAAAAGATAATTTGAACCCATGTCTTCCACTAAGATTTTATTTAAACAAGACTCTCTACTGATACCTTGAGCAACACCTTAAAACAGAGATCAGAGCTGAACATGGTATAGAACAAACAACGCATTTTGTGCCTTTTAAACACTAAACTCTTCCTAGCAGCTGAAAGGAAAGCTTTAGACAGGATTATCAGCCCTTCATTTTCACTAATGCAAGGAAAAACTCAACACAAGACACCATCTTTTAACACTGGCCTCTGTGATAAGTGATATCAACACCACCACACAAAGTACATAAAATCACTCTTCTCCAGTCTACATAAGCAAAATGAAGGACATTAAAGATAGATTCAGCATTAACTCCAGATTTATTTCTTTTTAGTAAAGCATGCCAAAACAACACAAGATTTCTGTATCACAGTTCAATTTGATTAATGACTAGGCAATATTCTAGAGTAGATTAATAACATCAGAGATGAAAGGGCATTTTTAAAATATTTGTCCTCTTCCCAGTATAAAGAGGATTTTAGTGCATTTAGATAATTAACATGAAAATAGTGGCCTTGTTTTTATAGTGATCTTTGCATAAATATTCTCCAATTAATTTGGTAAAGCTTATGATATAGCCCACATGTAGGGACTGCAATGAGTTTTTCCTAACTCTACAGCCATACAACAGTACAACTAGTTAGAATATCACCACCGGAGTATGTGCAACTATGAACTAGTGACAAGTTTGTTTTCAAATGGCAACCATTATATATGCAAGTACTGAAAATATAGATTTCATAGATTGAAAGACTAGAAAAAAATGTTCTATCACCTAATAAACAAGAGCAAAAGAGCACCAAGTCATCTACAGATGTTACTGGTAATACAAGTACTTCTGTGTATCCATGAAAAATGCAACTGAGGACGCATAAATTCAGGAAGGATGCCATAGAATGACATCTGGTCATAATAAAGAACTGCAAATATTTTTGTGAAATTACAACTTAAAAGCAAAATAAGTGAAATAGAAAGCTTTCTGATAGAAGAAGGGTTTATGTTATTGTCACAACGCAAGTGTGGTAGCACAGGAAAATTATCGAATTATTGAAAAGGAAAAAAGCAAGAAAAATTAACAACACAGGATAATCACAGATCTTGGACAACCCAGTTAGAAACAAATCAAATCTGTAAATGGCAAAGCTCAAAGATATAATTTCTCAGAACAATAGGAAGTTAATTCCTGAAACAGCACATAATTGAAAGACGACTATTCTGAGAAATGGCTGTCACCTTGGAGGCCATAAGACAGCCTTAAATCAACCAGCTCAGCTTGATAAGTTGTAGTCCCTTATTAAAGCACAGTTTAGACAAACCTTTAGATTTCAATCACAGTAAGCAGAAAGAAGTCAAGGGTTAAGAATATCCAGACTTATATGCAAAGTCATCCTAAAGTAATGAGGTTAAATGCATCTAGCAAGAGATAAGATATGCAAAAAAATGTCATGACCCTAACCTTTGGACAGAGGTATTCAATAAAATGTTTATTAGTCAAAAAAAAACAACCCTAGTATCAAAATTAAAGGCAGCAGGGACCTTACATGTGGCATTCATGTTGCTCCCCAAACCAAGGATATTTCCTTTGTTAAATGCACATATGGGGGAGGGGAGAAGATAAACAAGGAAGGTAAGTTGCAAACCAGTGGAGTGAAATGAATGGATCTGATATGCTACTTGAGCTAAGCAGGGTATTGTAAAAATCTTCCAAGGCAGCTTTCATGAAATGAGGAAAACAATCACTAGCTATAATAGTAAAGAGGTAAGAAGGAAAACTTGACAACAAAGGTACCTGCTGAAAATCAAACGGTTAAAAATGTAAAAACAAATTAAAAGAAACCCCTCAAATATACTAAAAGCAAGAAGCTTATAGAGTCACTATGCCTTCTGGGAACTTCAGAGAATTCAGAAGACAGCAATTAAGGAAGAGAAGGACGTTGCTAAGAAGATAGAAGATTTATATGCATCAGCATTCACAATAGCGGATGTTAGGGAGATATCCACTCTTGGGTAATAAAAAGTAGGTACTATCAGATGAAGAGGTGCTGGAACAAATCAATCATTTAAAAAGCAGGAAGCCACCAGGACCAAAAATCCCGAGCAAGAAGTAGTTGAGCTACGAAATCTCTAATTGAAAAACAACTCCTGTACTGGAAGGAGAGAGTAGCAAATGTTTCACATTTATTATAAAAAGGCTTTAGGATGAATCAGTGAATCAAAGATTCATAAATCGTACATCTATACCTGACAAATCAAAAATAAGAAAATAAACCACTCAGAAGACTGAGATCTGTGCAAAGGAAGATGATATCTCACTCGTCTATTAGAATGTTTTCAACACATCAGTAAACTACCATGGTGGTCAAAGGAGAACCAATTGACACTGTTTATTTAAACTTCCTAAAGGCCTTGACAAATTTTCTCACAGGAGACAGATAAAAAGAAGAGACATAGACAGCTGTGTCTATGTTCAGTGTAGCAGCTATCAGAAAAAGTAAGGTATTAAAATGAATCAAGAACAGGATTGAGATGATAGAAAAAAACAATGTTATATAAATCAGTGCTGTAGCCTCATCTGAACTACTGTGTGCTGTACTGGTTTCTACATCTTAGAAAGATATCAGACAACCAGAGGGTATTTAAAAAAACAGTGACAAGAACGATAGAAGTTCCTTAAAAAGCATGGTTTTGTGGAAATAGATTGGAATAACTGGAATTATCTTAAAAAGGAAATTAAAAAGAGGCATGAGAAAAATATAGGACATAATTGCTAGAAGTAAGCTGTAATCTCATTTCTCCCTGCCTTAATACAAGAATACAGTGACACATAATTATATCAAAAGGCAGCAAATTTAACAGAAGCGATACACGTCAGTTTTCACATAGTATACATTTATGCTGTGGGACTCATTATTTGATAATGTTGAGCTAGAAAAAATCTAAGAATGAAAAGAACTAGATGCTTATGTGGTAATAAGAACATATGAAGTTAAACTAGTTAAATGAGTATTGCAGGGGAACTGAAACTGATTTGGAGACTTAAATAGATCTCTGAATACTGGAGACTAGGTGAGATTTTACAAAGCCAGATTGTCAAAAATATTCATATTCTGGGTTTTGTGCACCTTCCTCTGGAGTGTTCAAGCACTACTGCCTGAAGTAGGATGCTACACAGTCCTCAGATGTGATTCAGACCCCTTTTGCCCATGCTCCTAATGTCACCTATTGCACAAATTTCACTGTTTCTAGCCCAACAATTGTTATTGAATAACATCAAAATAGTTAAAGCCAGTAGCAGAATTTAAAAGTTCTTTTAAGAACCTGCACTGAAGGAGCCACACAAAAAATGAAAACACACAAGCAAGCAAGAAAATCACTGAGCTTTTCAATTTGAATATTGTCAACCAGCCAAAGGTTTGCTTGACATTTGGAAGGGGACATAGTTTTCTGATGAAAAATCAACTTCTCAAAAGAAAACCAACACTTTCCCTGAATTTTTTCAATTTTAAAATAAAACTTTTTAATCACCCCTACCCTCAGTTATGCTGTATGTTCTTGAGCACCATCTACTGGTGCTGCATTATTAACTATTTATGAAAATACAAATCACTTCTCTATAACAATTCAAACATACTCATGTAATTTTTCAAAAGATATTTAAAATTGAGAAGGCAGAATATAACATATTATTTATTAAATTCATATTTCCCCTTGATGACAGAGAAAAAATGAATAATGGTGAAATTCTCTTAGAACCTGAACTTAGAGAAATGCAACATTTCTTAATTGTTTGTAAGATACTGGACCAGAAAACATATGCAAGTCTACGAAATTCTTTCCAATTTACACTTGTGCTCAACCTGTTAAGAGCAACAAAAGACTTCTTTTCATATTTAGGTATTTATTTAATTTTATAATAGCTATAATATGGCCAGCATCTTCCATTTAATTTCTTCATTTCAGACTAAATTAAATAATGTTTCTCTTGAGATAGTCACACTAGCTTTGGATTTAAAATTTTCCCTGACTTATAGCAAGGAAATACTGTTCTTATAGAAATTTGGTGCTATGCAGCAGAACCTGTGATGCAGACTAGAAAGTCTATGATTGCCAAGGGGGGATTTTTGAAGGGCCTTGAATGTCTAAGTTGGATGTGGGGAACAGACCGGTGCCACTTCTATATAAGACAAGAAACTCGGTAAAAATACCACTTGACCCTTACCTGCAAGTTGACTCTATAACCATGGTTTCCATTATTGTACATAGAACAGCGACATGCCTGTCTGTGACTGTGTAGTTAGTTAAACAAGATGATAATAATAAAGAATGAAGAACAAACTATGAAAATCTTTGTTGAAAAACCTTTTTATGATTTTTTTTAATGTGTGCCTTCAGTGTTGGAGGTAGGCTGTCTTATTTGCTCAAAGGATGAGACTGCAGGCTGCAACAGTGACCTTGACGTGAAAAAAGTCCCTCTAAGGGTGACAGGTGATTGAGTTAGAGAACAGTCCACTCTCCAAAGCCACTTACTTTTAAACTGTGGCCTCCCTTTTAAAATGCACATTAAAAATGTCAGTGAGTTATAATTCAAATTACAATTGTGTTGAGTTTCATGTTGTGTTCACTAAAACCTGAACTGAAATCTAGCTGCTGTGACCAAGATACAAAAGATCTCAAAGTGCTACTGTAGATTGGGGGTGGGTGGGTGGAGGTGGGGAAGGCAACTAAACAAACTCTTTATTATATTCCATCCAACATATTAAATTGGGTAAGCCTCATTTTTCTCACTAATACAAAAAATACTTAAAAATATTACTCTCCTCCCTCTTTCCTAGTTTGGATCAAGCCCAACCTTGCTGAAACAATCACATCAAGTCTAGAAAGCAGCACTATAAATTTAGCATTCGCTATGTTGTGCCTATCCCTACCACACTACTACTGAGTGACATAACACTTCTTTCAGTGCCTTGATACTTACTTTGTGGTACAGATGGCACCACATGTGCCATGCAGTTCTGACAGCTCTCCCACAAAACAGTGTAGAATTGTATTAATACCTTATTCCTAGGTTTTAACAGAGGTACTCAAACAAGTTGGATCTACTCAGTATTTCCATATGATGCACATAGGTTCCCTTTACCTCTGCCCTTCAGACTCTAGTTTAGCACTAAAGGTACGTACAAAACACAAACAGTCCAAACACAAATAATCTGCATGTCCAATTTAAACAAACCTAGTTACATTTGTATTTATTTATATCTTGTAGACTTAAACATATCCTGATTCTCCCTTCTAGACTATCAAAATTCCAGGGTTTTGTTATCTCAAATGCAGCTGCATGACACCTAGCAAACAAATTATTTCCAAAGGTGGCCTCAGTTCAAGTAGAAAGATACCTACAAGTGGATTATGGATATTTGTGTACTTACAAATGGTTAGCTTATCTTAGTTCGTTCCAGTAATTAAAACCTGCATTGTTCAAGTCTAATTGCAACAAATTTTGACAAGAAATCTGCAGTGCTCTGTGCTGCCCTCCCATCCCATCGCATCGCATCGCATCGCATCGCATCGCATCGCATCCCATCCCATCCCATCCCATCCCATCCCATCCCATCCCATCCCATCCCAACCCAAGCCAGACCAGACCAGACCAGACCTACCTCTGTCCTTCAGCTCCCACAGTTAACCTAAATATGACTTGTGCACCTTCCATCCCTTCCTTCAGTTTGTAGACAAGAGGTTAAGGAGTCTTCCCTCCCAGATTCCTCTCCAGCATTGCTGTGTCTTCACAAAATTGAAAAGTGGAAGTTAATCACTGCAGTGAGATACCTAGGAGATTTCTAAAGATAATGGTTTACCATACATTGTTTATTTATTAATTTTCATTTCCACTCATATTTGAAGCAGCTGCAACTTACCAGTGCTGTAGGAAACAGGTAAAAGAGTTCTTTCAGGATGTTTTTTTCTATGACTTCCCCTCAAGTCTTTCATTTAATATACAGGAGATGAAAAAGGTATTTAAATGCTACATTGTATTTACACCTTTGATTTGTTCTGCTCATACCCAACCTGTCAATGAACCAAACTTCCCTTGAAGCATTTCAAGCAACATGATGATCACCCACAGATAATACGGAGTGTCACCGAATGTGAGAGAATATGGTTATCTCTAAGCCAGTAATGGCTCAGTTTTCATTGCGTTGTATTTGCTGGGCATAGATCATGAAGATCTCTCACATTTTCCATGGTTTGGGTAGATATTTTTTGGTTTATTTTGACATCAGGATCATAAAGTATTTATGTTTGTAAAAGCTAGCGAGGATGGGGTTTACAGCTTGTACCTATGGAAAATACAATAAAAAGCTATAACCGTGCTTTTGTTTACTTTGGTCAGAAGGGGTTTGTGAGCAGGAATCCCTCTGATCAGAATTTGTGCAGCATGTAATTGTAATCATAAAAGCTCTGCATTACCGGAATCCAAACCTTGCAGGGGCTCGGGTGGGGGTGTAGGGGAGAAAACTGTTTGCTTTAAGGACGGATTGGTTTGGATACCATCCAGAAGTTTAAATTTTCGTTTCGTCGGGCTGGGTGGGAGGGCGCGCTGGAAACCACGCAGTCACGTTTCGCGGGAAGCCGGAGGCACAGGGGCTGTGGCGGGGAGCGGGGCCGCGGCGAGGCTTTGTTCTCCGTGCGGCACGCAGCGCTGGGAGCGCACCGCAGCGCTGGGAGCGCACCGCAGCCGGGCTGCCAGCCCGTGACTGACAGCGGCATTTATTAAAATGTCATCTCCTAATTTTCACGCCGGATATCTGCTGTCGGTAGCCTGCCCTGATGTCTCACGCCAGCGGGAAGGGCCAGAGGACAAGTCAACCCGCCCTGGGGAGCAGGAGAGACAGGGCCGGAGGGGAGGGAGGAAACGCGTATCCAACCCTACCTAGCTGTGATAAAATAAAATAAAATAAAATAAAATAAAATAAAATAAAATAAAATAAAATAAAATAAAATAAAATAAAATAAAA
>JAVJGJ010000059.1:13794278-13835642 GCA_035590215.1 Microhierax caerulescens | reverse complement strand
AAGATCATCCGTCTAGTCCATCCCCTACTGCTTTGGACGGAGACATCTTTCACTACATCAGCTTGATCAAAGCCACATCCAACCTGGCCTTGAACACTTCCATGAATGGGGCATCCACCGCTTCTCTGGGCAACCTGTGCCAGTGTCTCACCATCCTCACCATAAAAAATTTTCTTCCTTATGTCTAACCTAGATCTAATATATTTCAGTTTAAAACAATTGTCCCTTGTCCTGTCACCACAGATCTTGGTAAAAAGTATCTCAGTCTTTCTTATAAGCCTCCTTTAAGTTTTGAAAGGCCACAGTAATATCTCCCCAGAGCCTCCTCTTCTCTGGGCTGAATAACTCCAACTCTCCCATCCTTCCTTCACTAATGGTGTCCCGGCCCTCTGATCATCTTCATGGCCCTCTTCTGGACCCACTCTAACAGTTCCATGTCTTTCTTGTACTGGGAACCCCAGAGCTAGATGCAGTACTCCAGGTGGTGTGCCAAGAGAGCAGAGTAGGGGGGAGGAATTGTCTCCCTCAACCTGTGGGCCATACATAATTTTATGCAGCCCAGGGTACAACTGGTTTTATGGGCTGCAGGTGCCTGTCGCTGGCTCACACCTAATTTTTCATCCACCAATATCACCAAGTTCTCTGCAGGGCTGCTTTCAGTCCACTCACCCCACAATCTGTATTGACATTGAGGATTGCCTTGACCCATGTGCAGGACCTTGTGTTTGACCTTGTTGAACTTAGAGGTTCACATGGGCCCGCTTCTCAAGCCTGTCAAGGACCCCCTGAACAGCACTCCTTCCCTTATGTGAATCAGCTGCACCACTGAGCTTGGTGTCATCCAAAACCTTGATGAGAGTGCACTAAATCCCACAGCCGATGCCATTAATAAAGATATTGAACCTAGTCCCTATATGGACCCGTGGTGGACACCACTTGTTTTACTGATCTCCATTTGAACATTGAGACACTGATTGCAACCACATGCCAAATAGTTTTGTTTACCAAATAGGTTTGTTTCCTAGAATGAAGGTAATTATTATTTTTTTCTTACTTTAGATGTTCAAGATAACTTTGTTAATATATGTTGTAGGTTGGGTTTTTTTCCTTTTTTTCCCTGCATGGTAAGCATGAGAAATTCACATGTAAATTCACACACTGTATTTCCCCCCATCCTTATTTCTACATTGGCAGAAAGAAACTGTTTTAGAGGACAGCACGTATTTTTCTACCAAGTGCTGCAGTTGTCCTACTGGTATCACTTAGCCAGCTGTTATCTTTCTCCTTCTTTCAGCTTAGGATACTTAACCAGCATACAGAGAGGTGGCTAAGATTTGGCATCCAGTGTACAGAGAAGTGGAATTCCTAATTATTGGCAAACACTTTGAAAGGTGCCCAATTTCCTCATTCTTACAGTTAGTGTGGCAAGACAAACAGCATGTAGAACATACCGTTTTTTTAAGAAAGAATAATAGTATGCAATTTAATAATATAGTTTGAACTTTAGGAAAGGAGCAATACCTTCATTGTTTGTATAATTCTGTTTTCATGTAATGGGTATCTGTTTGTCATGGTATCCCTGTTGATAATCAATAATTAATAAATGTTTGTTTATCAGGTTTACAACCCTGCATATACTGCAATTTATGTGTTGTTTAAGCTCTTAAAGTTAATTCCCATTTTCAGTGAAGCAAATTATACCATAATTTAAGAGCTGTTAGTGTATAGGATGTGTACTGACCCTCTGCACTAAAGTTTTATTGTACCCTGGTTGCTTCCCTGTGAAAAAAATTACAGTTGTACTGTCAAAGAGCAGAAACAATGCCATGTGGCTTCAGGCATGTCCACATGAATGGGTGAGGCAGGGACCTGAGCTCCTCTGCTCGCACTCTGAGCTCGCTGGATATGAGCCAGCTCTGATTCAAAACCGATGTAACCACATTAGTAAATTTTGGTGCCTTTTTGTAAAGCCCCTTTGCTGGAATGTGTCGCTTTTCTAATGTGACTGAATTACTTCTGGCCCGAAATGGGCTCATGCCTGACTGTATGGAGTGTGAATGGCATTCTGTCTGCATCCATCCGTACAGATAAGACCTAGGTAACCAACCACATACATCAAGTAGCAAACTGGGAACAGAACAAATCATTTCCAGAACCTATTAACCTGAATGTAATGAGCATAAACCAGTTAATTGATTCCTATGAACAAAAGTGAAGCTTGAAAACAAAGCACGATGGTCTTCCATCCCCACTCACAAAATACATCTTTTCTTATATTTGTCACAAAAGTGTCTTTTAGCAGTTGCATAGATATTCAGAATATAATTGAACATGATTTTTTGCTCCATTGATATTGCTGGGCACAGTTATGATGAGGCTTTGACTGTGCTTGTTTATTCAAGCAAGCTGTTTGCATTTGATTTATTTATACATAGGAAAAGCTGAGCTAGAGGAGTGGAAGAAGGGGAAAATATTGGTATTTTTAAGTGCTCCTGCTTGTGATACCAAATAAAAGCAATTTATCTAACTCACAGTCTTGATCACCACTGTAGCTCTTTTTAGTAGGGTTAGTTAACCATGCTGATAATTGAAATACCTGAATTGAGTTTCAGAATTACCAACTTACAGAAATATGTAAGGTCATTTGAAGGTACTTTTGGATTTGCTTTCCCCTTATCCCCTAGATTGTCTGGAGATACAGTTAGACATGCTATATTTGTTATGTTTGATTTGGTTTTTTCATGACATCTTTGCAGCCACAGCATTTTAAAATCTCAGGGCTTGGCGTTCATTCACTTTACAGCTGATGGGAGTTGTTTAATATGTAGTTGTCCACTGGCTACCTATTACCATTGGCTAGCTAGCGGTTATTGCCTCTGCAGAAAAGAAGAACAAGCAATCAATCTCGTGTGATTTTTTGCCAGTTAAGGTGTCAAGACGGTATTTGTCACTGCTAGTGGGCAGTGACAAATAGATGGGAGTAGTAACCTGTTCACCAGCTTTGGGTAGATCCAGAAGAAGATGCCAAGCCTTTCCTTTCTGCTATTTAAATGGATGCTTTGATGAGGTTGGGGCAGGAGGAAACTATTGCAGGGAAATGCTGGTATGTCTTACCAGCATATATCTATCCAACACAGCCCAGGTTTATGAAGAGTGAATACAGTTTAAAAGCCAAACCCCAAATCAGTGTTGGTTTAGAAAGACTGGTATACAGCAAGCAAGCAAGCAAACACCCCACATTTGTACTAAATAATATCAATCATAAAAACTTTGACTGAAAGGGAAGATTATGGCACTACAACATGCAGTAGTTTTCATGTTATGGAAGCTTACACCTTGTAACCGTGTCTCTTTGTAACCTCTATGTAACGTTATCTCCTTACTTGCTGGAGTTCAGCTCCCCATGGTGCTTGGATCCAAGGGCCACTTTTGATATGCTCCCACTCCATAACTTTGGCTCAGACTGTTTGAAGAAATGGTGAAGGCTGTGAGAGAGAGGTCTGAGAAAGTCTGTGGAAAGGCAATGTAAAATTACAATTGGAAGCTGGACTTTTTTGATGGGGGTTCTTGGAAGTTCAAGGGTTCAGTAGTGAAAACACCAATATGATGTTACAACTGAATATATGCATACATATGTATTCGAGATCTCTGCAATGGTGGTGTTCAGAACACCAGTAAATCAGGACAGCTTTCAGCTGTAAAACTGGACTTTACTAAATTCATTAATTAGCAACACGCTTCTTGCTAATGGTCAGTTCTTGTACAATATTAAGCCATCTTATCACTGCATATACCAAACTGTTCATCTTTAACGTTTGTATCTTAATTTATCTGTTGAATCTCCAACACCATGGAGCTCAAGTTGTTTAATTGTAGTTGATACCTATGGTCCTTGGTGGCTGTTAAGTCACAGAGGCCCAGGAGATCAGTCTTGAAAGCGTGTTGACAAGAGTCAGAACTGAAGTAAGCTTGTCTTCTCTGATTTTCTGTGCTTAAGCATGATACTTTTACGCTATTGGCCTCCCAAAAGGCTGGTGTCATCTGCTCCTGATCCTGCATATCTGGAGGTTTCTTTCTGCCTTGTCAGTCACCCTCCTTGTGTGTATGGGAGTATATCCCACCTGTTTGCAGTCCCTTGTGCTTATTTTGTCCTCTCTGGCAACATTTGTTACTTGGATGCCTCCTGCCTGCAGCTACACTTACCTTTGTTTTCCTCTCCGATGATGACAGTGCTTGTGTTCTTTCTGGCTATGCCATCACAAAATACCTGCATGCCACTATTAGCTGCACTATTTTAGTATACTCATGTTCAGAAACAAGGCAAGCAAATATTAATTATGTCATGATTAGTAGATTTCTAATTCACTGGTGTCACAGGCCTCTGTGTCACCAATAGTGGAAAAAAACCCAGGCAATTCCGTCATCAGTCTGATCACCAGTCAACATCATTGGTGGACTGGATGGGGTGGATGACAACATGTATCCATACCGAGGATTTGTGTCTGAGATCAGCAGAGACCAGCCTTTTTTCCTCCAGCTGATGCCTGCTGTGCCAGCTAGGACTTTTGAGGTGTTTTATTTGGTGTGGTAAGCATATTAATGCTTAACTTGATAGCTTATTAAATCTAAGCTATCTTTTGTGTCTGTTAGGCAATAAATAATTGCTTTATACTTTTGAGCTGTATGTATCCTGTTTGCCAGTTCCTTTGTACATGGTTAAAGATGTCTGACCAAGCCGATCCAAACAGGGATCACAAGACATCTCAGGGAAAAAAAGCCCTGAAGAATTTAGCCATATATTTAGTGAATATAATGGCTTTCATTTGCTGCCATATATAAATAAGGGTACAAATGTTTTTTTCTAAGGCTCACCTATGATTTTTAGATAGCATAACCAGTTCTTAAAGTTGCTGATGCTTTGTCTTTTCTTGATGAAGGTCTAATTATAACAACTTTATTTTTTGCAGCATCTATAGGGAAGTTTGTGGACCATTCCACTTTATAAATTCCAATTTATAAAAAAGGAGGACTGAAAACATCCTTCTTTCAGTAAATGAAAGCTTTTCAACCTCCTTGAGAAAAATAATACTGTAGTCTAATAGTGATTATTTAGTAGGGTGTAAAGGATGTTGAAGGTTTTATGGCAAGTGAATTGCTAATTTATTGAAATAAGGAAAATTCAGAAATAACGCCCTCAGATTTTCAGTTTCATAAATTCAATTTACTTTTTTATGTTAGTTAAAAAACCCGCTAACAATACAAACCCAAAATCCTGTCAGTCTTCCAAGAATTCATACACAGAAAGAGCGATGTAAAAAAATGAGAATATGAATGGAGGAAGTCAAAACCAGTTTTGATCATTTGTGCTCTATCCAGAGGAGCCTGTCTCTTCCTGAGATGGGCTCACCAGCATGTCAGCAGCTCACCAAAAATGTCCACAGCAGAACTGGGTGGAGACAACGTCATGGGACTGGATGGCTGACTGATTGGTAAAATGATGTTGAAGTTGAATGACACTACAATAATAAATTGTAGTAAATAAATACAAAAAAAAAACCCCCAACCTACAAATACTGTTTCAGTGCAGTTTACCTTATGAATATCTGTTCAACAGTTAGGGAAAGTGTGTTAGAATATTAAAAACTGCCATCTTTTTGAAGCTCAATAGCACAGTAGTAGAAGGGAGATGAGTTGATTTCATTGCTCATTCCAATCTTTTTTTGTTTTATCTGTATACTGGTTAATAACCAACGTACACCTCTTCCTAATACCTAAATCCACATTCCTTCCCTTGTTTACATATAAAAAAGAAAGTTTCAGTCAATTCCTCATATTACTAGAACTATCAAAAGCCCTATCATGAAATACACTCAGCCTTGCGTGTGTGAAGCCTCTTAATGTATGCGGCGGAGCTACTCGTCAATAGCTTTGTGAGTGGGGCTCTGCCTTAGCAGAGCTTTTGACCTTCTGTCGCTTTCACTTCTGTCACCGTCATGGCCCCCTGAATCTGCAGCAGATTATCCCTGCTCCCGACTCCTGAATTTAATTTCTGGGAAAACAGTAGCACTTTAGATGAGGGGCTGCTTAAAAGCTCTTTTATGTTATTAAAATTGGCAGGTATATGCCGGTTTTATCGTGCGGGATGATCCAGACAGCAGAGTGGTTGCTCGAGGATCCGAATGACAACTGGGGACTGCTGAATGGGTGTTGATGTTACTGCTTCCAGCTCTTTTCAGCACCTGCACTGCACAGATACTGCACTGCCTGTCAGTCAGCTGGTGAACCGCCAGAGCTTCCAGCACGGTGTTTTGTGCTGAACACTGGAGTTCAGGATGTGACTGCTGAACAGCTTGGAGACCCCGAGAAAATGCAGGCTGAAACCTTACCAGTTACTGCAAGTTAAGCTGTCCCTAATTGTCACTCAATCCTCAGTCCTGGTCATCAAAGCAAGCAGTTATCCCAGACTAGAGAAGGGTGTTGGAGGATGAATAGGTATTTCTGCCTTGCTTGTTCATCAGAGCAAAGGAGGCAAAAGGGGTGATATTCACAGGAGCCATTTTACCTCTTAAGAAGCTTTTAACTCATCCAAAATGGAAATCAGAAATTAAACTAATGCCAGACTTTAATGTGCATTTAGAAACCTCATTGGTAAAACTATAAATTATGAGAAAATAACAAAATGTGTGAAGATTTTAGAGTAGTGTGAACTGTTTTATCTACTATGCATGATAATTTTTATAAATTGCAAGGTAGTCAGAATAAAACATCTGCAGCAGGGAGGTTTTGGTGCAGTTTAATTTTCTCTAAAAGCACAAGTCAATAGCAAAATTGCACTGTCAGTAAATTTTACTTGAAAATCCTTTCAGGAGATAAAAGGATTGTAGAGAAACTAAGCAAAACTAATGAAAGACTTGGGGAGGGGTAAGAATGTTAGTTATGTGACCTAATTTGGTGAGCTACAATCATACAAAGAAAATGTTCAGTAATGAAATGCATTGTTTTGACTGTTCAGTTTGTTCTAAGATTAACTTAGGTGGTGCCAGTAATTTCCAATCATTGAAGAAAACAGGCCAGTCTCACAGATACTAAGTTTCAAACTATGCATGATTCTTTAGCTTCTGTAAATATCAGGCACTTTTTTCTCTTTCATTGCTTTTTTATTTTTTTAATAATAGTAATTTATTAGATGCTAGATCGGGATAATGGTTTGTAGACACTGACATTTTAGTAGTAGCTTCTTCACAGATTCTAATGCAGTTATATGACATATTTTAACCTTTTTTTGTACTGCTGTTTTCTTCCCTTTATCAGCTTTAGACTACCCATAGGCTATTTCAGGATAATTTTTAATCCTCTATTTTTCTCGTTTGGAAGAGCAGTGCACCAGTTAATAATACCGTGGCCTTAATTAGAAACTGTGTTTAATTGGGGGACTTTTTATCCTTATTAACAGCAGTGACAGAGTAGCATAAGATGGTATTTTAATATTAGTATTTCTGTAAACGTAACTGCCGAGTTGCAGAGAGTCTTCTGACTTTTTGTAGAAGTGGCAAATGGATGTATGAAAAAGATTTGAACCCATGCCAAAAATCAAATGGCTTTTGTGATACACCTGGCAATTTGTGGCTGCTAGCTTTGAAAAAGAAAACAGGAACAGGCCATAGATAGATGACTTATATACTTTTAGATTTTATCACAACAACAGACACTTCTATCAAAGAAGTAAATAGTCAGGAAGAGCACAAGAGGAAAAAGGAACCAGAAACAGTAACTTAGAACCATGAGCTTACTGACTGTTCCCATTAACTGAGGTTACCATTTCTTCATAGGAGAAACTGTTTATAATCAGATTTACATCTTTTCACTGAGAGAAATCCCAGCTAAAAGGCTTTCATGACTAAGACCCAAAATCCTAAGGGGAGTAAAATGCTCTCACTACCTTTGATGCCAGTTGCAAATTCTCCTATTTTTCCAGAAGTGTTGGCTAATTCATTATTTACTTGCTTTCCCTCTGAATTCTGCTTTCTGAGTAGGTAAAAAGTTCTATTTGGAAATGAGATCGAGCATACTCTTAGAAAACTGAGAAAATTAATTTGTGCTAAGAGTGATCTACAAGGTAATTTCTGTGCCAAGAGCAAATCAGGTATACAGTAACTTGAATCTTAAAATGCATTGTGCACCTATACCTTTTTTTTTAAAAATTATTTTTTAAAAATAATTAAATAATATTTTTGTATTATGAAATCAGTAATAGCTAGTGAAGTCTTGAATCCTAACTACCTGTTATCCTTAGTGTAAGTTACCCTTTGAAACAGATGAAGTTTCAAGGTTTTTCCTGAAGAGCTGATAAGAAAGGTATCTCTTTCTATATAAGAACAAATCAAAGATGGTTCCATTAAGGTATCCAATAGGTCCATCTCAACATGATTACCATCATGGCATTGCTGGTGTTAGCTGTGTAGATGTGACTGCAAGCTATGTTGCCTGGAGTGTAGAATAAAAATCAGAGAAACAAGAAGTACATTTTCCCCTTTAATTGATATATGACTTTCTTTACTTGTCTTTATGTGTTACATAGGAACTGTAGGATTTCAACTTCCCTGATGTGAGGTGAGCGGAAAAGACCAAACTGTTGAAAAGTATGTAAATAAGAAAAGGGAGGGTAAAGAAGAAAAAGTGAGCAGTGGGCTTTATAATGCTTTGAGATCAACTTATTTATCAGAGATCAGGAAAAGAGAATGAACAAATCTGTAGACAACCTCGTGTGATCACCTGTCTCCACAAGACTCTCCAAATGTGTCAGCTCTGGATTCCCAAGCAAGCATGGAAAGCTTAAAGACAATGTAAAAAATAGATGGGAGGTATATTATCCAAAATGAGAGGTTTTCTTGTTCCTTTCTCAATGTACCTTGTAAATCTCGATTCATCATCTATTGAACCACTGAATGAAGAATACAAATGAGACTAATTTATTATGGAACTAAGTATAAGAGCAAGAAGGATGAATTAAGTGCTCCATCCAGGATGGAGAGAGAGAGCACCTATACCAGTTATTATCATTCAGTGTCAAGCCTGTGTGTTTGACATGAGAAAATCAGCTAATCCAAATAGGTACCAGTTAGGATGTTTGATCTGCTGGAGCTCTGTTGCTATAAATTTCCTTTGACTGCATACATAGCCAGAGCAAGTAATTGCTTGTGAGCAATGAGTATGGTGAGTGTAGGAACCTTTGTCCTTGTGCCAGAGCTCAGGGGAGGACACTGCTATATTGGGAGGTGGGGTTTGGAAAGGTTTAGTATAAGGTCAGTGGGAAAGTTTGGAAGTAATTGCTATTGAGAAAGGTATCATGCAGGCATGAGGGTGATGATGAGTCTGTGCTATAGATTTCTCTTTTTTAATTTACCAAGGAGAAAAAGGGGAATTAATGGGTTTGGGAAGCAAAGAAGCTATAGTAACTCATAAAATCTTTAAGTGTGCGCCTTCTGGTTCAAAATGTAGACATATTCTCTGTAATATAAGATTTGATAAAGAGGAATGTTATCTATCCTTTGTCTACCAACTTGTGAAAAGGTTTAGGTTGTGCTTGGAGGCTTGAATTCTTGGTAATCAAGGCACTACATCTACACTACGTTTTTATCAGCCATTCAAATGAAGCCATTTCCAGGCACAGGTGATACAATAGCTTGGCTTAGCCAGGAAGACAGAATAGTGGTAAACTTCAATGGGAGACAAAACTAGTTGAATAAGTGTTTTGACAGTCAGTTAATGGTGCTGTTTATAGACACATGCAGGTTGGGAAGAGTAACTTGAAATGCTGGTTTAGTTTGTTGCATTCTAAATTAACTGTATGTGCTCAGAATAGAAAAAAAAACCCCAAAAACAAAAAAAAAACCCAAACCACAACTGTAGCCCATAGTAGGGGTTACTTCTGTAAGAAATGAGGGGTTTCAGAGTTATGCTAAATAGAAGAAAATTAAATGTAAGCCTTTATACTTCAGTACTTGAGCGAACTGTTGGCTGAAGGGGACCTGGAAGATGTGAGTGCTGGGAGCTTCTGACATTTTCATTCTGAAGTACCGTAAGAATATTGGAATAAAGGGATACTTATCTGCATCCCAGAAAGTTTACCCTACTTTCAAATACTTTTCCCAAGAAAATACCAAGCTGTTAGGTGTGCTGTTACCCATTATTGGCAGATCATCTTGCATCACTTTCATAGTTGTGCTTTTCCTGCTTCTCCCTTGATCCCTTCAGTTTCTGTACTGTTTTATTAAGGCAGAGCACGCCACTGTCCATTCACAAAAGCAAGTGGACAGAAGGATATTACCTGTCACATTATCACCATCCTCTGTTTGTCAGTGCTCCAGAGATGAGCAGCGTGATGTGTTTTAAGCAGCTGAATGTGCCAAATGCATGCAAGCTCTCCACTCGTACAGCCGCCTGCTCCTCTTTTGGGTCCTTTGCAGTCTCACCCCTTTCCCTGCCATGATTTCACACTCCTGATGTGACAGACCATGACGGTGTGAGGCTGCAGAGAGAGTGTTTGTTCCTTCTTCTGTATTTGTTCCTCTTAAATGCTCTAAGTAGCTGGGGGTTAAGTAGAATATCAGACATTTAGAGATGTTGTGGTGCCATGATAGTGTCCAGACAGCAGGGGAATTGAAGGAGTACAAGGCAGCATGTTTATAATTCACAGTGGGAGGCTACCTCTTCTCTTTTGACTGCCATCTGTGGGAAAAAAAAAATTAAGATAAGGGGGCTTTCTGGTTGGCAGCTGCAGGTTGGTGACAGGCAGGGACAGAAATCTGCTCCTTCGAGAATAAGAAAAACCTTTTGTAGACTTACACAGTCTGCATTCACTGAGGTACTCTGAAATTCACAATATGTCCCCATTAGCTGTATTCATGTTCTATATTTAGTATTTCAATAACAAAAACATGTGAAATGGTTACACCAGAATTTACTTAATGTTATAAAATTAGGTACATTTTTTAACTGATTAGCTCCTAGACAAGTGTATGATTAAGTGCTACTTCAAATACATTTCAGTTTCCACATCACATCTGATGTTTAAACATCACATTTGTACTGTATGCTGGTTTTTTTTTTTTCTTCATTTAAAAGCTTCCATTATCTTCAGCAGTTTAGGAGTTTACAAAGCCTTTTTTCCTAAGGGGCATATTGTTGTGTTGCACGTATTAATGAATCCTGCTTACAACAGGTTGGGGTTTTTTTTGATAATTTTGTACATTTGCCAACCAATATAAGAGGACCTCCTCAACTAATAATTAGAATGATTATTTTGTTATGCAGTCATTAAGAGTGTGGGCTCTCCGGGGGTATTCTAATTTTGTGTGTGACAGATTTTCATGTTTCTGTTTAAATTTCTTTTGATGGCGTTTGTTTGTTCCTAGCATTTAGTGTCTGTTTACTTTTCTTTTTTCTAATTATTTCAATCTATAATTTTTTTCAGTGTGACCTACATATGTTCCTTTTTCTTACTTTAATCTTTCTGCTGTTTGATGAGTTGCAACATCTAACGTTACATAAAAGTTATATTATGAACATATGATAAAAGCTTATGTGATGAAAGAATATCAAAGATTAATCCTTGATCTTCCTGATTAAAAATAACTTCAGTTATATAGATGATGAGGTCTTATGCACTTGCAAATTATATACTGAGGTAAAATAATATCCTGTCAACCTTTTTTCCTATTATTCATCTTAATCAAATTTTTCTGACCTCTGAATTCTAATAATGTATGCCTCATGTGAAGTAGCTGAGCATATTGAATCTATAACAGTAAATAGAATTTTTTTATACAGTTCATAGTATTGGTGTCTAAGGATATGAAATAACATCCTGAGAATATAAAACCCAAGAAATACAGTTTTGCAGAAGTTAATATAAATATAATATATTCATAGCAAGTTCCTTAATGAAGAACACTGGATGTAAACCCTTGATAACAGGTTAAATTATTTATATATAAAAAATGTGAACTAACTGGCTGAGCTTATACTCGCCCAGTGCCTAGCAACACTGTCAATCCTGTGCAAGGAGCACTAATGCCATATTTATCCTTGCCTCATTCTTATTCAAACTAGTGCTTCTGTTTTAGTTTATACATTTGTGTGTTTCTGTAATGCATATATATTTCAAATATAAGGGTAAGAATAAGAGCATGGGTTTATTTTCAGTTAGTAATATATAAGCAGCACTTCAATTTTCTATGGACTTTTAACTAATTTCAAAAGCCTTCTTAATGCCATTTCTTAATTTGAAGGAAACAAAGTACTGTTCCCTTTAATATGTGAATAGATGGAGGTAAAGATACTCAGACTAGATACTTTTCTAATTAGCTGGGCCCCACATGTCTTTCAGTGGGACTGAGGCACCTCACTGACCATACACTTTTGAGGTTTGCACTTAGAAGCTTTTGGAAGTTTTTCCCAGCATAAACCCATTATTTTCCTTTGGAAGGACTCACATAAATCATGATGAGCTAAATTTACAGTGATGCTCCTGTTGCAACGCTAGAAGGCATTTTGCCTGGAAGCAGTGTGACATCCCTGGAAAGGGTACGCATGTAGCAGTGATCTCCAGCACAGCAGGCTGGTGGCTATCAGTGCAAAGGCACAAGGAGGCTGTTGTTCCACATTTCTTTATCATTCCTGGGTTTTGTGTTGCTCTTGTGTAGAGAACTTGGCAGCAATCCGTATAATCCCTTGAGTGCTGACTAGGTCTGCTGCAATTCTGTACTGCATTTGCAGAGGCCTTGGAAAAAGTGGAGACTCCTTATTCCCTTCCCACTTGCAGTTCCTTGAGGATTGGCTGGATTCCAGTACACAAAATTATGTGTATTAGTGCTTATTGTTTAACTAATTAAGTTTGACAAAACATCATATAACACTTCATATGTGTTTGTGCTTCCATTTAATGTTTGAATTCATCTTGACTGCAACAGAACAAAAATGCTAAGTAATTTTCCTCAGATTCAGTATAAATATTTCCTTTAGCCAAGTGATCGTTAAAGACCAGGGCTAAGATGAATTGGGACTATTGGGTCTGGAAAAGTTAAACCTGACTCCAAACCACAAGTATTACACCATGACACAACAGACGGTGGGCAGGGTAGGACCCCTGCCAGCACCCCACCACTGATAAGCCTTGTCGTGAGTTAGAACTTGCTGCAGAGTTTTTAGAACTGGATTCTGTATGTTTTGGTTCATAAGGAAATAAAATGTATTAATGCAGCAAATCTGAACAGATTAGAGAATTGCTTTGTCCAAAAAAGAGCTTTCATAGTGGCTTCTGTGCTCAAATCCATGGGTCTTCCAATACCTTTATGTCTTGTTACATGTAGGTCTTTTTTGGGGCATTTAAAAACAATTTAATGCAGTGAGCTGTGTTCGCGGCAGAGCCTGTTAACTTTCCAAATAAAGATGTATCTGCTGAATGTAGAACAAAACTATTTTTTTCTTAGTGCCTCTGATTAGTTCTGTCTCTGATTTGCTCTGCTTTTGACTTTTGCTTTATGCTCCATGAAGGAGACAATCTGGCTTCTTTAATAACTTTTACTTTCTTTTAAAATTATTTAGTGTCAAGTGTAGCAGAGTTATTGATGAGAGTATCAAACGATTTTAATTGACTCCATTTCAGCACTGTCCAAAAATACTCTTCAGTGACTGAAAATAAAAGAGGAATTCTTTTTCTGACTATTTGAGAAGTGAAAATTAATGTTGTTGATCCTGGAAAAATGTAATAGCATTACGGCATGTTACCTTTTGCTCTAGATACACTCAAGCCTTTTACTGTGTTTCAAACCCGATGCAACTTCGTAGACACGTGTGTGGGTTTCCTCAGATAAGTGGGTTTGGTGGACATGTATAATGTAATGGAAGTGGCTACAGAACTGGTGAGTGAGGAAGACATATGCAACTCTGACTTACTTCTGCGAACACTGGTACTTCTCCCAGTCTATACATTCTCTGTACGATACTTATGCAAAGAGAATTGTTTAATAAAGCCCCACAAAATATGATCTGTTGTCCATTATTACTCAGTATTGCTTCAGACACCTTAGTTTCTCAAACATACAACTGCAGACACCTCAAAGGGACACAGAAAAATCGTTGTGTAGTTGTGTATCATGTTTATAATGCTGTATTTCACAGACTAAAGGCTGAATTTATGACTATTTTTAATAGTGGAAGTAGGTACTGTATAACTTGTGCTGAGGCTGGGATATTCCTCTTAAGGATAATAATTTCACCTTGAAGTCTTGGTCACAAGATTCCAAACCTATAGTTTTATAAGCAGTAAATATTGACCATTTCTGCATTTTTAGTTGAAGTGTGCTGGATTTTTTTAATTTTAATTTATTTTGGTTGTATGTTTGAGGGTTGGAGTTCCAGGCTGGGGGGAAAAAAAAAATAAAAAAAAATCTGTCAGTTGCACAATTTTCCTTAAAAGAGTGTATTTTCAGGACGTGCTCATATGATTAGAATATCAGACACCATCCCTACAAGCATTGGGCAGGCTTCAGATAAGATAGCCAAGGGTGAATGAAAAATGTTCCGTGGAACACCATGCACCTTATACAATGTGCGTACAGACTGTAATTTTCTTGTGGCAGAGATAGAACTTCAGCTGTAATACGTAACAGAGAGTTTGTCTATCCTATTGTAGTACTATGCACCACAGTCTGTCGTGGCAATCCAGTAAATATTGGAAAGGAAAGCTGTTAGAGCTCAAAGATGACAAGTCACTTCATTTAAAACTGTAGGTAGAACAGACAAGGAGATTTGTATCTAAGCTTAGGGCTTTTTCCCAAGGTTTATTTTGGGTTCATAGGATTTTTTCCATAAAAGACATATCCAAATTACATATTCATTATATCTTAGCTTTCACAGTGGGTACCTGTAGACTAAGTAGTAAAAATCTCCCACAGCATGTTCATTTTTAATGAGAACAGAGCACTTACATTGTGTATCACAATCTAATCACTTGTCGCTCTGTAATAGGACAACTACCAACCGAGCCCTTCTCGCAGAACGCCTCAGCCGTTGGGCTGAGGGGTAAGCTGTGCAAATCTCTCATCGGGTCTTCGTTATGCCCCAGGTACAAATTGCAGGCCTAAAAAAGAACTATGCCGTCAAGTTTGGTGTTCACTTTGCCTAGTACTTCGGGGTGTCCAAATAGAAATTAAGGTTCTCATGTCAGCTTTGAGGCGTTAACCAGGTTGTTTTCTCTTTCATATGCGGATTGTGATTGAGTGCTTATTATGACTGGGTTTAGCTCACGCTTTAATTGTACAATCAGAGCCAGTCTTTTGCTGGTGTAGATTGTTATAGTTCTCTTGAGCTACTAGAGCAAGTTTGTATCAGCTGAAGAATCCAAGCTGAAATTGTTTGGTAAGATCGTGGAGCCACAAAGGGATGAGACACAGCTGCATAGCACTCTAGTACCTAACTCAGAACCTGCATCATAATCTACGGTGCTAAACTGCAAAGGCTTCCCATGCAATGATATCAGTGAGGTGTCTCAGAAAAGGATTAGAAAAAGCAGCATGCTGAGCAGGGAGCCTCTGAGTTAGCCAGTAGGAATTGCTGAACACAGAAATACATCTTAAATTATGTTATCTCTGTGAGATGTACACACCTTAGTCAGCACTACTGGGAAGCATTGCCGTCCTCTTGGGATTTCAGTTCCAAGTAGTTTCCTGACCTAAGTGTTTCTTCAGTATATTAAATAAATAAATAAGCAAAAGGACTTGATTCTTTCTGGGAACCAGCCTCATGCCTTCCTATCTTTCTTCAGTAGTCTAATGGTTAGTTTGTTCAGATGTCAAAGGGATTCAAACCCATGCTCCCATTTTCTAGGAGAATGTTCTACATGATAGGGCAGTAGAGGTGTCTAGGATGGGGCTGAATCGCGTGTTCAGTACTCCTCCTGACGAAGCTGTTGCATTTCACATGAAGGAATTAAAGGTCTGCTGTTTAAGAGAAAACTGCTGAGGGATTCTGTAGGAGTATAGAGGACCTGCAGTCTGAGAAGACTTTTCTGTCATCTGCATCAGCTAGGGTTTTATTATCTTAGGTTTAAATATCTATGATTAAATGACTATATTGAATAAATAATTGTGGCAATGCCAGTATTTTTCAAACAGCTTTTATTCTTTGTATAAGAAAATCAGTAAAATACCTAGAGAAGAAGAAAAATCTCCTATGAAGTTTCAAAACCCATTTTATATTCCCTTTTCTCTTTTCTAATTCAATGCATTGCAAATCCATGTACTAAAGGCTTTGGACAACTCCCCCCCCACTCCCCCCACCCCCCCATCTCTTGCACCCCACGCATACAGAACTGTTATCTACATCTTTTCTAATGTATTGTCCAGCAGCAGTAGGTAATTAAAACTTCTTCAGTCATCTTCTTAGCCCCAGTTTGATTTACCTGTGGAAACAAGTTTACAAAATAACCACAGGAAAGCGGTTTTCTGCTGAAGACAATAGAATGAGAGTTAATAGATCAGTTGCAGAAATCCTATGTAAAGGTATATTGACTACTCATTTCCTTGGTATTCTGATTTCAAAACTGAATGCTTGCTGAAAAGCTGTGACAGTAAATATTTAGACAAATAAGGAGTTGCTGTCTTCTTGGGATGTCACAATGTCTGGAAAAAACCAAAAACCTCTTCATACAAAAGATTCTTTTTTATATGCCTTTTAATACATATTCTATTATCAGTATCTTTCTTCCAGAGTTTGGAAATAAAGAGACTTTGAAAATTAAGACTGACGATTATTAAAATTAGCATAAAATAAGAGTTCAGGCTCAATTTACATATTAAACAATGATATTTTTGTCATGACAGCTGTGCTGCATTATTCTGTCACCTGACTGGTGGTCATAGTTGTGCAAAGGTCATTGATATCTTTTGTTTTGGCTGAGCTGGTATGCTTCTTTAGGAGCACTCACACAAGGAAAACTCATAGTTGATACTTTGCTTGGCAGTTTTTGGAGGACCCATGATTTTCTCATTATGATTGAAGGCATCGTAAAAGCAAGCCTAAAACCAGAATGAATTTGCCACCTTGTTTTGCTTTCTTTTTAATGTTTTCTTTTTAATGTTGGTCAAAATGTAGTTTTGAAGACACAGGTTTTATAACAGTTATAATTTACAAGGGAACATATTTTCAAACATTTAGGAGTGAGTAGACCAAATTAAATTATTACCATTTTCTGAGTCATTACTTTCTCACTTATCAAATAGTGCATAATATAGTAATGCAGGGATCTTGGGGCTCCTTAGCCAGGCAAAATTCTGTTAAATTTAGTGGAAGTTTTTCTGTGTAAGAAGTGAACAAATTTTTTAGGCTATAAACGTAAATACAAAACCACTTGGTGGACCTTGAACCACTATATTCCACTGAACATAACTATATACCACTGAACAACACTATAACAAGAGTTTTCAAAAGTACTGTTTTGCAAAATCTTTTTTTGTTTTCCATAGCAGTTTCAGCAGTTACCAATAGTGTTTAATTTTAAGGCAGTGGATTTTTTTGACATGGTATCAGTTATAGCTTTGTATCAGAACATGACTTTTTAAGTCAAATTATTCTTACTGTTTCTCAATATGTTACTAATTTAATGACATACTTTTTGTTTGTGTGGTTTATTCTTACTATGATGTTTGAGCAATGTATTAGATCAAACAGTCAGATGTTAAAAGGATGATTTTTGAGCGAGGCAGACCTAATCTCAGTAAAACAAATGAAAGACATGCTTAAGGAAAATATGGCAATTGGTAACTTAGCACATATTTTTCCCACTTAAATTCAGTTCAAGACATGTTTAGTGGATCATATATACTAATATTTTAATATCAATTTTAATTACAGGCAGATGATTAATTTCTTACATATGCCAAAAACGTACTAATCTTTAATATATTCATATAATCTAAGAAATATGATGTTGTATTTATTCAAGAGAGGTGTCAGTTTCATCAGTTTTACAGGTTAATAAGCAATTACTGGCTGCAGCTAATTGTAAATCCATTATTGAGGGTTCAGCTACAAATTATAATGAATCTTCAAAAGGTCAGTAGACATTTTGACTTGTAAAGAAATATCTTTACTTATTAAAAGTGTTTTAGCATACATTACAGTAACAACTAGAATTCAGCCAGCAAATGAGATGACATTTACAGACCTCTCAAAAGAAGAGTAGTTTTCTGTCTTTTTAGTTCAGAGAGCGTTTTTGCTTTGAAAAGTTAATCTTATTGCTTTAGCTTCATGAAGCACCCCTAGTTCTGTGTTCTGACAAAACAGACATCTTATAACATGAAAATAATTTCTTTCAAATAGCTTCTTTCCTTTTTGTCCTTGTTGGTGAGCAGTCTTGGGGAAAAAAAGTGTCTACTGGGGTCACTGTCTCAAAGTCTGGAAGATTCCTTTCAAAAGAAGTAATACAACTCTTGAATTACGTTTCTCTTTGAGTGGAGAAACTTCATTATGAAAGTGGTAGTCAGGTCAAACCTCTTCTGTCATCCTGTCAGTCATTAGGATATATCTTGCTCTCAAAAACAGCTGAACTAAACCAGCTACTGAATCCTTATGTAGAGGCAGACTGCGGGAAATCAGGAAAAATAATGGAATTGATCTTATTCTATCAAATTAAGACAAAGACAGCAATAAGTGTTAGATTATATTTAGTTGTTTGCTATATGACTTCTATTTATTTTTCTTTTCTTGATGCATAAACTAGCTGGGGATTGATTCTTTGTCATGAACACCTCATCTGTATTTGCTTTGTTTTATAGCAACTTCATAAATATAAAGCATTTGTAAAAGATGTATTTAAAAAGTTCTTTTAATGAGCGTCTGATGGCTTGCACCCTGTTCTGGTGTTTATGGTATTCCCAGATCAGGATTTAACTTGTAGAACAGATGGAATTTGCGACAACAGCAACATTTGGAAAGTGTATTTCAATTTAATTTTGCTAGTCCCAGAAGTATATTTTATTCCTATATATTTGTAAATTGGATTGTTTCCCCATTGCTTACTGAAGTCAAATGTTAGGTTTGTTTTTTTTTTTTTCAAGCTTTCGTTTCTTGAGAGAAATACAATATTGATAATGCAGTAGGTCTTTTTCCGGAAACCTCAGTGTAACTGTCTATGGGCTGTGTTGAGGCCTTAACTTAGAGGAAATAAGAGTCTAATTAAATTGTTACTTATATCTGTCTTTAATGAAACTCTAACAGAAGTACATAACAGATGTCATACTAAGCTTTCTCTTCAATGCTTAGTTGTTTGCACAGGGTTTGAAAACCTCTTGTGGCTTGCCTTCCTCTCGTGGTGCAGATAGGCATCCTGAGCCAGCACCAGGTTAAGACAGCTCCTGAGCAATGTTAAGCAGGGCTTCTGCAGCATCCTGCATCCTGCCTCCTGCCTGCACTACGGCAAGAGCAACCTTCATGCATGATTTGTGGAGTTATGGCTCACTGGTTATAGAATGACCATTCCTGCCGTGAGGACTGGGAAGAGAGAGCAGCTGTTGAAAATCAGGCAGCCTCCTGCATAGATTTAAATCCCCAGCTGGAAGTTGCACTGGAGTTGTTCCTGCTTTAGAAAAAAAAGAGGGCAAATGGCAAATGTTCTTGCTGGTCTCAGTCACAATGAGCAGGTTGAAATTTGTGATTTTTTGTTTGTTTTGTTTTGGGTTTTTTGTTTTTTTGTTTTTAACACAGTTCTTACTTCTGTTTATCTACCGAAATTATGGCATAAGATACCTGGAAAAAAAAACCAACCAAAAAAAAACCAAGTAGCAGAAATTCTCCCTATCCCCCTATAACTCTGGGTTACTGTTTGCAGATCTTCTCTAGATATAGGCATGGGCTGAATTACCTACAACAGAAGAGCCACGGTCAGATTACGGATGCTACTTCCTATTTGTGTAGTTGGAGGGAGCAGTGTAATGATCTTTTTCCTTTTGCTGTTATTTATTACAGGATGGAAACAATAAACAAGCTGTGTTCAGCTTGCAAGCGAGGGCTGGCTCTTCAGCCCTGGAGACCACCATAAGTGGGAGCAGGGTGGCAGAGTTCTCCAGGAGAACTCCAAGGGTGTTCCTTGGGATGTGGTGTGGGAGGAAGGGAGAGGCGACTCTGAGTGTAAACGCAATGAACATCGAGAACACTGTGGGATACTCTCATAAAAATGGAGGTGCCATGATGAGTTTTGGTCTGTTCCTGCCACTGCTGTCCCCCACTGATGGATCCGCAGGTGGGTTTAGCAGCAGCCATGATACCACTGATCAAGGCCCTGACAGCCGGTGGCTACAACATCCTGATTTCTGACAGTGTGAAACGTCTCAGAGACATGTGGCATATTTGGGCAAGAAAAAAAAAACAAAATCCTGAGCAGCAGAATACTGTGTTTTAATTTCTCATTCTGAAGCATCGCTTTGACCACTGCTTGGTGTCACTGCAGCAGAAGTAAGAGTTTCCATAGCAGTTAATACTTCATCTAATAGTGTTAAAAATCTGGTACAAAGGCAGAGCCTTTAAAAAAGCTGTAATACTTCTGGATAAATCCTATTTGGTACATTTAAGGGGTTTGTTTCTTCGTTTCTTTGTTTGTTTGGGTTTTTTCCTCAGAAAACCATTACGGAGGTGATTTGGCACTTTGGTTCCTGCATAGTTGCATCATTCGGAACAGGTGTATGCTAAGACCCCATTGAAATTTGCATTAATTACTTAAATATTGTTACACTCAGAATCTTGTCTTGTGCAGAAGGAGAGACATCATATATGTATGGAGAAAAGGATTTATTTTTACCCTAACAGAAAACTGAATAATCACATTGAAATGCACCAAACAGTTGTTTTGTCCAATTATAATAATGTCAGTGCTTTTAGTACCCAAGTAATACGGTACAGCTTTATTAGGAATAATACCCTCAAAATTATTGTGCAATAGGACTTATGAATATCTACCCTTTCTCTATGCTGCTATGCTGGTCCTTCTAAAGTTCCCCTGGATGTCAAGGTCAGAAGCACCAGTGCTGCTGGAAGGAGATGCTGCGGTGTCTCAGGGAGATGGGTCTTCCCTAGAAGGAGCTCACAAGCCCCTTCCCTTCAAGCATTGCATCCACCTGCAACTATTTTTGTGTTTTCCTGTTGTAGGGCTGTTGTTTGCCAGGCAGTAAGGATACCACTGTCTTCTTAAGACCTCCAGGAATTACTGTGGTAGCAAGGAGATATAATTATCTATGGGTAGTCTGATAGAACTGGCAACTTTAGCTCAAGTGACAACTACTGCTGGAGAGCTGTAAATCAAAACCATGGGATATTGGCAGCAAAGTAGAGAAATGAGTATGGCATCCTTCTGCAGTTTTTACATTTATTTTTGCCAGATATACTATGCCCTGGTGAGGCTGCACCTGGAGTGCTGTGTCCAGTTTTGGGCTCCCCAGTTCAAGGGAGACAGGGAACTGCTGGAGAGGGTACAGTGGAGGGCTACAAAGATGATGAGGGGACTGGAGCATCTCCCTTGTGAGGAAAAGCCAAGAGAGCTGGGGCTGTTTAGCTGGGAGAAGAGAAGACTGAGAGGGAATCTAATCAATGTCTACAAATATCTTAAGGGCAAGCCTCAAGAGGATGGGGCCAGGCTCTTTTCAGTGGTGCACACAGAAAGGGACAATGGGCACAAACTGCAACTTTGGAGGAAGTTCCACCTGAATATAAGGAAAACCTTTTTTTACTTCGAGGGTGATGGAGCGCTGGAACAGGCTGTGTAGTGAGTTGTGGTATCTCCTTCTCTGGAGACATTAAAACCCCACCTGGACATGATCCTGTGCAGCCTGCTCTAGGAGAACCTGCTTTAGCAGGGGGTTGGACTAGATGATCTCCAGAGGTCCCTTCCAACCCTGATCGTTCTGTGATTCTTTGATTCTAGACAATTTAGGCTTGTATTTGTTATATATGAAAATATCTGGTTTATTGTATTACTTCTACTTGCTAAGGAAATCAAAGGTATTTACATCATCTACTCTTTTAGAGATCTGTTTTAGGTATTCTGAATCATTGTCCTACAGGTGCTTCTGTCTTGCTGTATGAGGGTGCAAGGAATTTAAATTCATATTTTCTCTTAATGCAGACTGCAGTGGGCCATATGAATGCCCCTTCTCTCTCCTCTTATGAGTGATTCTTGCAGTTTGATAGAAGTTGCTGAGTTAACAATAACACCTTACAAATTTTGTTAGAGAAGTTTTCCATAATTCATTCCTTACATAACCATCCTGTACAATTTTAGAACATGATATTGCAATCTGAAACAGCGTGATAGGCCTATGAAATTTTGCACAGGTTCAGTGGCTTGAGAATGTATTGGGAATTGTATAAATGAGTAAAAGTCTATCTTCATAGATGCAACTGGAAAACTGGAATAAAAGACCTTAAATATTGATTACTTTTAGTTCCTTATGAACCTGGAAGGCAGAAATGCTGTTAGCAACCTGAGACAGAATATCAGTGTTTAGAATATCGCAGTATTGTGGATTCTACCAAAATCAAAACTGAAGTAAGTTATTAGTGTGACACAGGAACTAATATGTTGCTGTAGCCCTTTTTTTGGGGAAAGATGTTGCAAAACAACCTTGGATTAATAAGTTAAAATGTGGAGAATTTGTTTCTTGATGTTTCAGAATCAGAAGATATATGAAATTTTGTTTCAATAAGTAGCAGAAGGGGAAAATAATTGTCCAAAATATTATTCCTAAAATAAATACTCTGTAAAAGAAAGTGGGAAAAGAAAAGATAAGAGGGGAAGATTGCTTAAAAAAAGAGTTGGACAGTGTTTCTGACAACATGAAAAAGATAACACCTCTTGTAATGATGTCACCTTTGGGGAATGAACGCATCAGTATGCAATGTCTAACAAACGGTGGAGCAGACATTAATCCAAGAGAAATGTCAAGCCCAGAGGTGCTGCAGTTCTGACAGGCTGAGAAAAACATGTCAGGCAGAAATGCTCACCATCGTGGAGCAAGAAACTTTTTCCTTTTTAACTTCTCTTCTTTATAGCTAATACATAACATTAAAATATTTAAATATTTTGTAATTTAATGGGGTTTTGTTTGTAATTATTATTGCAGATTATGGATGGAAGTAAAACCATGCAAATTTTTGTGTTGTGGTAGATTGCTGCTATTCATGAAGGAAAATGAAATTTTGCTTTAGGCAGGCAGAAAAAAGGTGAGAGTCAGCATTTTTCCAGTAAAGACTGGAAGCTATGCCACAAAGTTTTTAATGTGAGCAGCGGGTCTGCACAATAGAGTTGTTTTGTTGTAACAACTACATTCAGGTATTCACAAACCAAACTTTTTTGACAGTCTTTTTTTCTCAAAAGAGTTTTGAAAAGGTCAAAGCTTTTTGACCTTTTCAAAATGAAAGTCCTCACTTTTTTTCACCAGCAAATGACATTTTGAAAAATAAGCTAATCCTAGTGAAACAATTGTCTTAAAGGTCATAACCAAATGACCTAGACCAAATTAAAAAAAAAAAGAGTGTTGTGAAAATTTTAGATCTTTTCTTTTTTATATTCTGTTAAAAGACAGGAAAATGTATTTGAGATTTTTGAAGCATTCATAGGATGACAAGAGAATTCCTTCTCCAGGTGTGCTGTAAGCTGTTGGAGATTCAGGGTTTAGACATATTAAGTATTTATAGTTTCTCCACTCAAGGAGATTGATTATATAAAATTGCTCAGAAACTTTTACAGCTGAGTTTTTACTATCTCCAGAGGCATATCTCTACCACCTGACTGGATAATCTGTTCCAGTGTTTGACCACCCTTATGGTGAATTTGTACATAAAGTTAGAATATCCCATGTTTCCTATGAAAAAAAACTGAAAGAGTTGGGGTTGTTCAGCCTAAAGAAGAGAAGGCTCCAGGGAGACCTTATTGTAGCTTTTCAAGAAAGTTACAGAAAGACTTTTTACCAAGGCCTGTAGTGGCAGGGCAAGGGGCAATAGTTTAAAAATGAAAGAGGGTAGATTTAAAATGGGTAAAAGGAAGGAATTTCTGATGATGCAGGTAGTGAGATGCTGGTTGTCCAGAGAAATTACCCAGAGAAATTGTGGACTTTTTAGGGACAGGCTGCCCAGAGAAATTGTGGATGCCCCGGCCATGGAGACGTTCAAGGTCAGCTTGGATGGAGTTTTTGAGCAACCTGATCTAGTGAAGGATGACCCTGCCAGAGCTGTTGGACTAGATGAACTTTGAAGATCCCTTCCAACCCAAAGCATTCTAGGATTCTATGTTGCAACCTGTGTCAGTGGAGTCTCATCATACCACCGTCCACCTCTAAGCCCACCATTTGGGTTCTTAAAAAAGGTTTTAAGTACTGTTGGCCATACTGTCGATCCCAGGGATGCCTCTAGTTAGCCAGCTGCCAGCTGAACTTTGTGCTGATATTTGCCAAACTACATGAAGTCAACGTTCCAGACAGATTTCTACCCATCTTTCTACCCACTTATCCAGTCCATATTTCAGTTATTTGGCTGCAGGGATATTATGGGAGGGACTGTCAAAGGGTGCCTCGTTAACATCAAGGCATGGGATATGCTTTCTTCTCCCATCCATGTACCATGGATCACATGATATACTCGGTGTTCAAGAGCGTGATAAAGTATTACATCTCTTAGAGTAGTTTTGAACACATAGTACTGCACTGAAATAGTTTGGTGAAAGGCAATTAAAGTTTTTCTGCATAAATCTTTATAATTTATTTCAGCTTTCTAAAATTTATATATTCCTTGATACAATCCATTTAAAATGGGACCTCAAAGAAATATCCTTTCATTATTTAATTAAGCTTCTTTTGAGAACAAGTAAACATTGAAATTGTAATGTACGTTTGTAAATTTGTGGTGTGTATCAATTTTATAGCTGACTTTTAAAAGAAGGATAGCAAATATATTTCTGCCACACTGAGAACTATGATATTACCAGAATTCTAACAAGAGTTTTAGTGTTCAGGGCAATTTAACTCCAAGTCTATATGGCTTTTATGTTAGACCCCAGCAGTGGCAGTGTTCATTATGATCCCAGTAAGAAATGCACTCACACTTCATAAGGTATTGCTGAAAATAACATTTATTTGAGCTAATAAAATGAAAAAGAGGATAGGTAATCTCATAGTCCTTCATATATGAGAACCTCAATTTGTGTGGTATCATTGGATGGACCTTCAGTCTGGGCACAGCACAAAGTGCAGATCTTGTTCCTTGAGACATTCACCAGCATTGTTATCTTTAGAATTCTTCTAGTATTTTCTTGAGGGGAAAATGCTCTATTCATCATTTCTCCCATGAAAGAAATGGATGTTCACATAAGAACTTCCTGCTTCAAAGATAAGGACACATGGGTAGTGTAATTACGGGTACCAAGTGTGAGCTGCCTGCAGCCTTCTCTGTTGCAATTAGCCATCTAAGTTTACCCAAGGGGTAAGTGCAACACAACACAAGCCTGAAAGCCTTGCCGTGTGTGCAGTGTAGTACGGGACAGCACAGGCCTGTGGCTACTCATGTTGCCTGTTACATGGATCACTAACCCCTCAATGTAGTCTTCTGGGTAGGGTCACTGCGCCTCCCACATTCCATGTCATGTTCTTTGGGCTACTTTTAGCCATTGCTGCAAAGCAGGTGTCCTTCTTCCAACTGGAGTCCAATAGGAGAAGCACCAAATGCAACTGAAGTACATAGACAATTTATCCTTTTTATCCCTTTCCTTAAAAAATGTTCCTCACATCATCTTTGCTGCATCTTGTCTTTATGTGAAATGCTAAATAGATACCTGTAATCCAAAACAGCGTGTTTCTCCTCCTATACGGAGAAGAAATGAATTCCAAATGAATGGCACAACTGGTTTTGGCACTCTGCCTGTGGAGAGGAGTGGATGCACACTGGATGGCTTTTCCAAAGGAGAAACAATGCTGAAATGAAAAAAAAAGAATCAGAAAAGTTCTGTCATTTTTGAATCTGTAACATAGGGTAGTTACAAAGAATTCCAATGAACAGGCACAGATGAAATTCAATAAAGTAGAAAAAGTGCGGGCTAATTTTTTTATTCTTCTTGCATTGCTATGAATCTACTCCTGTCAGATTAGTCACTGTAATTCACACACTGCAGGGCACAGAAGAAGGAATTGTTGGAATCAAGTTTAGTTGGTAGCAGGTTTATTTGTCTATCTTCTCTTTTGCTCCTTCCAATATACTTTTTACTTTCCTGGTAATTAACTTCCATGGGTATTTAATTTAATCTTCTCAACATCAGCCTTTCTAGATTATTGTTTTTCCAATATTTATTCCCTGTATGATGGCAGTCCTGGCTTGTTCAATTATCGTAAAGGGTGTTCCAGTTTTTCTTACTTTTTTTTTGTGGTGGTTTACAGCCAAGTACTAAAAGTTTGATTAAAGTGGTAGTTTGGTCTGACTCTTTTATGGGCTTTATGTGCCTTTTTCTTCAAGTGTTACAACTGAAAGCTTTTTGTGGAGTGTGGAAGGGGGGGAGTTGTCTATTTATTTTGAAGTGTAAGGACTAAATTTAGTCTTTATGCAAACAAACTTTAACTGAGATCGATGAGTAAAAACTGCAGTATTTATATGCAAATTAATGGATTTTTCATGTTTGTGCCATCAGTACCAATTAAGAGCAGTGAAATAGTGTGCTGCAAATGAAAAATTGCATAAAATATTTCATTTTCCATCTTTATCGTTTTAATATCTTACGATGCCATAAATTTCTGTCAGAGCTACCTAGCAGGGAGAAATCCAGGACAGGATTAGGCTGGAGCAGTAGAAAGTAGCTGCAGAAAGAATAGCAAGACAAAGGCTAGCATGAGATTCAGCAGATCATAGCCTCTCCTGTCTTTGGTGACACACTACATTGTCCACACTGCAGCGAAATCTTTCCCCTCCCATACAGTAGGTCTGTGGATGGCAATCCCTCTCTGAAAAAAAAAGGTGAATTGGTAATGTATGTCTGCACTAGATCTTCTGAATCAAGAACATTGTGCCCCAATTAAAAAAAAAAAAAAAAAAAAAGGCTCTAGTTCTCATTTAAACAACAGTAAATAAGGAATAATTCTGAAGAAGGAACTGGAAATGCAGATATGTATATGAGAAAACAGTTTTAGCTGTTCAACTTAGTAATACATATACAATTAAAGCTTAAACTTATCCTTATCTCAGCATGTACTTTTTCTTTTATTCGTTCATCTCATCTTTTATTAAGAAATATTTTTTTAATTTCTTTGTGAATTTCTGATTTTTGCCTTCTTTCTTAAAAGTCTAAAACATTTATTGTGTAATAAATGCTGAAAATAGTCTAATTCTTAATATCTGAAAAATGCTACTTAGTATGTGAAGGAACAAAATCAATTCTGCATATTGAGTCCAGAGGCTTAAAATAATGACTTGGTATTTGCTTGATTTGTGGACAAATGTTGAATGACTGAATCATTGCCCCTTAAGTTAAATACAGAAATACTGCAGATGTAGGTTTTGCCAGTTATGACTTTCAGATATTCCTTGGGACTCCTGTGCCTTCAAATGCAATTGTCAACTGACCCAGAAATATCATAGCTGTTTATGTAATTAGGCAGTTCACTCACGATGGTGTAACTTCCAGCAAATACAATAGCACACAAAATTATTTTGTTTAGTTTGCAGTTTTAGTCAGGGATCATTTGAGTAGCATATAAGAGTATGGACATTTTTACTTATCCACAGATTTTTTCCATGACAGATCCTCTTACAAAACATGTATGAGCTAACTGATATTTTGGACAGACCTCAAAGCAGAGCTTTTTGTAGAATAAAAGTTAAATACCATTAAGTCTCTCATGATGTTATAGTTTATTTGAAATCAGGAAGAAAAAACTTATTTTTTGTGAGAAAAATACTGAAAAAAATCTTTTGAGAGTTTTAAATGTTTAGTTGCAGTTTGGCTTTGATTAAAATTCTGGGCAGAAGTTAATTAAAATAAAATTTAAAAGCTTGATTTAATTGAAAAAATTACTTCAAAAAGAACATTTCAGAATTGTTTATTTGCCTCTCATTCTGAAAAACACTGCAGTGACACTGGAAATCATCATTATTGTGAACAGAATTACTTATCAACTGCAATGCTGACTTCCTTATGAAGAAAAAACAGGTTAAAAAAATGTTATAAAAAGGGGTTTTCTTAAAAAAAAAAAGTGGCTTCTTTGCTTAACCACAGTGGAAAGTATAATTAATACAATACAAAATACATAGAGGAGTGTATGAGATGATAAAGTTTAAGAAGCAATTATTCTAAAGGATGGCAAAGCTCATGTATGTTGAAGTGCTTCCTCATCAAATCTCAAACATCAGTCTTAAAAGCGTATGGGAAAAGCAGCCACCAGGTTTTGCCAAATATGAGATCTGAGCTAAGTACACTCTGGAATTTAAACTACATATTCAAATCTCTCCCACATCACCCAGGGAATGGTATGTCATCAGAATTTATACATGTAATTACAAAAAATGATATTAATCAGCTGTGCTTTCAAACCAGACAGTACTGAGAAGGTACCTGTGTCAGATGGACTTGGAAGGTAAACCGAGGAACACTGGAAATACTTGGGACTTCCATGGCCATGGCATATTTCATAACTGAGGCTTGTGGGATCGAGGAGGACCAGAATTGGTAGTTGTATATATTCATATTTGAAAACTTTACTAAAGCTGATATGTCTTTAGGTAATTGACTAAGTGTTCTATCACCTCCATTTTGTAGTGTGTATTGTTCATATTTTCATGTTGTTTTCCATATGTAATTTTTTTTTCCAAAGACAGTTGTAAGACAATGATAGGTTTAAGAGAATACAAAAACTGGAGCTTTAAAGAACAAAATATTATGTGAGTCCCTGTAAAACTGCAAGAGTTTGGAAAACAGGATTAATTCTAATTTGTTATGGAAGCATCTATCAAAATGAATAGCACTTTTAGATTTGTTAGAGGATTTTCTGGGCTAAAGAGAATATGTTACAGAATTACTGATGCAGATTTTTCAAAATAATGATCAATGGTTTAGCAGTGAAGCCTGGACTTTCTTTCCAGGCTGCACTGGTTGTACTAGCTACCCAAGGCCTGTAATCAGAGTTTAGACACATTGCTCAAAAGTAGACACTTAATTTGCATATCCTAACGTGGAGCTGAGCCCTACGCAAAGTGCTAAGAGATCCTGATTCCTTTTTTTCTTGTTTTAAACATTGCAAAATATGTAGCACCATTCACTGTTTCAGTGGGGGACCCAGTCTTGTTGTTCTCCTTTAAACATGCATATTTTGCAGTCACATCTAAAGGAAAAAATGCCTTCTGAAGCACATGAAGAAGGGTAGGTTTTTTTGGCTATTCCAAGTTTTAGAGGTATTTTAGCAATGAATACGGATCAAGCTCTTCCTGTTATGTTTTATTAGTTTTTGTCAAGTCTGCTTTTGTGGTTTTCAGCTGTCTAAGGTTACTCAACCAGAATGGCCCCTTACACAAAAGAATTATTTCCTGGGGCTATGAATAGCAGGACACAGACCTTGAACTGGACTCTGAATTCAGAGGGAACTAGCAGAAAGAGAATGCAAAAGTGACACGTCTGTGACAGTCTGTTTTGCGAGGCAAAATGGGTTGTAGTTAAACCACAATATTTTGTACTAAATGAAGCCTTTCTAAAGGAGCTTGTCTCCAGTTTTTAGCATGAGATGCAGTAATCAAACCTACAAAACAAAAATGAGTGGATCAGCCTGTGAGATATTATTTCTGGGTCAAGAACATTGTGCAGAGCTCTCTATAACATGTGCCTTTTTCTCTCCATTGTGTCGTCTTGTTGTCTCATCTTTGGTATGCTCAGGTTTTTTAAGATGATGAAATGTGTTGGAACAATGGAATAGCTCTGCATATATTTGGCATTTTAGCTTGTGTTATCTCATCATCTTTATTGGCTCCTGCACTTATCCTACCCATCCTCCTAGCCATGAGAAACACTGATCTAATTGCAAACTTGAACTACCACCAAGAAAAGAAATAATTTCTCCTTGTTAACAGGAATTTGAGTAAATTCATAGAAGCTTATTGGATTTGTGTTTAAATTTTAAGCACATTCATTGTACTTTGCATTTTAAGATCTTTCTTTTTTTTTATTTTTAGAAACTATCTTTTGTATATGGAGTGATATATTTTTTGTTTATAGTAACAGCATGGGTGATAACTATGTTCGGTTTAGTGGTGTTCAGCTAAAATGTAAAAGACTTAATCAGTGGGTAGTGAGTGGAAACTGTTTGAATTAATTAGGAAATAGGTATCTAACCTTGGTGATGCTGCCACTTTTGCTGCCTGAAGCATACTACCTGCATATTTGCTGCTGCTGCTGTATCTCAGAAGTAGGAGGGAAGGGGGCATGCAGTGGATCTTCACATGCTGATTTGATGATAATTAATCAAAATCTCATAAGAATAACACAGCTTATGTGGACTAACATCGTGATGAGTAGCAATGGTCTGCTAAGTGTCACGAAATACTGCTAAAATCACAAGGTGCATTCGTTAATAGAATACAGTGAGATAATATCTAGAGAGGGAGATATTAAAATTTCAGCTGAGAATACCACAGCCTTACTGCACCTGGAATTATGTTTTCCAATGAAAAGAAAAATCTGAAGAAAGAAAATACTGGTATATAACCTATCAAAGGAATCCCTCTGAGCCTGACTGAAGAAACTGCATTTCAGTGACCCTCAGAATGCTGCCAAGGTCGTCCAGTCATCCAGCCCTTCGCTTCTGTGCTAGAGCCATTCATGCAAATTAAAGCTGCCTGCAGGCCTGCTGCAACTTGCAATATGCACATAGCTCTTCAAAGATTTCTGAATATGTGCAAGTAGATTATTTGGGTTAACTTTCTTTTCCAGTTCTTTTGTCAGTTTAAGATTCACGTTACCTGTACCCTTCTTCATCTCATACCATACATCCAATTTGCACATTCTACAAGAAAGAATGATATTTTTTTTTTTTTTGATGTAAAGTGAGATGTGGTCAAAGGGAAAAATTACATCAAGGGAGGAAGAAAGCCTAGAGAAAGCACTAGGATGTGGCTGCCACAAAAACCTAGCATGTATTCTAGTTTCTTTGCTTGAATGCTTTCAGTGTTTGTTGTTGCTCTCATAATTTTGTTATCACTGCGAGCAGCAATGTAAGCAGCATTTTGAATTTCACGTGTTACGAGCTATGTTATAATTGTGTTGTTGCTCATTTGTGACTGAAACAGATGTGGCTTTTTGGGGTGAGCAGTGCTCAGGGTCTTACATATTTGTGATTGCTTGGTGGGCTGATGGATTTAAAGGAGATGGCCCAATGTTATGGCAAAAAAACTTAAGCAACGGTGAGGGCAAAGAAAGAACAATATAGCTCTGAGTTGTGGGGCTATCTACTTAATATATACTCTTTACTTTTTAATTCATAAGTGTATTCATTTCCTCATGTCCCTGTAGAGCTTCACATGCAGCAGAAATCATCACAGAGCTGTGTTACACAACAGGGCTCTCAGGCAGCCAAGCTCAGCTTTTTGTGCCATTTCATGAAACTTTTTGGGCTAGCTCTCCATGAGTTAATCAAATCTTACCTTCCAGTGAGGGCGTGGTAAACTTAAGGGCACTCTGTGCTTTTGTGTAGGTGAATGAGCTTTCATTTTTGGCTAAATCATACAGTTATGAAAACTTAAAAAGCAAAAGTCACTCCCCTGTCATCATCCCTTTTTCCCTATTTGAAAAGCTGGGAAACTAAACTGTGTGAAAGAAAATTAACACTAAATAATGGCTAAAACCAGATACATCCAGTTAATAAAACAGACTCTTTGATGGAGGTCAAGGTTAAAACAACCTTAACTCTTCCTCAAGAGGATTAATTTGTTTCTAGCTGGACATTTGCTTTGAGCTTCCTCTGTAGCTCACTCATGTAGACGTAGTATCTTAGAGCATCGTAAGACGTAGTCACCTTCTGTTTGCTGTTGAAAAGCACTACTTGAAACCCTGTTTCCTTATGAGTCCTCTTCCTGCAGTGACCTTCTTGTGACTGATGCAAAGACATTTCGTAAAATATAGTAAGCTGTTCTTGTGGTGTTTTGCCCAAGTAATTTCCAGTGATTCTTGGCATATCTCTATGCAGAGTGATCACTACTTATAAACATAGTCAAGAAAATGCCAGTGTAACTTCTCAATCTGAGTCTAGTTTCTTGGTGGGGGTTGTCAGTGTTTTGGAAACAAGATCTTTTGCCTTTGCCAGGCAAGAAGGCAGCCCCTGCAGCCTGGGAACATATGCCTGGTTCCCTGCTTCCTCCCCTTCTTGGAACTCAAAGTTTCAGGTAGCCTCCTTTCCTTTTTCCAAAAATTAACTTGGTTTCTGGCTGCTTGTAATACAAACTTGTAACAGATAAGGACACTGGAAGAAAGAATATCTCTGTTTCTTGGCTGTATTCCTGTTTTCTTGTCAAGCTCAAGGAATGTCAATCTCTAAACTGGTTGAGAATTTTATATGTAGTTTTTAGAAGCAGAAAGTAGAGCTTAGGCAAAGCTAGGTTTCCCGGAATAAAAATCTGATTTGATTTTCTTAAATTTAAAAAAATCATTAAAAAAATACTTCAAGTCAGATGGAAGGCAAGTTAAATGTTTTTACCCAATATACCAAACTGAAATATTTTATTTCAGGTCAAGTTTTTTTCTGTTTGAACAAGTACTTCATGAGAGCTTGAGCTGCAATGTCTTCCGTGCCTGGACTTTATCTACCAAAATCCATTGTAGTTTTTGAGCTGGTTGAATCACCTCTTCATTAGGGGCAGGCTGTATCTGTGATGCAGCATAACTTTTGCACTTCTTTTCCAAATGCATGGAGATCAGAGGCATGTATGGTTCTCAGGCTGCTTCTGTATCATTGTTAGTAATTCTGTTTCCTACTGCTTGTTGTAGGAAGTCTGAAGACCATTAATGACATGAAAGTGATTTAAGCAGTTTGAGAGTTTTGTCTGTTGGAGGGAATAAAAATATAAAAAGCCATATAGATGGGACTGACTTGAGCCTATACCAGTCAAAATGAAATATTTTTAATTGGGAAAAAAAAAATTGATTAGAAAATGTCAAAATAGGATAATTTGTCATACCCACACTATCATTAAGAAAAAAAAAGTTTTAGATTATAAAAGATGTTGAATTACCAGGATTTCCTACAGGATGGCAGCTCTGACTCTTTATAGATTCCATTTTCATACTTCAGCTCAACTTGCTGACACTAAAGGAACCTGATCTCAGGAATAATAGTCAATTCCTAAGAAATTAATTATTGTCAGTGGTGTAGGCTTTTTTAGTCTGATGGTTTTATACATGACGTCCAAAATTATTTCAGAAAATACTTATATCTGCTGTAGCTTACATTTGCTGTTGTCATGTGATGTCAAAAATACTGCAATTTGAAATAGCACGCAAAATCACATGTATCAAAAGGGGTTCTTCTGTGTGTTATTGACCTCCATGTCTTGGGGATTATCTAGCTGATCAAGTGGAGCCAGTATTCACTCAGATTTGTAGTCCCACAAGTGCAACAGACTGAGTTTTAATAGCTATTTTAGGTCCTTCACTGCACTACTGGTAGTCTGTACAAATAATACAGGCCTTGTGGAAGACAGTGTTTTCTTTAAAAAAGAAAAAAAATTAAAACGTCTGAACTGTTTAAATTTTCCAGTCCCTCTTAAGAGAGTCATATGCCGTAAGGTGTGTACACTCTTAAGACTAATCTGTTTGCTCTTCTGTTTTTACAAAAGAGTGGGACTTTACATGTTGCACTATAGCAAGATGGAGAAATAATTTTCTAGCCTGGTAGGAAGCATTAGGTTAACAAGTCTAGCAACTTCACTTGTGCTTCATTTATGTAATTCTAAAAGCAAGCTAATATAGACAGTCTGTTTAAACTAGATGCAACATCACATTTTTGTTTAAATGACAGTTTTTGTACATTTAGGCCGTTAATTTTATCTTTTAATATTTGAAGTTTTCTTATACAGCGGATAAGATGTACCTGCAACTGTAGACATGTACATCATTTTTTCTGCTACTTCAGCACCCCTGTAATTTAGCTCCCTCCCCAAACCTGTTCTTCCATCATCAGAGATGTTTTATTCATGAAATTTAATGGAGTTTTCCTCTTAAGGTACAAAAAACTTTTAGATTTTTTTTTTTCTACACTCATACTGCCAGATCAAGCACAATACACCCACAGCCTTTCTACACAGAGAGAAGAATTTGGCTTATCATGAAAAGCAGAAAAAAACCCCCACAAAGCCAGTGCAGTGCAGTCAGGGGGAGTGCTGGAGCTGTCCGGAAGAGAACTCCGGCAAGTGCGTGCTTCCCACGCTCAGGCTGCTGTACCCCTTCTGCTCACTCCACTGGGGCCAGGCAGCGATGGGACAGCTATGGCCACGACAGGGAATGGTAATGTAGAAGAAAAAGTATTTTATTACAGTATCATAGGAAAGGCAAAATGCCTTAAGTTAAATATTGAATAGCATCCAAAATCAAATAATAGAAACAGTGGACAGTACTTTTTTCCCAGTCTGTAAATAAACATGCATTCCTGCTCTGATGACACTCTACTCATGCATTAGTACACTTGTGCCAGAGTTATCTAGTAGTGATTTCAGCTGTTCCCATGTTGCCTGGGGCACTGAATGAGTTCTGCAGAAGTTTTCTTTGTTGTTTCATTGAGCTTCCTTTGTGAAGTGAAACTGCCCATACTCCACAAGGCAAAATACAATCTTTCCACCCATTCAGGAAGAAAAAGAAGGAAAAAAAGAAGCTTGACGTGTAGGAAGTGAATGGTGTAATCAATTTTGGCCCTCTAATTTGAAACTGCTAGGAAAAAAAACAACCCACCAAACAACAAAAAAAGGACTCTGATGTATCCAGTGACACTAACAGTCTCTGCAACAAAATGGTCATGCACTTACTAACCTGTGGGCTTTTTATTGTCAGAGTTCCAGTTATGCTTTCAGGTAAGAAAATTTTCAATTTCTGGTCACATTTCTATGATAGGAAGCAGTAAACTAATTAGGCAGAGGACAGAGAGTGTGGGCAGCTGGTTCCCATCTTCCTTAGTTGCATGGTCCGATGAGCACGCATGCATTTACCCTCAGTGCTGGAGCCATAAGGGTCTAAGGATAAAAATGTGGGAAGATTTGTGAGAAAAAGTTATGTCTTTTATTGTACAAGCTGAGGGGACTTGGGGGGGAGGGGAGATGGAGCTGAACTTTCAGGCATAGACAGGTGCAAGAGAAGTTGGGAAGTGTTGCTATAAGCTCAGCATAGTTAGATCAATCAGCACGGCAAGTTAGCATGCATTTACATGGTCGTTTTAGTGCAGATTGGGTGTACACTTTTGAATGAGATCTCACAATCATCTCCACTTACTGTGCCTGTGCCTGGTCCATGGCAAGGCATGAGCTCAGAATTCATACCAGGTATTCCTGTGGAATGAAATCAAACTAGAAGATGAGCTCCAGGAGTGCATCTTAATACTTTGGGCCTTCAGTTTTCTGGATGACACTAAAACTAATCCAGATTAGTCCCTCAAAATGCATATAGTGTGGACACAAGAGGCCTTTGCACCATTTATTTTGTTCAGGAGGCCACATCTGCAGTGTCCAGTTCTGGGCTCACAGAACGGGAAAGCTCCAGGGGGCTTCTGGAGAGGGCCCAGTGGAGGGCTACACAGATGATGAGGGGACTGGGGCATCTCCCTTATGAGGAAAGGCTGAGAGAGCTGGGGCTGTTTAGCCGGGAGAACACTGAGAGGGGATCTGATCAGTGCATACAAATATCTTAAGAGTGAGTGTCAGGAGAACGGAACCAGGCTTTTACAGTGGTGCCCAGTGACAGGACAAGGGACAATGGGAACAAACTGCAAGAGAGGAAGTTCCACCCAAATGTGAGGAAAAACTTTTTTACTTAGAGGGTGATGAAGCACTGCAACAGGCTGCCCAGAGAGGCTGTGAAGTCTCCTATGGAAACATTTAAAACCACCTGGACGTGATCCTGTGCAACCTGCTCTAGGTGAACCTGCTTTAGCAGGACTATATGATGTCCAGAGGACCCTTCCAACCCTGATCATCCTGTGATTCTACTAAGCTACTTTTTAAGACAGAGATAAACTTACTGTTTAAGTAGTTGTTTACGTCATGCATTTTAGTTTTAAGCTTGCTGCCTCTGCTTCCAGACAAGCCTTACAGTCTGAAAACCTAAAGTCAGGGGAAAACCAGACATCAGTCTGTATCACAGTCATCACCATCATCATCATCACATCTGCCTACAAACTTAGTCTTCCATTTCTAACTGCTTAAAAGGCAGTCTTTCAAATGTTAATGAAGAGTGGTGGTGGAGGGGTTAAATACGTACATGCACAAAACCACTGGCATTCTTCACTCTGTGTTCTGAGACATGCCAAAGTAATGAAATGTGTAAATTATCTTTCTCTAGTGTGAAACTAGCAAGAAAAAAGAATACATTATGTTCAAAAAATCATTTTAACAAGATTTGGAATCACAAGCTCTGAAAAACTTAACAGAAACCAAATGGTTTCATTGTGGTGTTACTACCGTACAAGAATTTAGATTGCATGGGGATTATGCTGTCTGTTTCTCTCTTCAACATACTTGAGTTTCTTTTCAGTTTAACCTTCACATTGACTTTTGGGGATATTGAAACAATTATAGTTTTTCTATCATGTGCTTTATCCTAAGTTTCTGATATGCGCTCTCAGCCATAACTGACTTTTTTTTTTCTCCTTTTTTTTTCTGAGGGAAAGATAATGAAGGTTATAGGAGAAAAAAGACTAGTTTTCATGAAGGACGTATATTAGTGTGGACTAAAGGCATAATTGAAGTTGGTTTTGATGTAGTTGGAAACAGCAGAGTCTGAGCATTGCTGTACGCACATGAAAGCTCCATTTCTTACAGTTGTGCTTACTGCAGCACTATTCATTGCAGCACGGAAGTGCTGGCATGCCTGAAGTACTGAGATGTATGAATTTTACAGAGAGAGAGAAATCTGAATGGAGATTCAGTGGACATGGGAGCCTAGGGTCATAGATCTCACTGTGCAAAAAAGATGCCTGTAAGGGGAAGGTGTGTGTGAGCTTGTCTTTGCTTCGGTATTGGAAATAGAGAGCTTAAAGTACTTGTGCAGATCCTTAAAAGAATCCAATGCAAGTATAAAGACATAGGTCTTCTGTGCATTGTGAATAGTTCACATCATGTAATGTGGGTATTTTAAGGAAACTGGTGTAGGAACACTATTTGAAAGACCATCTGGTCTGAAAGAGGAATCTTATCCTAAATCAGTTTTGACATACAAATATTTAGAAAGGGAAGAATGAAAATCCTGGTAAGATGAGTAGCCAAGACTAGTCGGGTGTTAGCTTCCCTCTCAGTATGTATAAATTACAGTCAGGAGTCCACGCTTGTGGACATTAGGTTTACTGAGACAGATGTCATGAAAGCATGGAAGTTCCTTGTTGCATGAGAACTTTGGTAGCCTCAGATGCAACAGAGATAAGTCAGGGAAGGTTTTCATCAAAATTTTATGTGGAAAGGATGAGGGATCAGAGAATGGTCTCAGTCTTTGAACATATAAAGATTAAATACTCTGGACAAGCAAACCTCTGGATACATTGTCAAAATTAAAGCAGGAGTGGTAGTGGTAAGACACCATCAGGTTATGCTTCAGCTAAGCAGTCCAGTGTGATTCCTTAGGGATTAATTAGAACCAGATACAATTATTTAAAAAACATTGTAAATCCAATAAAAAAGAAAGAAAGAAAGAAAGAAAGAAAGAAAGAAAGAAAGAAAGAAAGAAAGAAAGAAAGAAAGAAAGAAAGAAAAAAAAAAAAAGGGGTAGGTGGGTGGGGAAGAGGGGAAAAAAAGGTTTCTTACAGTGGGTAACAGCCCAGCAGTAACTAATAACAAATTTTAGAAATCTCCCATGGAAATTAATCCCATGAGCTAGAGACTGAAGACAACTCATGAACTTCATATGGAAAGTGCAAGAAATCAGCTCTATATAACTAGGAACGAGAAGCCATTTTCAAAGGAAATTGCTCTTTCCTGGCAAAGCTGTGATTTGAAGTCTATGAAAGACCTTTACTGTAGAATCAGAAGATAATGTTACTGCATATTGGCTAATCATTATGGGGGTTGTAAAACAACTGCACAGCAAATTATAGATCTACAAACAACTGAAGGTACTGAAATGGACACTGTTGTCACTGTCTGCTCATATATTGATGATAATATTGCGTGACCTTTCCAGAGAGGGAATATTTGTATCCTGTGGAGTCATAAATCTGGCATCTGACATTTGGCTTTTACACCTAGAGCTAGATGAAATGTTCAGCACACTGATGACTTTTGCAATGCTATTTTGTCACTACAGATGGCTCTGCACAAGCACAGAGGAAAAGAAAAATTCTGCTATGTTGCTAAGAGTATCCACGTCCATTCAGGAGAGGCTCAGTGGATGAAAACGTTGTAATTAACATCCTCCCTGCGCATGTTGTAAACTGTGACAGTGAGGCAGAAAACAGAAAAGGACAATAATGGTTACAAAGAGGAAAGGACAAAGAACTAAAATTAGAGAACCCTTCTTCCCAAGGTACTAGGATTTCATAGCCTATTTATCAGAATGAAGAAAGTAAAGGCCGATTCTAGTGGGTTAGGACAGATAAAAATAATGCCTGCCCCAGAAGTGGAAGTGCAGAACAATACTATAGCAATATTATGACACCTGCCTAAATTTGGCCTCATTTGTGGGCAGGAGGATGTAGACCAGTTTCTGGGCAAGAATACAGGATAACAAACCCCAGTAGTACAGCATGGAAAATTTGAAACTACGATATATGACTGATCCCATGATATTCCTGCAGGTGAAGACATGGAAAGAAGTAAATTGATGACAGAAAAGGTAAATTAATAATCAGATAATTATGGAAGTGTACAGTTTATTGGGATTCAATGCTCAAATATCTGTATGCAAATATAGAAAGAGCTTTTGGCTTAAACCATCATTTAGGATGAAGTGGTACTACCAGCTTAGCAGTGGTTATCCTGCTGTAAAAACTTGAACTCTAAAATTACAAATGTTCATTAATGAGAACTATGGGCAAGGCCCCCAAAGCGGTGACATAGAACGTTGCTATACCTCAGTGCTGGGAGATTTGGATCAGATGATACCCTTATCTTTATGGTACTTCATCCACAGCCTGAACATTTCTGGACAGTGGTAAGCTGCTAAAAATGTTACTGTGCATCATCCTGATTGAATCAATTTTTCAGTTTTAAAAAATAAGCAATAAGAACTCAAAATATCTATTAGAGCAACATGACTGATTAGCACAGCAGGCATAAGTCATATAGAACAATATGCAAAAAGAGAACTACGTTTTCCGAACGCAGAGCTCTAAGTCTGGGACATCTTACTCAGGAGGTACAGCAAAAGCATAGGTGTCCCACTGGGATTTGCAGTTGCTGGGAACAGATTCAAGAGTGTTAGCATCAGTGGATGCAACAGTTTTTGATAGGTTGTTTAAAAAAAAAAAAGTAAGTTTTATGGTAGTCAAGTTGGAGCAGGGAACACCGAGGAAGGGCAAATATATTAGAGATTTGAAAGGGATCTGTTATAACTAAATGCTTTAGCAAAGTGCAAACTGGAGCTAGCCAATAACCACTAGAAACACAGAAGTGATTGCAAGCAGTCTACCAACATTTAGTTTTGTTAGGGTTGGAGAAAGACCCAGGTTTTAATAAAAGAATTGGGAACTATATTGTGGTATCAGCACATTAGATGTATACAAAACAATTTGTGTGAGTCCATCACCATATTGCTCCTCTCCTCATAGATTAGTTTTGATGCAAATTCTGCAAGTTTAGAAGAGAATAAAATGTTACCAGATAGTGATGTTTGATGTAGTCAGAGTACAGTAGAGGTTCACTTTAAACTGAAGTGGAGAAAAAGAAAAATTCTAATAAGCATTCTCTGGCTTGTAATAACTTTGTTGTGTTGAAAATAAAAATGGGGAAAGGATGACAGTGACAAAGAGAGAAAAAAAAAAACCCAGGTTTCGAGAAGGGTAAGTATTTGGAGCAAGGTCAAAAGTCAAAATGTAAGCAGAGTAGGAGAAAAATAATGTAGTCATTTAATGGCAATCTCACCATATTTTGTAAAAAAAAAAAAAAAGTCATTAAGCCATCTGCCTTTGTTCTTCGATGCTCAGGGAACAAAGCACTTTTGCTTTAGTCCTAAGTTATCTTAAACTCTGTATGTTGGATATATGATGTTATAACTCATTAAGAAAAAAAAGAAAACTCCACAAATGTAAAAAGTTGACAGTCTTTAATGGCCCAAAACAAATTGTCAACTTGCAAAATACCAAGTGTTTCACTCTTTTACAGGCAGCAGAAATGGTTTAGTAAATGGTACCAATCAGTTTCAATGTCTCAAAAGTAATCCTTAGGGAAATAACTAGTGTGGGCTAAGGTGCATATAATAGGTTACTTAATAATGACAAAATATTATCTATGACATAAAAAAAGTAATTTACTTTCTTAGGGAAAATCTTATCCTGGGTTATGGATAAGAGTGTTTCAGGGCTATTACAGAGTTATGCATGAACATCTCCTTGGGCTTTGCAGGATTTTAAAATTGCAAATCATAACAATAATAATACTAATATATTTAAAAGTTTCCCGAGAACACTTTATAATTAAAAATCAATTATAAATCATTTTGAGAGTATTCTTTTTTAAAATAATGTGTTGAAAGCATATAATCGAATAGATATTAGGAAATAACATCATAAAAAGTCATAGAATAATTTAGGTTCGGAAAAGACCTTTAACATCTGTTAACTCAGCACTGTCAAGTCCATCACTAAACCATGTCCCTATACACCACAACTACGCAACTTTTAAATATCTACAAGGATGGTGACTGAACCACTTTCCTGGGCAGCCTGTTCCAGTGCTTGTCAACTTTTTCAGTCAAGAAATTTTTCCTAACTTCCAATCTAAACCTTCCCTGGCACAAATTGAGGCCGTTTCCTCTTGTCCTGTCACCTGTTACCTGGGAGAAGAGACCGACACCCACCTGCTTACAGCCTCCTTTCAGGTAGATGTAGAGAGCAATAATGTCCCCCCTGAGCCTCCTTTTCTCCAGACTAAACAGCCCCAGTTCCCTCAGCTGCT
>JAVJGJ010000059.1:13736265-13794178 GCA_035590215.1 Microhierax caerulescens | reverse complement strand
GTAGATGTAGAGAGCAATAATGTCCCCCCTGAGCCTCCTTTTCTCCAGACTAAACAGCCCCAGTTCCCTCAGCTGCTCCTCATAGGACTTGTGCTCCAGACCCTTCACCAGCTCCGTTGCCCTTCTCTGGACATGCTCCAGCACCTCAGTGTCCCTCTTACAGTGAAGGGCCCCAAAGTGAACACAGGATTTGAGGTGCGGCCTCACCAGGGCTGAGTACAGGGGGACAATCCCTTCCCCGGTCCTGCTGGCCACACTGTTTCTGATACAAGCCAGGATGCTGTTGGCCTCCTGGCCACCTGGGCACACTGATGGCTCATATCAGCCGGCTGTCAACCAGCACCTCCAGGTCTTTTTCACCAGGCAGCTTTCCAGCCACTCTTTCCCAAGCCTGTAGTGTTGCATGGGGTTGTTGTGACCCCAGTGCAGGACCCAGCATTTGGCCTTGTTGAACGTCTTGCAATTGGCCTCAGCCCATTGATCCGGCCTGTTAATGTTAATGTTTGTAGACAGCATTATTGAAGGAATGTTTTTTGCCATCTAGATAAAATATAATAGTTTCATTAATGTACAAGAGGACTGAAAGCTTGCTGTAACAGACTTTTCTTCTTTCTTTGTCTTCAATTTAAATGAACATTTCCATTTTAAGTCATGGCCTGATACAGTCTAAATGGCCAAATGCAGCAGAACTCCTCTTAATTAATGTCTGTGTTTATTACCAATTTTTAACTTAAACCCACTGCAATTTGTAAAAATTATTATAAATCACTTGAGTGTATGCTCTGTATTTGGCAGAATGAAAATGCATTTGACTTTCAATGATGATCAATTTTTAGAATAGTTTGTTCTACTTTAAAGCCCAATGCTAAGGACATTTTCAACCTATTGCCTCATTAACTGCATTCATATTAAAATACCACTCTATTTAAATGAGAAGATAATTATAATACCTTGAAGCAAATGAGATGTTATTGCAATAATTAAATCTGAAATAAGATGCAGATAGTTTGGACCTGCTGCTTTCCTGGCTATTTAGTACTGAACGCTATTTCCATTGGTCACACTGAATTATGATAGTGCATACCAATAACAGTGTAGTACTGTATACCTGTTAGATTAAAATTGCTCCTGGAGACTACAGAATGAGAATTTATTGACCTCTGGATATTTTGTCAAACAATTACAATATGTCACTTTTTTCCCCATGTAGATTTTCAGTTTTGTACTCCATTTCTGTACAGAAGAGGGAGAACTAGCAGGATGCTGAAAATTTCATCCTCTTTCTTTCGTTTCTATACTCATGGTGCTGCACCTCTGCTTGAATGGCTAAGGATGAGACGGTAGGAAGAATTAAGAATTAAGGGAAAAGTCACTTTCCATAGGTTGTTCCCACCATGTTGTGTCAGGACAGAATATACTAATCATGTCTAGCTCAGGCAGCTTTTTTCCTGCATTTTTTTTTTCTAGCTCTTAGACACAGCGATGTGGGGTTCAGAGTCAGGGCCGTTTCTATGCCAGAACAGTAATCCACACATTTTTACAATCAGTTGATCTCATACACCATAAATTTGGCAGTTCCTTTCTGTATTCTGTCTGTAAATGGCTCCTGTCTTGAGGAGAGGAAGCAATACCATTTTTGCAATTGAACATGAAGGGAGTTCATCATTAGCAAAACTCTTTCTTATACAGCATACAGTTACACTAAAAGGTGCAGACAGATATATTATATTCTATAATTAGTTGTTGATCGCAATGTTAGTGCTACTGATCAGCGTTGCATAAAGACACTGTCAGATAATTTTGCCAATTTATTGTACACATATCCTCATAAAAGTAGTGTTTGTAAATCAAAATCCTATCAGATTATAATACCAAACATTGCAGTAGCTTGCAATAGATAATCATAACCTGACTTTTTTATATGACTGATTGTTTAACTTGTACCACATACAAGGAGATACGCCAAATAGAAAAAAAACCCAAAGCAATATATTTTATATTTCTTCTTTTGTATACAACCTATTGCCGGATGGGGTATTATCTGCCAGCATTATCTTTTGATGTTCAGAGCATTATTGTTTAGTATGAAAGGTAAAAAAAATCCCAAAACAAAACAAAACAAAAAAATTACAAGTGGAGATTAAATGGACAATGCAGAAGGGGATTTTCAGCGACATGATTTCCATTTGGCAGAAGGCAATTGCCTTAACAAAAGATGTGATTTTCCCCAGAGGCAGTCTGCCATAAAATCAATGTTTGTAAAAGTTTTATCATTTCCCAGTTCATGGCAGAACTGTGAATGTGCAGGTGGTATATAAACCACATGTACTACATTTATACTGCTTTAACTAATAGGCAATCTGGTAACTATCAAAGGAGAATTCGTATCAGGTAGGCAAGAGCAGCACATCTGAGTTCCCTGGTGGCACAGCATAAATGGCACATTGAGCCATTGGAGAAAATTAGCTTTCATGTTAGAAGCTAGTTACTCTAGGTTTAAGGCTGTATCTAGGCAATCCAAACATCCCCCGCTCAGCAGCTGCCTAACCTGGGAAGTGCTTAAAACTCATTACGTGTCTTTCTGGTTGGTGTTAAAATTCCCCAGCAGTTGGTCTGCAGCTGTGCTCTGCTGTCCAGCCAAACGTCATCACCAGGCACGGCCAGGCATTCTGCTCCCGCCTGAGTTTCACCGGGGTCCATGGGATGGGCAGAAGATGGCTGTTGCTCCCTTCCAGCAGGATGGGACCTTTCTCAAAATCCCCCTGCAGCTGATTTCATAGTGCAAGCAGATTCAGAGAGAAAGGAGAGTTAGCTCAACCCATGCTGGAACAAAAGGCTAAAAATCAGAGTGACTAAAGGGCTCCAGGGCTAAGCAGAGCTTCAAGTGGGGCTGAAGACACATCCCAGATGAAAGCTGGTCATGGCAGCATGGAGCTTGGTGTACCGCAGGTTCCCCCCCTCCCTGGGGAACAAGGCTGCTTTCCAGAGTGGCTGTGGCATTACTGGAAGGAGAAGGACAGGAGAAAGCATGGGACATTGTGCCTGGCAGTTCAGGACATTTTTGAAAATATCCACAGACCATTTTGTCTTCTACTGCTTTTGGTGACTGGAGAGTATTTGTTTAAGAAATCCCACTTTTTTTTTTTTCCCCCATATACACACCGATAATTAAAATCATTCTAACCAAAGCCAAAAGCAGGCAGTGGCATGTGCCAGTTGCATGGGAATATATGCTTAGATGTCATTTGTTTTATTCTTTATTGTAATTTTATGGAGTCTCATCTGATCTCTCTTGGACCAATGGCACATATATGACAGATTTCATGATACAGCACAAGACTACTGACAATTTCCTTGTCTTCCTTTTTACTTCCACAAATCTCATGCTTTTTTCACCATGTTGCTACAGTTTTAACAGAAAAAGAAAACAGAAGGATGCTCTCCTATGCCTAAAAGCTTAGGATCACCTGGTGGAAAGTCAATGTAATGGATTTACTCCTGAGTGGAGAGAGACACCTGCCCTCAGCACTGGGTCAGGCACCCAAGCGAGGAGGAGCACAAGCAGATCAGAAACACCTGCAGTTGGCATCTTTTACTGGCTGGTGGAGGAGAGTCTCCTCTGCAGTGTGCTGGGTTTTTTCAATAAATGCTTCTAAAGTGGTTAGGTCTCCCCTACCACTTGTGGAGATGCTCAGCAGGTAGCTCTGGAAGCTCAAACCCACTTCAAAGTTTTGGTGTCTGAGTGATTTTTGCAGTTTCAGACATGTGGGAACCTTTCATTAGATCTATCCGTGTGTCTCAAGACAGAGTCAACATAAAGATTTCTTTCATCTACTGGAGAGATTGATTGGGTAATCCTTAACTGATGAAATACTTAACAGACTGAGGGCTTTCTGAAGTTCTCATTACTTGATGCTGTGCTGTGGTGTGAGGATTAAAATTTCAGATTTTAAGGTGAGTTAAAGTTACAGGACTCTCCCACAGAGCCTGTAATTTATTGTTTGCGGTATAGGAGTGACTTGCATTGATTGTAAAGGGGTGATAGAAAGCCTCTTGCATGTTGTCTTTTGATTCAGATACTTTTGAAACTGTTGCTTCTTGGACCTTAAAAATCTTGAGAAGCCAGACTTTGAAGCTTGTCACCATTCATTTTTGATGTGAATAAAAACAATTTATTTTGGACACAGAGCTAAGTAAATTGTGTTTGTAGTGAACAATTAATCTTTAAGTTGCTTTTAGTATTTTTATCTCCAAATTATTTCATAAATATTTAAGAACAATACAGTGTGAGTCCACTGTAAAATGATATTTTTAATAAGGAAAAAAATTCAAATTGGAATGTTGGAATCATTTTATAATTGTAATGGAGGCCCTGTAAGACAATTCTGCCTAAAAGAGAACACTTTCAAAATTGTCTATTCTGAGGTTAATTCTTGGAGATGTTTCTTTGGCTGAAACGTACATGGCTAGTTAGATGGCATGTAAAGGAAGGAAAACACATTTTCCTAAACTATAAAACTGATAATGAAATATTAAAATAAAGCACACAAAATATACCTTTTATAGTATACTTTTCCTAATTTCAGCCTAGCATGTAGCCGTAAAATGAAGATCAGAACCAAATTCTTCAAGGAGTTCTGGATGTGATAATTGGTCTTTTAGTGAGAGATAGTTATGAGAATAAGGCTTCTTGCATTTATTTTGATGTGTCACACATTGTGAGAGTTTTGATAATTCATGTATCTATGTTATTTCTTTAACTCACAGTTGGCTCACCTGTGAGATTCTAGAAATTATGTCTTAGCTCATGCAATTAGAATCTCTGAACATCCCCTTTGTGAAAAATCAAGTGTAAGCTGTTATTACTTTTTAAAGTAGGATTTACATCTGCTATAAGCCTGATACCCTCAAGAAGTAACCACAAAAGGGGTCTATTCATTGTAAACCAGCCTTTCCTGTTCTTTTCTCCTCTTCATCTTCATTCTGGCATCTTTATCTTACTCACCTGGCAGAGAGATGATAGAATAAAATTAAATTTCAAAGCTGGTTACAGTAGGACAGAAATGTATTAGTTATCATTAGCAGGAAGGGTGCTTGGACCGAGTTAGACATCCTTGCTTGTATGTGTGTAGTATGTAGGTCTGGACTCTGACACGGACCATTGTCACCCAGGCTTCCACACAGAAAATATTTGTCCCAGGTCAGCATGTGCAAAAAACCCAACAACCCATGTAGTGTTATTAAATCCCCACTGCAGAAGTGTAAAGACTAACCTCACAGTATGGAAGCACCTAATGAAGACTTACTGAATCATTTAATAGACCTGGAGCTGCAGAGACTCAGTAAGTGTTTTATTGGTCTGTTGTGTGCTTGTGATGTCAATTTTAATTTTAATTATTTTTTAATTATTTTTAAAACTTTTGGAAACTAATCATTAATCACAGTTTACCTGCTGTGATTTTTAAATGAACAGAATTCTTTTACTTTGGGCTGTAAATATCAGCTGTAGCTTCATGGCTACAAAAATGTGGCAAAAACATTACTCAGAATTCCATGTCTCAGGCTACCACGTGAAGCAAGAAATAATGGATTTTTTGCTTATAGGTTTGAAAGATAGACTATTTCCTGTTGTGCATTTTTACCTTTTGAAGACTATCCTGTACAAAGCAGCTGCTCTGTATGTGAAAAATAGATGTTCCGTAGTGTTTTTCTCATGGGACTGTTTTTATTTTTTTTATAATAGTATTTTTCCCCTTAAAATGAAATCAGTAATTCAGCTACAAAAGTATGCCCTGCATCTGGGGCGGGGGTGGTGGTGGTGTGTTGGGGGAAATAAAAGGGAAATCCCACTTTTTTTTCAAATATCAAATGCCCCTTCGCCATTGAGAATTGATTACTTTATTCCAGTCTCAGTCCTTTCTACTCAAGTCTGCTTTCACTAGCTATTTCATCAACTGTTTTTTACTGTCAGCTTTTGTTCTTGTTTGAGTGACGTGTTTTTTTCCAGCTGAACATCTTACCATTCAGGATATAGCTGCCTTTTTGTTTGTTTGTTTTTAATTTTGAGACCGATAAAAGCATATTAAGGTTAATGAATGCAAAAATTCTCCATCAGTTTTCAGAGATGAGAATGTCAGAGGTTCAAATTGGGTAAGCTCCCTAGTAACAGAGACATAATAAACAACATTCAGAATAATATAATCTGAGGTTCAAGTCAGTAATGATAAATTCATTGCAGCTTTAAAGTGTAATCTTCATCTTTCCACTAGCCTGGATTTCTTTCCTTTCTCCATCCTATTTCCAGTTATTTGTACTTCACTATTCATTACTAAATTGTGACAGTACCAGTTATTATTGCTACCTTTGTATTAATGTGATTTGAAGCTTTTTCCTGAGCCATTGTCATCTCTGAACAGATTGTTCTGCAGCCTCATAATACCGAAATACTGAAATCTTGACGGTCATAGCTGCTGCACATTTTGAATGCATCAGATTATACCAGCTCTCTGAGTGGCTTATGGTTCTGTGGCCTCTATACACAAAGACACAGGAGCACAGGGTATTTTTAATTACATAAAGTAGTAGTAGGTAGTTCTTTGAGGGCCCACTGAAGCAGTGTTGTAGCTATGGGGTTTTGTGGAATATGTATTGATACATTGAGACTTGCTAGCCTCAGTTAAAAGCTTCATTTAAAAATAAAAGTTTTCTTAACTGCCCTAGATAATATACTCCATCTCTGCCTATATATATGTCTGATGCCATTATCTCTGCTTTTTCTGCCCTAATATCTAATAATTAATCAATTTTTAGAAATATAGAGATCTAATTAAAATTAGAAAGCAATAAAATAACAGTTCAGGAAGGCAGGAATTTGAGACAATGAATTACATGCCTTAATGCATTTTTGTGTCCTGCTGGTGCTGGATTCCTGGTAAAACCGGTGGTGTAAAACAGGTTTAGCAAACGCAGAACGATTTACATGATAAAACTACTGAAGGCTCCCTACCTACCAGATTACCTGTAGCACCACATGGCTACACCTTTAGCACTGGGGTGCTTTACTTTCATTGTGTTCTGCGCACTTATGTCTGTTCATCACAGTTTGCAATGTGGGCTTTAAAGGTTAGTGTTCTGTGGTGCCCTGGCAGAGTCATTTGCTGGCCAAAATCCTGAAATTTGGTAAGGCCTTTTAACTGATATATGGCTGCTGGAACAGGAGTGAAAATGTTAATGCTTGTGTCAGTATAACCCATGAAAACAGCTTTTGCTAAATGCATGGTCCATTACAATTCTGGAAATGTTTCCAAGCTGGAAATAGCAGGAATTAAGGCTCTCGTCTCATCCTGTGACATACCAGATCTCTTTCAAGAATAAAATGGAATTAAGACTAAGATGTACAGTTGTGCACAGGGAAATGGTCATAGGTCTGCATTTTAAAAAAATAAAATTATTGGCTTTACTTCAAGCAAAGATTTCAGCATGGAAAAATACAGAAACAATAATTTAAACCCCCCCTTATTTGTACAGGGTTTATTTGTCTTTTGTCTTACTATTAACAGCTGCACTGTACCTTTTTTTTTTGTTTCTTTTAGTATAACTACACTATGAAGACGTATGTCTCACAGTAAAGATCTGCCATTAATTGTCTAATTTCACTAATGTTTATATAGTAAAGCCAGTTAAACAAATGATGCATGGAAGGATTTCTCTTTCATTTTGCTTTCAGGTTGCTACTATTATGGATGATAGGAGACATCCCATTTGGTGGTCTTGTTGTCCAGGCTGACAGCTTTATCTATCTAACTTTCTAATAAACCTCTTTCTCTAATAATTCATTTCAGTATTAATGAATAAATTGAACATTCAGGTTTCATTTTTTAGAGATGTAATGGATGGATATAAGAATATTTTTGAAGAAGGTATCAGAGGCCTAATAGTTTGAACTAGGAAAGAAAAAATTTAGTTCTCGATGTTTTTATTTTCTTTAATATGAAGATCAGCGAAGTCACCTTGTTATGAGAAAGTCTGTTGTTTAGCATTTCAGGTGTTTTCAAGATAGACCAATTCAGGTATCCCTGATCCACTGTCATTTAAGTATGACACCCTGACCTTGAATCAGAAGAAATTTTAAGCCTGAAAAAACTGTTGTACCACCTCAGAGTAGTCTAAAGAAATTAAATTGAGTTCTTTATCAAAGCCTGTACATTGGTCCAGAACCAGGTCAATGCCGACCTCTTTGTGACCTGCAGCCACAGAAAAGGCATGCCCAATTTTGAAAGCTTGTTGAATCCACTGGCCATCTATGAGCCAGTCTGGGTCTTTTACTGCAGTGCCAGTATTTGTCAAATACAGTTGTTTGAAGCAAGATGAAAAAACACAATGTCTTACTGTGTTTCATCAACACAACTTAATGGATAAGATTGGTTTTGTCTGGTTGAGCGGCACACCTGAATAGCTAGGGGTAGGTTTATTTGATTTAGCTTGTTTTTGTCATTTTATAGCAGTGTGACAGCAGCATCAGTCCATCCTGACATGCACACAGGGCTTCAAAAATTCAAGAGGTGCAATAAAGGTGTCAGTGGTGCCTCAGAAATAAGTGTCACATGGCTAGTTGTGGCTGTCAAAAGAAAAAACAAGTCTAATTGGTAGCGTTTAGAAGCAATGATGTTCAGCTTGAATTCTCAAGAGTTTGGATGGTGAGAATAAAAAGCAACGGAAATGACAGAACAAATATATAGTACATAATATTTAACTGTGATGCATATATATTTTTAACCCAACGAGTTCCTTGGAAACAGTCAGGGTCAGACTGGTCAGGGCTCTGGGCAACCTGATGTAGTTGAAGATGTCCCTGCCCATGGCAGGGAGGTTGAACTAGGTGACCTTTAAGGGTCCCTTCCAACCCAAACCGTTCTATGGTTCTGGGTTATCTTTGTTGTTAATATTTTTTTCAGTGGAAATAGAACAACTTGGAGAGAACAAATGGGAAGAAGTTACGTCGTACTGATGCAGTTTTCTTGCTTTTGGATGGTCATATGTGGCAGGCTCTCAGACTCCTTCCAAAGAAAACTGTTAAGATGTAACAGACCACCAAGAGCTCTGAGTATTTACATAGTATCATTGTTTTTTTCATTGTCTAATATTTCAGGCAAAGGTCAAGCTACCTATGAACTATAAAATCTGTAAGCTGTCCTACTCGTAAAAACTTTCTTTCTTTCTCCACACAAGCAAAGAAGAGAAATATTTCATAATAGTGTTGGTCAGTATTCATGTTAGTATTACCTACAGTATTCCTGGGGCCTTTCAAATTAGTAAAAGACTCTTCCTTTCTATAATATAAGAAGGAAGATTATGAAAAGTAAAATAGTTTTTTAAAAATACATGTAATTTTATCTGAAATACAAGTAAGACATTGTCTCAGATACTGTCTTCTAGTTCCTGTGTAATACTATAACTCAGGATTAAAATAATTTCAATCTTTCAGATTTGTATCTTGATGTGTGTTCAGATTTCTGTAAGGTTAATCATTATGCTGCTTTGTGTTCGGATACTCTGCTGGTACTTGGATAATTACAACAGAATAATAATAATCCCCCCACAAATAACTGATAATTTCATGGACATAGATGTTTTTGCTGGGAATAAACTACAAGCATGAATAGGTAAATCAATAATCATGTAATTTCTAATGATTATAACTTTGTATATTGTACTGGGTCTGGCTTGGATGGAGTTAATTTTCTTCACAGCAGCTGGTATGTTGCTGTACTTTGGATTTGTGACCAAGAGCATTGGTAACACACCGGTGGTGTGGCTGTTGCTGAGCAGTGCTTGCACAGCATCAAGGCTTTCTCTTTTGCTGCTCTGTTCCCCAGCAAGGAGGCTGGGGGTACACAAGAAGTTGGGAGGGGACACAGCTGGGACAGCTGAACCCAGCTGACCTGTGAGATATTCCATCGCATGTTCAGCAGTAAGAACTGAAGGGGAGGGGGGCTTAGGGCAGTAGCCATTGCTCAGAGATTGTCTGGGCATCAGTCTATTTGTGGGAGTTGGTGAGTGATCACCTTTGCATAATTTGCTTTGGGGTTTGGGGTTTTTTTTTCCTTCCTTTGTTGCTTTTCTATTAAACTATCTTGACCAACAAGTCTTCTCACGTTTGCTCTTCTCTCCCCTGCCCCACTGCAGTGGTGGGTGGAGGGAATGAGCAAGCACCAAAAAAATCCCAAACAAAAAACCACCAAACAAAACCAGGAGCCCCCCCTCCTAAAAAAGCACTAGAAACTAAAGGGACTAGATTTGCAGCAAATAATCTTTTTAATAAGAGAATAGGAACTGCTTATCCTCAAAATTTTTCCAAAATTATGATGGATGGTTTGCGATCTATTTAAGTGGGCTTTCTGTAACAGTGCTACTTTTAAATATTGGAAGAAATGTTTGAAACAAAGCAAGGGAAAGAATTTGTCTGATGGTATTTAGGTATGCAGAAAGAGATTTATCTCTTCAGTTCAAAGATCTGACTTATCTTCTGGGCTCCTTTTATTGTCAATGTCCTACAAAAGAATACTAAATTTATAGAACCATAGAACAGCTGCGGTTGGAAGGGACCTCAAAAGTTCATCTGGTCCAACCTTTAATTCTAAAGTGCCTTTCTTCCAAAACAGGCATGTAAAGTAGTTAGAGATGAACTGCACTTTAGAACAGCCTATTTTTCTTCCTTGATTGTAAATGAAGCCTAGGTTGGGAAGCTGAGATGCAGCTCTCTACAGTGTAGCCATCTAAAGTAGGATGATATGAATCCTATCCTTAGTGCTACAGAGCAAGGACCAAGGGATGCTGAGTCTTGTTCATGTGACTTGATGGTGAATGAAATACGCAGATTTATATAGTGCCTATGTGGAGTCATTGTTTTTTGAATGTTCTTTTGATGGCTACTAAGGATAATTTCTTTTTCTACATGTTCCCACTTTCCTGTTTTCTGAAATGGGTTCTCCTTCTTTTGTATACTTTCCTTTGGACTTTTATTTTAGCCAGGATCTACCAAATTCTTTCAATGTAAAATTTAGGGAGAAGAACTTTATTTTTAGCCTTGTAAAGTGCTCAGAACATTGTTAGTATTTAATAATACATATTAATAATAAATAAGACATACCTCTTCTCATTCAATAACACAGAAATACAACTATTGAAGTTGGTCTAGCAAGTCAAGTGACTTCATAATAAGAGAGAAGCAGGTTTCTATTTCATTTAGAGTTCCTCAGGTGTGACTGATTTTTCTGATGTATCAGAGATATATTATTGATGGTTCCCATCAGTTGCACCAACAGAGTTTAAAGGATTGTGTTACAGATAATACTTTTCAGTAGGAAGTTTAAAAAAGAAATCAAATTTAGTGGGGGAAAAAGTATGTTAAAGAACAGTCTAATGATATTGAGAATAATATTTCAACCATCTCAAAAAAACTTTCTGTGAAAGCAATTAAATAGAAAAAATAAATGTCCAATATGAGAGATAAGGGAATAAGGAAAATTTTGCAAATTGCTGTCAGTCCAAAGCTAACCGGGATGCCAAGATGCTACAAAAGAAGCTAATTAATCTGGAGCATAAGTTCAGATGTTTGCTATTGCAAGTGCTTCAACAGTAGGGAAAGAAATCCATCTGAGCCTCTGATGTTAAAAGTCTTTTGTTCATTGGATTTTTCCTCAAATTAAGTTATGAGATTGATTTATAGAAGCAGCTTTGGAGCATACTGCAAATACACAAAACTAAAGAATACATGTTTTCATGTGATTGCATTAACATACTTATACTTTGATACATCATTTTTTTTTCATTATTTACATGTGTATTTCCTAGTTTATAACAGTATTTTCTAAAATCCTCTCCAAATTTAAAAGTTGATAGCTAAAGATAGATTATAAATATTTAAATTATGATTTCACATGTTTTGTTCCATGACATTTTTTCATTTTAAATAGAACAATATATAGCATTTTAAGAAAACTAAAAAAAAAAAAAATAATATTAAGATGTAAGCAGTGGGTTGATTAAGATTTCTTCATTCAAAGTGACTTACTGTTTTTATTTTAATGTTATCTTTTGATTTTAAACTTCTGCTTGATACTAATTTCAGCCTAAATGGATACTCAGTGTTCCATAGAAGAAACAAAGCTGTCTTTCTACCACAGTGTGTTTCAAATCAACTGTAGTGTGATCAAAGACACCAAACAGTTCATGGCTGTGCAAAATTATCCTGAAACACGGGCTCGTGGAGTTACAATATTCCATTAGACTTCTACGGCTATCTGAGGGGGGGGGGTTGATATGTTTTATTTTATGATGGATGGAGGCTGATGCCTTTTTTTTTATACTGCATATATATCGCATATATAAGAATTCAGCACTTTGTGCAACTTAAAGATAAACTTTCTAATGCTTCAGTAGTTATCTGGGCTTTGCTGTATCTCAAGACCAAAGGTAACCAAGGTCGTGGTAATAGATGCAGGGGACACTATACTAGCCATACATCATACTTCTTACTTGTTCATCTTTATAGCACTTGTTGGAGCTCTTGTTTTATGAACTGGGAGGGAAAGTTATTTTGTAGGACAGTAACTATACCACTGAGTGGGACAGGAGCCATCTCTGACCCCAGGACTGATTGCTCATGTTCATACAGGTGAATCTCTTACTCTGCAAAACGTGGCAGATGTGTCGACACTATGTAATGAGAATGTCTGCTGACCCAAGACAGACTATTCTTTGGGTTGAACCAAAACAGTACCAGTGCTGTCAGTATAACAGTATGGAAAATCACAGGAATTTGCTTTTCTAGTTGGTATGGATTTTGTTGAGTTGTTTTCTAGAAGACCCAAGTAGCCTTAGTGCTTTATGTAGTGGTGGTCTTCTCTGCTGTCTTGTGGCACCAGATTTCTAATTGACGGTTGACAGTATATTATGTTTTTAATTGGTTCAAATACAAACTTACCTGTTTACATAGTTGCTGTTTGGTTTACTATTTTCTTACACCATTAGATTTAGATTATTCTCTTAAAAAAAAAAGTTCAGATTTCTCCTATTATACATTAAGAAAATTAAGCCTTCTCACAATGACAGGTAAATTTTGTCTGTCACAATTACCAAAATAAGTTTTCTAAATTTTACACCACTTGTGAGATTGATCACGAACTCAGCTATTCACTACCATGTGGGTATTAAATTAGATCCTCAATAGATAGTCTCACTCAGTCTTTCATGCTTCATTTGTACATGCTGACCATCAGGTGCAGAAACTAGTGGCACTAATGCTCTTTTTTATGAGTACAAGTACTAATGCATGTATGGAGTTTTTTTCCTCAAAAAAGGGGAATTCTTTATGAATGAAGGTCAACAATTACTCCCTTAACTAATCTCCTTCACTGTGACCTGAAATCTAAACCCATTCCCCTGTTCTTTTGACTTTCTAATCAACTAATGATATGGTATTACTCTCTAATCCTTTCTATTATCCTTATCTCCATTCTTCCATCAGGTTCCCTTTGGGCAGCATGTAAGCTTTCATTGCCTGTAACACAGAAGATAGAACATTTGGTTTGGTATTTTTTAACAAAAAAAATCTGTAATAATAACATGAATATATGATCTTGAATTACAGTCCTGTCCTTCAGTTTGTATTGATATCAGTTGGTGTGCTATTTACCTAAATACTGCTGACAACTTCAAAATCCAAAATATCAGCCTATTTGCCTGGTTTTCAGGCTAAGGGCTGTGAATTACATGTATTCCTAGATTTGACTGATATAACCCTACGCTGAGAAAATGCTTCTCCCAGGTCTGGTTTTGTTTTGTATATAATATTGTGAAAAGTATAACCTTTTGGAGAGTAGGAGATCTGAACATTATGTGCTCCCTTGGTGATTACCCTTACTTACCACTAGATTCTGATGCAGGACATCTCGTGGCATACTGCGTCTGGACCTATGATTCTTGTACTTTCGGTTGCATGTTGCTTTAGTTTCAACAAGGAGAGTTTAGGTACTCAAGAAAAATGGAAGATGTCCATCCAATCTACAATTAGAGGACAGACCTCGGGGTTTCCAGCTCCATAGATTAGGCTAGGAGGAGGCAGACTAGATTTCAAGAGGCTGAAAACCTCCTGTTGACTATCTATACTACTCTTGAGTAAGCTGGCCCCTCACTTTAGTGGGATGGGCTTATTTCTGGAGACACCAGAATAATACTTGAATCTCAAATCTACAATTATAAATTTTCTGGGCTTCTCTGCCTAGGAAATTTAGGCCATTAGGCGAACAGAATACCTCCTTTTATACCTCCAAATCAAATCATTTAAGATATAGCTGAAGTGCCAGCTAAATTAGATACCACTTAGTCTCTTCAGGGAAAGTTTTGCAAGAAGAATGCAGGATTTGATCCAGAAGATTGACATTGCTATTCTAAAAAAGGCAAAATTTAGGATTCAAAAAAAAATTAATACAATTTGGTGTGAAAGTAATAAATAATTCAGTTTCTTCTGAATTAAAAATGGTGAACAAAACAGTTCTTGCCTGGCTAAGCATTAGTTCAAGAAAGAATTTTAAAGGGACTTCCTAGGTGACAATTCCACTCAGTCCATATTGCTTGACTTTTAAATTACAACGGAATTCAGCAATTAAGGAAAGTGTTAATAGCTGCAGTGGTCTACATTACAGTTCCGTCTGGTACCCCGGTGGAAAAAGCTGAGTTAATGAGAGCCTGTGACATAAAAATCACATGCTTTGAGCTACTCTTTCTTTTTCCTTCCGTAGAAGAACCGAACTGGCTGTTTGACTTAATGGGTCAACTTGATGTACAACTAGTTTTTCACTAAAGATCTGAAAATCCCATAAATATGGGGATGGATTGCACCTCAAACTTTGATGGCCTGTAATTCTTACAATATATTTTGTCATAAAAATGAGCAAGAGAAAAATCAGTACAAGTTATTGTGTAATGGCAATTGTTTATAAATGGTTAAAACAAACATTTTTTTTTTAAAGGGAATAAAGCTTTTTAGGCTGATATGAATGTATCTCAGTAAGTGGAACCCACTGGCTAGGAAAAATGAATCAAAGCAGTGAATTACATAGAACATTCCTTTTCCCTGACTCAAGTGCCTGGTCTTTCTAAGAATACTACAAGTAATAACTTTAAACATGACAAGACATGCATATTCAAGAGGTCATCTGACAATTATTTAAAACATATATAAAGCAACTCATAGGCTTGAATGTGAATCTCACGTGGTTTTGCACTATTACAGGGTAAAACAAAAATTTTTGCATTTCACAGATCCGTTCTCTGCAGAATAAAAAAAGCTGTATGCAACATGCACAGTTGTCCTGTGATTTACTACATATGAATCAGATTCCAGTGGCCATGAATTACCAAGATTTGCAATTTATTCCAGTGGCAAATAATTACCTCACTCCACAAACAGCCAGACCCTTTACTCAGATGACAAGTTTTCAAGTAAATTAGAATGTTAAATATCTAGACAACCAAATAACTATTTGTAAGATTCACCAGCAATGATACATTGTGTAATAGTTTTCCAGTATAAAGATGTTTCTATCAGTAATGAGTACTATACTTAAACTTTAATTTGTTTACTTGGTAGGGGTGGGAAGGAGGAAAACTTCCTCTCTATTAGGAAATCTTTATAGTAATATAGGAAGGTTCTTCCCAGTTGTCTGTGTTAAGAATGCATGTTATGGTGTAAGTGTTTTGCAAGATGCTCAATATTCTAAATAATAGTAAGGCAAGGCCTTTCTGTGATTCTTGACAAGGTGGTTGTTTTTTTGTTTTTTTGTTTTTTTTCCTGGGGCTTTTGCTTTGTTTTGTTTAAATGCACATCTACTCATTCATTTTCAGTGGTTTCTCTACTGGTCCCTCTCCTCCTTCCTCTCTGCCTCTTTTTTAGTGATGTTGGTGGCATACACTTTTATTCTAAATTGAGCTGAAACATTTGTATTTTAAAGAGTTTTTCAAGAGAGAAGTGTTTTTATAAGCTTTCACTGCCTGAACGATTCAGCTCTGGTAACACATACACACTATTGTCTTCAAGGCACAGGTTTTGCTTTTACACTTTCAGTGTTTCTTTATTTTTTATCTGTCTGAAATAAAACCAAAACAACCCCCAGAAAACACCACCCCATACTTCGAACATCTGTATCCAGTTTGTTTTGAAGCTATGATTTCAATCCATGTTGTCCAAAAAATGTTTGAAAATTAAACATGAATAAACGTGAATTGTGATCTTCCTTAAACATTTCAGATGTGTAAGTTTAGGACCCTACTGGCAAAATTGGCAAAAGACTGAGCAGTGTATGTAGCAGGATTGTGCACAGAAGTCTTTCCAACCATCCTATTCTGTTCATCACTTTTGGAAACAAATGACTGGAATACTAAGCATGAAATCTGTCTCAAATCTGTTAAATATTAGTGTTGTGATGGTGCTGTGAAGACTGACAAGCTGCAAACAAGGAAGTAGATTAAGCATAATTTCTTGAATGGAAGCATGCACCTAGCTATTCCTCACTCAGGTTCAACGGCAATGTTTAGTGGTATTGGATATGCCGTGACCCTTCCTATAAATCATCAGCCTTTCTTATCCGTGGTTCAGAAATGCTGTGCATGTGACTGCGACAGAGCAAAGCCAAGAAGGGGCATGCCACCTTTGACTAGTTCAGCTCAACCAAAGGAAGCAGATCTGGCCATGTCACAAATATGCAGCTATACTCAGCACAGGATTGCATAGACCAAGATGAGAAAAATACCAACTGAGGACAGTCAAGGTACCACATACTAGAGAGAAAAAAAAAAACCAACAAACAACCAAAAAAAACCAAACCCACCAAAAAAACTACAAAAACTTGGCAAAAGGTAAAATCACGTCCCCAGACAGTCTGAAGAATAGAATCTGTGTGGCTGATTTTAGCACTGAATCACTAACCTTAACCTAAATAATCTCATGAGGACTCAAGCATCATGTCAAGAACTCAAATGAGTAACATTCAAGCCATTAAATAGGTCATGTCATCCTGAAACTGTTGAGAGAAGAATCTGCAAACAACAGTAGTAATCATCTCAATGAGAGAAAAATTCCCTCAACACACTGAGAACTCAAGAAAGAAATTTAGCGTGGGAAGCAAGGGTGAAGACGAAACTCCACTAACAGAAGCAGACACTGAAGGAACTGCTGTACACACCTTGGAGATCATCGATGTCATCAAGCTATTTTCTCTTTATTCTTTCCCCTTGAGCATGCTTATCAACTGCCAACTAGCTATTCATTCTGAAGGAAAAGCTTGTTACCCCAAACCAGCTCCCTCTTTTATAGCCTACTTTTCTTTTGTCATTGCTTTTATCTTTCTCTTTGCAGTCTTTCAGGAACTTACAGAATTATTTAGGTTAAAAGGCACCTGTGAAGTTTGTCCATTACACACACATACACACACCCCACTCAAAGCAAGGCTAAGATCAAAGTTAGATTAATAGACTCCAATACAACTTTTAATGTGTCCTTGAAACTGAGCTTTGACAGACAGTCCACACCTACTGAGTGTACCAATACCCTTAGCCTTCCTGTCTTGTACGAAATTGTCTTATTATATTCAAAATGAATGACTATTCATGTGGCAATGTCCTAATTTTGTTTCTTTTGCTTCTTATCTTTTCATACAACATGCATTAGACAATTTTCTCAAGTCTGTCAGTGATAAATGTATCCAATAAAAGACAGTTTGAATGGTCTAAATAAATGTATTCAATAGAAGACAAGTTGAATGGTCTAAATACTAAAGATTTTGTCATACTTTTGAAAGCTTGTAAAATTGAAAAAGATCAATATTTGCTGAAAGACTTGCCAAAAGCTGCAATGACAGTTTGAGCACTTGAAGCTTTTGTTGCCATTTTGTAAAAATTGCATTTTTCAGTTTTACATTTTTATTGGTTCTGTTGTACCCACATTCATGAGTAACTGTAGTGTTGAATTAGTCTTCTAAAATGTACATGTGGTGGAGTTTGAAAGAATGTCTATTTGGCCAATTCAGCTGTGACAGTCAAGGAAAAAAGTAGTACCACAGAAGTATCATATTCACTGCAATGTAATCATTGCAGGAAGTAAACATAATCCTTTGCAGAAGCTTCTGTGTGCTTTACAGTAATAACATGCGTAAGAGTGAGCCAAAATTTCTGTTAAGACTTATTTGAAATGTAATAAAGCATATACATCAAAGGGCATGAGTAAACATAATGGCACAACATTGAACTGAATGGTGAATCAACTTGGTTTGTCTCAACAGAATGACGTGGTTGCAGATACAAAATTAGTATGTATATATACCATTTATAATGATCAAAACTCAAGATGTTTACCCACCGATCAAGCTAGTGGTCAGTCCCAGGAGGAATCTCCTGAAACTACTCAGCAACAGGAACAAGGGATAGCCATCTAACTGTGTAGCTGCAGAAAAGCATTTTTGCAATTTCCATTCTTCCTGCCAAAAAACACGTGTACACGGTTCAGTCAATTGTTTTTTTGTATATCTAAAGCTAGCCCTGGTGTTGTTACAGGAGAGAAACAGGATCTTTGGAGAGGCTCATATTGCTGCTGCGATTGGAAATACTGTCTGTCCTTACCAGCACAGAATGGACATGAGAGGAAAGCCTTAGCAAAGGAGTTTGAAAAAGTTGATCGGCTTCCACCTTTATCCTAGGCATATCTGTCTCTTCTCTTGTTAGCAGAAGCCATAAGTATTCTGGGGCAGGAAATTGAGCATTTTAAAAAATGTAGGAAGGAGTATTAATGACTGGAGTGAAAGTATTTTTTACGTCACCAGCAGTTTCTTCAACTGAAGAAGAAGAGACAGTCAGTGGGAGAGAAGGGGAGAGGGAGAAGGCAGTCATGATCTACAGAGCAGAAGGAAGAGCATGCAATCCCTCCTGATAGTCCACGTGCTACATTAGGCTTCAGAACTGTGTAAGGAAAAAGTGGTATTTCTCTAAAAACGGGAAGCAGATAGATGTGGCTGGTTTAATCATCTGGAAAACTGAAGGCAGTTAAGTGAATGGATAATGCTACCTGATAACAGCTGTCTAGTGTACTGGCTTGCTTGTTAAGCTCTGATCACCTGATGCTGGATTTAGGAAAAAAAAGGCACTTTCCAATACCTGCTTTTTTGTGCAATGAAGAGGGTACTGCCTTCCCATCACACAAAATGAGAGCAAGAGATCCTCGTGCTGGCTGAGGCCAGTTGTGGATGGGTCATGGGCTGGCGACAGCCTCTAATGGAGAGGACTGATGATTTGCACTGTGCAAGTTACCGCTTTCTAACCCCTAGTTGAATTAAATTAATAAGGTTGTGAAGCCAGCCAAACCACCCCTGTATACAGTGCCTCTACATTGTGTATCAGGCTCAGTGGTTAAGCTGCCTCCAGCATTCTGTGGGTTTGGGTAGCCTCCTTTCATTTTCAGCTGCTCTGTTTCCCATCCGCTGCTACACGGTGATAGGTTGCAACATGCAATGTGCAGTGTAATTAGTGAATGCATGATATATATTTATTACTGATATTTGTAAGTAAAAGATTAATGAGTGAAATCCAGTGGTGATGCAGAGACTACTGTGCCAGGCCTTTGCCCAGTAAGATCTGTGGTATATGCAGAGTTTCATGTTGGTCTTAATCTGCAGAGAAGTATCCACGCTTTTGGTCTGGAAATTCTTCTGTGAAAACACTCAGCTATCTGGTTTTGCCTACCATAGTGACTATTCCCCATCATAAATTATGAGTATTACATATTTATAATCTTTCTCTAACTAAAAATACTTTAAAAAAACCTAAAAAGATTTCAGAATTCAAACTAATATTGTTTAACTGAAATTGAGTTGTATTTCATACTGGATTTCTGCATTTAAAATATTTTAATAATGTGTATCTGTACATGTATGTTTTCACTGTCTGGGACACCATAATTTCTTTTTTGCTCCTGTTTGTGAACAAAAAGAAATGAACCAAATACAATTTGCACTATTGTAAGGAAATGTGTACTTGCACTCCAAACCATCCAATAGATGCAATTGCAGCTTACCACTTTAACATAGATATTTACTGAACTATAGCTCTTCAGATGTCTTCCCATTCTAAAAGATCATACAGCCAATGCCAAGAATGCCTGTGTAATTGGTAGAACCATGTCAGAGAAGACAAGTGTTTGAGAAACAGAGCCCTCCACTGCAGACCTCTTACACCAGCCCCAGAGAGCCACATTCTCCCCCTCCCCAAGGAGATGCATAAGGGACTGACAAATAGCTCCTGCAGTATATGAGGAATGCAAAATTATAGGACTTTGGTAAATCGACAAGGAAATCAAATCCTGAAACTGAAGAACCAGCGTGAAGTACACCCTCATTGTAGCAACCTTCCCAACAGAGCCAAAGGGCTTAGAGGGTTTGTGCTTCTCTCACTTGATGCCAGCACTGAGTGTTGCTTCAGTAACATCCTGTCTACTGCCAGTGAAAACCTTTCTGTGTCATTACTGAGCTACTGATCCAGCTTGTAATGAGATGCTCTTTTTGTTTTACTTATCCCCAGGTACTAATTCATAAAATAGTGCTGCATTTATATTTATTTAAAGCACTGCCAAAACAGAAAAAGAACACTTCTATAACCTGTGCTCCAGAAGCTCCCTTGCAAAATAGCTGTTTGCAACATGTTTGTTTGTACTATGCACAGAAATATAGCTCATATATACACTTCTTAAAATTCACCCACATAAAAAACTAGTCAGGGAAAAAAGTATGATTATCATGTCAAAAAAAGGGAAATTACATTCTCCATTGCATATACTATCATGACTGTTGCTATCGTTGAACTAAAACATGTATTAGAATATGCACTAATTTGCCCTCTATTCCCTCCCTACTCCAGTGTATCAGGCTGTCAGGTGGGTAGCGATTTGGCCTTTTAAAATTTTGCAGTATCTTAATATATTATAGAAATCTCTTAAAGCTTATATAGTGTATTGTGTCACTAGTTATAAATAGCTCAGGACTCATTACACCGTCAAAGTTGAGAAGTAAGCAGGGATACATGTATTAAGTTTCCTTGACTCTTTTATAAAGCTGCTTGTTTAATGTGAAAATCTCAAGGACATGCATCCCCAGGGGTGGTTGTCTTATGCTCCAGTAATGGAGATTAAATTTGTGGTAGTTAGCTAGCTAGCTCTTTTTCTAACAAGGAAACTAAAATTCATTAAAAACTAATTAGGAATGTATAGGAGGTTAATACTCCATGTTAAGCCTTATTAATGTGAGATAAGTAATTCATAAAGTATCAAAGGACTGCAATGGACAGAATTAAGAAGAATTATACCACCAAAAAGTACATTAAAGTAACATTAAGGGTCTTGTTTGAGCCTGAAAAAGCCAGGAAATTCAGAGTTAAAGCTAAATCTCTGTCGTTAACTCACTTTTTTATGCTGGGGTAATGTGCATGATGGTCCTCCATTAGGAAGACTCAGAGCACATCATTAGGCATTCTTTTTCTACAACTGAAGCTTAGGTATGAATTAAAAGATAAATAAATCTTAAAGACTATGGATTATTGACCAAATGATTTCACATTCTTAAAATGCTTAAGATGCAAATTATTGGCTAGATCTGAGAAATGTCTCCTCGGTCTTGCTGTTACAGATGCTTTCTAAGCCACGGTGACTTGCAGTTTCAGCAGTCAAAAAAGCTGTTAGGCTGTAATACTTGTTTTCTGAAGCATAGTCTTTTGAATATCACAGATTTCTAAATAAAAAAAAATTAATTATTGTATTTTGGCATGTGGGTTTTGAGGGTTTTTTTGTTAAATAATAAGCTTATTTTAATCCGTCTTTACTGAATAATTTAAAGCGAACAGTTTTTCAGTAAATCATACAATAACGCCTAGGAAATTGTTTTCATTGTGGTGCTCCAACCTCTACTCATATCCAGCCCCACTCCAGCTTCAGCCCTACAGCTGCACTGAGGGCACGCATGCTAATGCCCTCCCCCTGAAGCAGATCTGTCCCCTTTTAAATCACAGAAGGTGCTGACATAAATGTCAGCCACAGTCCCATCACACTAAAGCACTTAACTAGAATGTCTTGTACAAGCTTCCTTCAGCAATGTAAGAATTACCGAAATGGCATTTGGGTGAAGGATTAGAAAACGGCATTTGTGGCATCCTATATACTTAGTGAAACCTTGTGGAGTGGGAGGAGAGGAGGAATAGAGGAAAGTATGTGCATAATGAACCCTTGCATATGTTCATTATCATGCTGGTAGCAAATCCTGAAGAAGAAAAGCAGACAAATCCAAATGTTTTTTTGACCCCAGCAAACGGATTTCTAGATCATGAGTCATTCAAGAGAACTGCTTGCTCCTGCACATGGATAGAAATGCCAGGGAAAGCTGGCCCACTACAGCATACTGCATGAGTAAGATTCAAAGGGTTACTCTACCCAAGAACCTACTTCCATTAAAGATGATGTGCAGGCAATAGATTTTTAATTGGAGTGAATTAGCGTTTGTGGGTTTCACTGCAAAAGTGAACTTTAAAGCTGACTTGAGTGATAAGAAAGTAAGAAGATTTGACAACTTAAACACATAAGAAATACTAATACCTTACATTTATAAGTGCTTTTTATCCCAAAGGAACACTAAGTGCTTTATAAGCTACATAGATTAATTACTTCATGCATCACTGAAATGATGCTACCTCTCAGCAGAAAACAGGAGCAGCTCTACAGCGCACAGCTTTCTGATGCAGTATTGCTAAACCGGCAAAGGAGGATGCTGTAATGGCTCTGAATTATTTCAGCTCTCCTCTTCCTACTCAGACAGAAACTTCTTTGACACATCTGGCTTCGTTTCCATCTCCTAAACAATAAAGTCCAAGGCATTTTTTCAATACCAAGACTGATGGCTCAGCCAATATGTGAGCATGTGCCTTAGGAGAGAAAATTCAGAACTATATTTCATTAAGAACCTGAGTGGCAGCTGCCTGCAGAGGTACGCTCTTTTACCAGAAAGGGTACATGAAATTGTCTGAACTTATGTGGGTGGACCAGAGCCTCGATTATAGACAGTCCTGACTTTACTTGAAAATTCTTGTAAATCCACAGATCCTTGGGGAAGTTGTGTAGCTTTTTTGATAGTACAGAAGGCAGGGGAGAAATTCCCTACATCTCATCTCAGAGGGAATTCTCCTCTTCTAATTTTTTTCTGTGTACTGTGAAGCATTTTAGCTTTTTATGTACTTTGCTTAATTTTAGCTGTAAAATATTTCAGTATATTGACAACATGCTGTGTGAAAGGTAGAAAAATAAGATCAGATGTTTTCAGACTTACAAGTAGGGACATCAAAATCCAGACCATTATGGCTTAAAATTAGCATATTTATAGCCATTATAACATGTAATGGTTCTACATATACTAAAGAATCAGGATATTTTTTTTGCCACTGGATAGAAAAAATCAATTCAGTGAATTTTAAGTGGCCAAATCAAGGTCTTTTTCAAAAGAATGCAAGGAAGTTGACAAAGCATCACAGTATTTATGTCCTTTAGTTATTACATGGATAACAACATATAATATTATTTATCTTACTAATAATACATACACCACGCCCTGCTAGTGGTCTGATGTTGGACTGAATTGCTCTCAGTGTTTAATAGGAAGCCAGAAGGGATCCACAGGTTCATTTTGCATAATGTTTGCAGAGAAAAGGAACAGTATTTATCTGTTGCTCCTGCACAGAATCTGAAAATTAGCTGTTTAGGTACAGTATGCTTTAGAGAAGAAAAATCCCAAACCAAAGAAAAACCGCATCATCCTAATTTGAAAATTCCCCATGATACAGAACCCACTTCATCACATGGTGATAAACTGCAATCTCTATTCCAGCTACACACTTCCATTTCTAGACAAAACTTGTCTCTCATGACCTTCTAAGACCACATAGATCTCTAAATTATCCTTCTATAGAGCACGATCAAGTCATCTTTCAGACGGCATTCCTCAATATTTTCATCGGAAGTAGTTCTTGTGGCATGTCTTTAAACCCTGTCCAATTTCTCAATATTCTACAGATCAGACCTCAGAGCAGCACAAAGTATATCAGATATGAGCTCACTAATTACACATACAGAAGTCTCTTCTCTCTTATTCTTCATTGCTTTAGCCCTTTCAGTTTCAGTTTCACATGAATTGATGCATTTTACATAAACAGATATGCACATAATACATATGCACAAAGTTCTGTTGACAATAGTAGTTTTGCTCATCTTCTGGAAACAACTATTGAAAACAAAGCCAAGGAGCAAATCTTAGATTTACAAACAAGGGAGGTGCTTGATTAACATCCCCCCTTAAACCTGTAGGTTTCTCCGGCAGTTCAGAACTTGGCTGAGAGATTTTCCAGCATATTGAAGAGCTCTCAAGATGACCAAAACCAGTATACCCATTTTCTTCAGCTACACATATAGACACTTGTCCTGAAGCATTTTAAAAGGTCTCAAAGGATTCGCTGTCTTAAACCCTATAGGGATATGGTGGGGTATGCTAGGTCAGACCTGGCTACAGAAAACATTCTTCTTCCAGAGAAGACTTCCAAAGATATTTGCCTTCAAGAAGCAACCAATGGTTGAACAGTTCATCCTACTGAATAGTTCATTATCTGTACCCACCAAATATCAGAAGATTTATAGAAACAGGTGATCCTAAATTTGTAGCTTTGGGCATAAAACATTAAAGGTTTTAATTTTTTCTCTATCCTTAAAGGAATGGTTCATTCACATAAATGTCCTCAGCAGATTGTTTAAATTCCTTTTTTGTTGTTGGAATATCCAAGTAAAAAAAAAAAAAACCAATTAAAATGTGCTTATATTGTTTTCGTAGATTTTTATTATAAACAGTATAGAAATTCAGTAAAAAAAGAGAGAGCAACCCCCATGAAGAACTACGGTAAAGATGAGCTGCTTTGTTTCCATTGTTTGTGCCATTTACAAGTAGGCTTGTAAACTGTACTGCAGAACACTACCTAGCTACCTGAGAAGCACATGGAGCAAAATACACTTAGAACATGTTTGAAGTCTAAAATAGAGGACTAGTTTACAAAAATGTAAAAGTCAGATGCTTAAGGATGCAGGTGAGCACCTCTCTCAGACTTGTTGGATACAGCATCGAAGTAGAAACCCAGACTGCTCAAGGGTAGCTGTCAAGCTTGCTGTGGTCTAGCTGCGTTTTCAAATGCCACAGTAACTTTGAAAACCAATTTCAGAATTAGTAAAGCTGTTGTGTTAAAACAATAGAAATTTAGGAGGATTTCTGCTCCAGACCTTACCAAGTACCCACGAGACACACTCCTTCAGTCACTGAAGTGAAGGATTTTTAGAGAGAGAATAATATTAGCAGAATATTCCAAATAAAATTTAATCTCTCCCTTGGCTCACAGAAAGCAGACAAATCAATACTTTTCTCAAATTTAAGTCACATATAGACTTCAAATTAGGTAGAACAACTCACTGGGTCTTGGAAATCCTTGTGAGGAGCTGCAGATGGAATAAATATGCTTTCAGGGGAAAAAATGCACTACATAAATACTTCCATTTTATCATAGAAGCCTTGCCCAAAGTCATATTCTCGGAAAAAAATAAGCTGCCACAAGTGTTATTGGCTGGATACAAAGTTTGAAATTAATTTTCTGTCATGACTTATGTACAAAGTATTGTGTGGGGGTGAGTGGTTCGTACTGCGAAGGGTGTTGGCAGAGCCTTGACTGTCTCATTTAATTGCTTCTGCAACAAGGGCTTTTGGTAACCCTGTCATCAAGTTGGTTTCTATCTTATATGAAATATATCACCATTCAGTGTACCAAATTCCAACTCTAACATGATTTCTTTGACATCTCTATGACTAAAACTCCTTTGCTCAAAATTTGCACAATGCTGCAGAATTCCTTGAGTGAATATCTCTAGAAATTTTTACTGGGGTGGGGTTTTTTTTGGTATTCATTGTAAGCCACAGTAGAGATATATTGTTGGTAAGCAAGCAGTGATGTGCTTAGAAGTTAGGCATCTGCCTTTTCAATAGAAATTAGAGTACTAATTAAGGAGCATTTAGAGTGGAAATTGCATTAACTCACCTTGAGGAGTTGACCTGTTGGCTGGAATATTCAGAATAAAGTTACCTGACACGAGGTAAGGCAGTCCAGACAGCTCACTTCTGGCAAAAGGGAAATTGTCCTTTCCTCCCAGTCTTTTCTCCACTCCTGACATGCACTTTCTGTCTGCTCTGTAGCTCCTCTGACAGGATTTCATTCACTGTCCTGGAACAAAAGTAACCCAGCAAGAAAAGAAGGCCAGTTTTCCCTGAATTCAGTGAGTTGAAGTAGCTAACGAGGGACTTAATTGAAAACCAGAGCTGGTGTGAGGGAGGAGGTCTGGCAGCATGGCCAGGAGAAGAGAAGGATAAGCTGGTGTGTGCTGGGAACTACCAAAGTCACCCAAAGAGACAAAAAATGCCTTTCACAGCTGGGGTTTCCTAGTCAGGGCTGCAGCTACTTGCTTTTGTCAAAACCTGTCCAGGGCTTAGTCACTACATCACTTTTATTTTTCTCTTGAAATACAGCCAAGAAAGAGTATAAAGCAGCTGTGATCTTGATGTAGTTGGGTAAGCCAGCTCTTTCACCAGAAACAGGAATACCTGTTTGCACAAACCTGAACAGTTTTAGGGAATAACTAGACTCTCCAGATAGCAGTGCTTCCAGACAGCAATATAGTTTTAAGTTCTTATAAAACATTATGTCAGCTAATGTCAGATACCAAAGGATTTCAGGTTCCTAAGGTTAAGCTTTTTTTTTTTTTTTCCCTCCCCTCTTTTTTAAAAAATAATTTTCCTAAACTTTCTGCTTAAATTTCACTTTAGCTGTGTTGCTATTTGGGTCTTGTCCTTTGCTCTATTTATAATTCTCCTGAATAGTAGTGTAACGGGATGTAAATCATACTGCAGAAGCTTTCAGAAGGTGAAAAAGCAGTTCCCTATTTAGAAAGCACCCACCCAGCCTAGAACACAGGACCCCATGTTGGCAACTCACTTCACTGAGCAGCTGCTGCTCATTACCTATTTCATAGCTGCGGGGGGATCTAGTCACTGATAGCAAGGACGATTCCCATGTGAGCAAGACTGCCTTCTATTCTGAAATAGTCAGATCTCTGGGTACAGGAACCTACAGGTTTTGGTGTTTAAAGCACAACCCAGCATCTCCCACACTTTTAACCCCTCAATCCTTAGAGTCTCAGTGAAGATCAGAGCCTTTTGAGCTTTGTCGTTAAGGTGAGCATTTAGGTAGGGTGCAGGGCTTCTAAACTCATAATTGCTTTTGCTTGAGAAAAAAGCAGGAGAGACCACAGAGGAGCAGAAAACTGGAGAGTGCTTCAATGTAGTGCTCAGAGCAGCCCAGGAGGCACCAGGACAACCCCTGGAGGCTCTGCACAGAGCCCCAGCATAATCTAGCTCTGCCATTTCCCTGCAAGATGCTGTAAAAAGATAATTTTCTTCCTCTACACTGAGAAAAAAAATAGTTACCTCTTATCTCAGTAGACACTTGCTGCATTATATCCCTCAACTTGAGCCATAAGGGCAAATTGCTGTTCTTTAATAATGATCCAATCTTCTTCAGCAAAACTCCCTAATCAGCTTTCATCAAATGATAACAGGCACCTGCCAAACGCCTGTTACCAGGCAACCTCCGTGCTAATAAACCAGCTCTCCTCGGCTGAGGCTTCTTTATTATACAGGGTCATTATATTTCAATGGCCTAACACATAAGTCAATGCCTTTCAGTTGTTAGCCCTGTATGAGACTGTATATTAATTTTAGTTCAAAATGGAGAGCAAGCAGCACTCGGAAGGACTGATTTTGCAGTCCACGTAGAGTACTGTTTGCAACGGGTGGTGTCCGTAGGCTGCTCTTCACCATGGCCAGGGTAACAGTGAGTGGAACTAATGCGATTAGTACAAGTTAGTCTTGATGCCAGTTCTGCCTTAACAGCAAGCACCGATTAAAGTTATATGCAGTTACAGAGCTGAGCATATGTTTATGCAGTTGACCTCCGCATTTGTCACCTTAGGTACCTGGAACCAATCTTCGACTGTGGTACTTTTCTCATAGATGGAGACAATTATTATATCTTTTGGAGGACTCCAGGGATAACCAATGTTATTTATATTAGATTAGGGAGTAAATAGAATTAAGAATAATTGATGCAAAAAAGCAACAGAAAACCTCATTAAAAGTCACTGATAATCCATGTGAGTCATGTTTCTACAGGCATTGTATTTTTTCTTAGCTCAATATCAGGGAAACTATATGGCAGGCTAGAAGCTCATTTTGGGGCTCACTAGCCATCTGACATTTATAAATGCATGAACTCCGCATAGGTCTGTGTTGCCTCAGCCCAACCATTTCCATATCCATTCAGCCTCTCAGCTGAAAGAAGCTAACAAGCACTGCTTGCAAAGGATTTGTGTGTGACTTGTGAAACCTTAGTTCCTAGGGCCTGAGATCACACCAAAGTTCACAATCTGAACTGTCTTCTAATAAGCAATACGTTTTGATTATTCCTCATGAAACTACCTAAGGAAAAAAAAAAAAAAAAGTAATGTAACACATCATCAATTCAGTCAGATCTGAGTGAAGCATGAATTTTTATTTTTCTTTAAAACAGAAAATTAGACAAACTAATATAACAAGTAAAAATGTTCACGATTCAGAAAAGAATCTAGCAAGAATGAGAAAAAGTCTAATTAGGGAGTTCTGATCTAAGCAAAGCCAGGGGAAGGAGAGTGTAAGTTTCAATTCTTCCTTTCAGCTCTGCTGGAGTAACAAAGACCACTTTATCTGTGATGGTAGGGCAGGGGCTGAGCTTTAGCTGCTGATTTAAAAGATAGCCCACAAAGTCTGAAATTTGTGCCAGCAAACACTTTTTTTTACAAGAAAAGTGGTTCCCTGTATTATATATGCATGTTTGGAAGACTGCCAAAGCACTAGATGCCTGTGAGCAGATAAAGAAAGTGCCTTGTATACTCTACCAACTGTAGGTCTCTCTTTTCTGTAACGTCTGCATTGTTCTTAGGGAAGGGCAGAAAAGTAAGCTGAATTGTTCCGGCTGCCAGTTATCCACTTTCTCAGCAAGTGCTTTTATTAGGAAATACTTGTGCCCTTTTGTTTGCAGCCAGCTAAATGGTAAACTTCAGACATGAAGATGATGGAAAGATGGAGCAAAATGGAGAAAAGGGGATATTTGGATCACCACCTAAATGGTGCTTGTTGTATATAAGCAGGGACCAAAGAGAAGCTGAAAAATGCAGCTTCCGTTTGATCAGCCTCATGTATTTGTCCTTAACATGGGAGAGAGCTTCAGACTTTTTCTTCTCCTTTCTCAGTTACATTTATACACATGTAAACAGTTTTGTGAAAATACCAAGCAGTTGCTTGCACAGTTTATATTCCCACAGTTACCTGATCACTGATTCTGTTACATCTTCTGATTTGTGAATAATATGATAAATAAATCACTCCACAGAGATAAGGCAGTTTCTTCTTAGCAACACAAAAATACTAAACTGAAAAGTAAATTAGAAAAGCAATATATGATATAAGCAATACTGATATGTTCAAATTTCAGTTTCTTATTTTGATCAAAATGGAACTTTGGTTTCTAGTATATGCATTTTTTTAGGAAAAAGTTTTAAATGCTTCATATTACTTTAGTCTTCTGCATTCCATGTTTGAGTGTAAATAGTTTAAATAAAATATCCCATCAAAGGTATTATTTATTATACCCTGTATTTGTATTTAGTTTTTCATCATATTGATATAGCTAGAAACACAATGAAGCATAATATAATTATATAAAATGCAATTGGTTCTTTAATGTGATGCCTCAGTGTCATTAATTTTGACAAAAGCACTGCACTCTTCTGACTTGTTTCACAACTGTTTACGTGTTTCTAAAGCTGTAATTCAGACTTTCCGAAACAATAGGTGGAAAAATTGCCACATGTAGCTGTAAACCCTCCTAAAGGTTTTCTTATGATTGTATCACTTTTTGTTGAGGAAAACAGGGATTGGATGACATCATCAGAATCCTATGTTGCCTAGGCAATGAGATTGTATCTGACATTTATTTTTCTTGCTTCATCTCTCTTTTAATTACCATTGTGATTCTAAGAATCAGCTGGTACATTTATTTACCTACCTGTAGATTTTTCTTTTCTATCTTAACAATTAGTTCATCATACTACAGTGAAACTCTACAAGTTGCTTGAAGGAGTACTCAGGCTTAAAATAAAATATATTCAAAACCACATATAGATTATGTATGAAATAGCAAAACCAAAGCAAAAAAGATGCTCCCTCTAGCTTCATTGTGTAATGCTAGAAAATAGAATTGTTGAGCGTATCTGTTGCCTGTCTCTCTCACCAGCCGTCTGCCAGAGCTGAGATAACAAGCTGTAAATTCTGATTAAGTGGAGTATGGAAAGTGACCATCTCTAGGTAGAATACTTGATTATTTATTTTTTTAAAGTCTACTTATTCATGTATTGCACAAAACCAAATAGAGCTCAAGCCTTGTGGTAAGGCACATATCTGTGTGATAACTGAGACATCTCCTCACAAAAGGGGGAAAAAAAAAAGCCAACTGTGACACCCACAGTTATCAAGTGTCCATTTCAAAATGAGGAAGGTCAGTTCAGCAAGAGACAGCTTTTTTTCCTGATCCTCAGTTACATGTTACCACTGGGCAGAAACACAGTGAAACAGTAAACCACATCCCTGCCAAAAAGGGAAAGTTAAAATGTCATGAGTACAGCACCAGGAGGAGAACAACAGCTGCTTTCTAAAAGTGTTCTGCCTGCCTGTTTGTTGCCTGGGAATTTTTGCATTTCTTCCTTTCTCCACCATATGTAAGATATCACTGAAGGAAAACCAAGAGAGACTAGATATTTTCATTCAAAGTCACAGCAAAGAAAGATAGTGTTTTTCTTTTGATGACATAAAGCAAATGCAGTGGAGACAGGTGGACATACAGAAAAAATTACTTCCTTTCAGCATGCAAATGTTGCAGGTAGGACATCTATCTGATGTAGGGAGCATCCACATGGCACATCTTAAGTGCCTTTACAAGCAGCTTCACAGGCCTCTAAAATGCTGGATTATTTCTATTTGAAGATAGTGTCCTTGGTTGCTTTCCTCCCCTTGACACATCATGCCATCAATACTTGATGTCTATCCAGTTTTCCTTTTAAATATGACAAAATAAGAATATATATATATGTAAAATATGACAATCTAAAGTGCAGCTTGTTCTGATTATAACTTTGCAATACAAAAGAAAAAGGACAATGATTTCTTTCAAAGCAGAAGATTCTAGTGCAAATATATATACACAAGTGTTTTATATATTTTAACAGCATATTTGTGAGTTATCCTGAATTCATTCTCCAAAAATCAAAAATTCCAAATCCCTCAGATCCAAACCAAAAGGCTACCAGACGAAAAACCTCAAAGGTGAAAACTACTAACTAACTAAGATTCAGGGAACATGAATTTCTAAACTGTTTTACTCTTCTCAAATTAATGGGGAATAATTGATTGTATTTTTTTTCATTAAGTTTGGTTGGTTTTTTTTTCCTACCTGAAATGCAGGTGATTTCTATCACTAGAACTTACAGATGTGGTTAATTTTTAGGAGCAGGAAACTAAAATGCTTTGAAATTATTTCCAAGAATACCAGCATATAAGAAATGAACAGTGTTTTCTTCTTCAGGAGCAAGACAATAACTTTTGCTTCATACAAGATTTTAAAAATATGGAAATATGTACACACAATTTGCTCAAATCGAGAGAGAAGGTTGGAAACCATGCCCTTCCTGTAAACTTGGAAGATTCTACTCGTTAGATTCCTGAATCTTGAACTGATTGAACTAATCAATGGTATGAGAAAAAATTTGGTTTGTGATTATAGAAATTCTGTCTACAACTAGAGGAAGTCCTAAATTAGAGAGATATATCATATCCATGGAATAACACCTACATCAAGCTTCCGTTATGTGACATAACTGGCCTCTTGTAGGACTTCTATATTTTTTTTTTTTTAAATAATTTCTTGGACACATTAATTAGAATGAAAAGTACCTCCATAAACTGTGAATTTATAATATAACTCTTAGGAACTTAATCTAAATTAAAAAAAAAATAAAATAAAAGCAGCATTTCTACAACAGAGATTAGGAATTCCATCTACAATGACTGGAGCTTCATATCATTGCTGGAAGATCATTGTTTAGATCTTCTGGAGATATTCTTGATTATAAACCACTAAAGATATCTAAATTTAGTCTCATGAATTCCATCCCAAGAGAATCAATGCTATTACATAAAACCCCAGGTTTGTTATGGAATGAATAGCAGAGGTGGGGAGCTTTGGCTTTCAGACAGAAATTCTCTCTAATTTTGGTATAAACTTACTTCTTTTGCTGACTGAAGCTAGAGATTTCAGCATTGATTTATGTTACTTTTAATGAAAGCCCTTGACACCTGCTTGCGATTATATGCCATTTAATGCCAGTTCCATATTGAAACATAGTGAAAAAGGGATAAAACCTAGCATGTATGAATCTCTCAAAGGTGTACCTGACACCTTTAGGTTTACACATTATCATTTAGTTCCTGAAGGCTCAAAGAAGACAGAACTGGAATTTAATGTTCTGTCTGAAGTGTATTCCTGCCATGTCATGTGTTTGGACATTTTGCTCAATTCTTCTTAGAAAGGGTGCTATTCACAACTGAATCCCATATCAGTTTTTGAAGACTGAATGGAGGTTATCACAAGGGCTTAGCTTTCACTGTTGGCTGCTTTTACAATTTCAAAATATCTATGCGTGAAGTGAAATGGTTACCTTTGTGTAGTAATAGAGCTCTTGAAGTAAACATCTCTAATGCATTTCATTGTTTCACTGTCACCTTCATTGAACACTGTATCTTCCTCTTATTGATGTTTCCTGTTTTCCTGAAGCACAAATAAAAGTTTCTATGCAAAAGTTTTTGTGCTTTTCATCTTTCTTTCCTGCTAATCCTCCAGTCTGAATGTTGTCTTTTTTTTAAGTATATATAGAAGTATTTGAATTCTGCAGCTTTACATTGTTTCATCTTAATCACTAGTCCTTATTTGGTCTATAATCTTGTCTTTGTTGTTTTGTTTATCTGTACAATTTGTGGAATAGGTCACTATATACTGACAGCTTTGAGCAGTGACATTTTATTGACAGAACTTCAGTGTAAGGGATGACATTATTTAGTAAAAAATTGTTGCTAATATTTTAAAAGAAACACATGTTTCTGTTCTTTCTGTTCTTAAAAATATTACAGTTGAAAACACAGTTTTCCTCTTTTCTTAATGTACTATTTCTCTGCACTAGTTTAAAGAAATGTTCAGACATACATACTCTCAGACAATACTGTAGCTTATGTTTAGCTCCACTCTTCTCTGTTCCTCAAGCAGTATTACTCTAATTCGGTAAATAACTGAGTCTGCTACTTTCAGTTGGTGCCTAATTCTTCAAACACAAAAATCCATGTGTGCATGTTGCCTAGAATTAGAAAACTCTCCTCTCAATCCTAACCCAAGGAAGTGCAGTATGCTTTCAGGTACCTTACAGTTTCAAGAGGAATTTGGTCTGCTCTTACAGTAGTGATCTCTCACTTTTTCACATATCTGCATGAAAATAATTTTATACCAGTTTTTTAGGTAGTGTAATTGCTACAGTTTTAATTATAGGTATGCCAGTGTACTTAACCTTTAATTCAGAAATCCTTTAGTGTCATTTAAAACTAACACCCTTTGGGTTAAGATTTTATTTCTCCTGGCAAGAATCTTCATGCAGATAGATCCCTGTTCTTATCCTCGAGCGTGACAGTATTTGTTGGGAACATCACCGATCTGGGGATAGGAATATATCCTGCTTTTATTCCCTTGTACACTGTGGAGGAAGGAAAAAGCAAATTGTCCCTGGCAGCTGTAGTTCTAGAAACAGAGGTCTTTGTGAAGTTACATATTTATAACGGTGTGTCAGCTGGCCAAAGGGCATGTTAGTCGTGTTCTGATCCCACTCTCATGAAAATGTACAGAAAGGCTCATATTGATTTCAGAAGGAGTTAGCTTGCTGCTGTAATGACACTGCTGACTAAACGGTTGTGGTTAAATTGTCAGGAGTAATTAAAGACTGAAGGAGGAAAAAAATCCTGGGAAAACATGATCCAATGTGGCAATGAGAGCTCTCCTACACAGCGTGTACCCCATTTATAAGTTATGCTCAGTGCCAGAGCTCTCAGAGGTACATTGATTGCCTTGTAAATTCCAATAGTTTCTAATCACAAAGAAATTATTCAACTTTCCTCTGCAACTAACATAAATATGTGGGAATAAAATTAAAGCGCTATGTATACAGATAAAATTCAGTCAAAGTTTTAAATTGCCCTCAGGCCAGTAAACTAATAAGATATAGTGACCCACTTAAGCAGTCTGTATGAGAAAAAATCCTGCACAAAGTCAGCAAAACCCCCTTTCTTTGCTGAGATGGTAGTTGTAGTGTGCTAAGCCTGCTTTTTTTCATCAAAAAAACCTGACTTCTTTAAATTCAGAGTTTGGCAGTCTGTTGCACAGAAGCTATAGAGTTAGGCTACCTAATATACCAACTATGAAAATGCTTCGTTGAAAGATTTGACTAAAATCAGACAGTTTATATTCAAGTGCTAAAGAAATAATACATATTTTAAAAAAGTATGATTACACATGAATCTCTTAATATACTTCAAAATACAAGAAAAATAGGTTATGAGTTTTCTGTCTATAGAATGAATGAGTTCTATGGTTAGTGTGAATCTCAAAGACACTACATTTTCATACGAAATACAATGTTTGCCAATACTTACTATTTTGTGGCACCAGAGAAATTATAGCCATGGAACTGTTATATGTATGATTAATGCATACTGCAAAAATCCATGATAAGCTGGATTTATGGCCAGGTCTGAGTATAGCTATGAAAATAACGAGTGATACAGTGTCATAGCTGGGGACAAAATGAAAAAAAAAAAAAAAAAGCATTGCATGGGTAAAAACCAAAGCATCACTCTCAGATGACATAAACACTACTTCTCCCATACCATAACCCAGGGGTCCTCAAACTTTTTAAGCAGGGGGCCGGCGTGCAGATTACGTGGCAGGCAGTCATCTGCGGCTGCTTGGTTTCCCCCCCAACCCCCGGCGGGGGGTTCTGTAAATACCGGGGGGGCAGATTGAGGACCCTGGGGGGCCGTATCCGCCAGGCCGTAGTTTGAGGACCCCTGCCATAACCAAAGGTTAAGGATGATTGGGATCAATTCCCAAGGTAACTTTTGAATACCAACGCAGCTAAATGTTGCGGTACAGGACTACATGTAGATAGATGTTAAAACAATTTAACAGTAGGCAGCTAACAAGATTGCTGAAGGACCTGAACTTTACATAGATTTAATGGAAACAGGTAGAAACCTTGAAAGCATGTGCCAGCTAGTCAGGAGTTGCTTTGCGGTATGAGTAGGACCTGAATCTTTACAGTGGACAGACGAGTGATGGAAGGCACAATACAGGTTGTACCCACAGTCAAGATTAGATGCTGCCTCTTTAAGAGGTAACAATTTAAGAGGGTAACAATTAACTACCATCTTGTCTTTTGAAATACATTTGTACGAGGAGGAGAGATCTCCGTAAGGAGTCCAGGTCCTTAAAATAAGCACTGTGGTATCTCAGCTTGCCTGTAAGAAAGAATGTCTCCTTTGTATTCATACAGTAAAAACAACCTGGAAAAAATGTCCACAAAGACCTTCAAAATGCAGCAGTGCTTTCCAGATGGTAAATTACAAGCTGAGATGACCCAAGAATCATACAAGGACTTTAAAAAGAGTGAAATATACACAACTTCATTAAAGTTCATTCAAGTAATAATACATGAGATAAGCTGCTGACGTTTATAAAACACACATATCCTCTCAAAAATTATATCTTATTCTTCAGTGTATGATTTGGGAGCACCTTCTTTAAACAATGTTTTGAGGGTTATGTCTTTTATTTGGCACATAGAGAATGGAGCACGAAAATAGGAGCTGTGTGCCTAATTCCTCGTTGACAGGTCTGGTTAGTCTACGCTCTTTAACGCTAAGGTATGGTTTAGTGTAACCTCCCCTTTCTTTAATTACAAAATGCTCTCCAAACTAATAAAACCTTCACAACCATTAAGTCCTGTATTTCTAAGAATAATTCACCTGTAGATAATGTACTTTATAAACTTTTCCTTGACTGGCATTAAATTATAGCTTTAGGTACTGCAAATGGGTAAGGTAAGGACCGATTTAGAACGTGGCCATGTTGCAAAGCTTTGGTTAACTTTCTTGGACCTTAAGCAGAAATTAATTTGTTACAATCTGTTTTCATTTAAGATTTTTCTAAACTTCATTTAGTTATTTAAAATTCTTTGTTTCAAATGGCACAAAGACTAAAATCTTTGAAGTAAAAAGGTAAACCTCTGTGTGTACATAAAGGTATACAAGTATTATACCTATATCCCCTTGCCTTCAGCTATGTGCTTGAAAAATATTCATCCCTTCTGGAAGAGGAAGGAGTAGTTACAGATCTAATACAGTCTTCCTTAGTGGCCTATTATTTACAAGACTGCTTTAGGCAAGTGTTTTCAGACATAGCTACATAGAACTAATCATATTTTCTGTATGGAGGCAACTTGACAGCAACCTTGCTTAGAAAAGTGACTGCAGTCTCCATTGCAAGTGTTGGTTTTGATGCAGGGAAAAGTAAAAATTATTTTGTCAGAGAACTTCATGCACGGACCTTGGGCTTCTAGGTCCAATAGGGCTATTTACATGTTTAAATATGCCTGAAAACGACTTTGCTTGTTAAATTCATTCCACAGATTGTTACAAGCATTTGAAATAGGAACTCCTATTTCAAACTACTGTCCTGCTTTTTTATAGCTGACAATTTTATTTTAATATGGATGTGTGAAATTATGATGGTTACAAAAGGGAGAGCATCCAACTGAGAAGTAACCAGTCAATAAAAATATGTGATGGTATGGAATTTTCTTCAGAGAAGGGGTACATAACACTGCATCATAACTATGCTTTAGTTTTATAACATCCACCAATGACTTCAGATAAAAGGCTGATAAAATAATTAATGTGTCAAAAGACTATGTTTTGCAGCCCATAAAGCAACAAAGCATTTCTTCCAAGAGTCAACTTTATCCTATATTGCAGATAAAATTGCACTGACCTTTTATCTATATTGACAAAGGTTTCATTCAACAGAACTGATTTCTGACTTTTATACTTGAAAAGTTGTATACTTTGACACCATAGCAATCAGACCTTTTCAGCCCAGACAAAATACACTGGCAAACGGGAAAAGATGTTAGATGCTCTCTTTGAAGATCAACAGAGAAATGCACTTTAGAAAATTGACAGACTTCTAAGCTTTTTGTACCACTATGGTTTTATTCCAATTGTTCTTCTCAGTACTTTTTTCTAACTTTTTTTTTTTTTCTTTTTTTCCAAATAGGGTGTAAATACACTAGGTTTATCAAGGTTTACATACAACTTTGAAATCAGAAGCTGATCTGATTTTTTTTTTTTTTTTTGAGAACTGTATGACAATGGCTAAACATGAAAGTTTCTTACTCCTTAGGTTTCTTTCTCAGGTTTTCAGCTGTTCTAACTGTATCAAAACCATAATTAAATTGTGAACAAGAGAACAGACAGATACTATCATCCATCAACTTGTCACTAGATACCAAGCAGACTTGAAGCATAATCTACTTTATGTGCTGCTAGCTTGCCTGTTGTCAATCCAGTGCCTACTTACTTTATAGTAATAAGTCAGATTAATCCCCTTTTTTTTGTGATACCAAATAACCTGTATTTTCACTATACTTTAAAAATGTGTGTTAATAATATGTGGATTGTTCAGTTTCCTGGAAAACTGTGTTTAGTACATGATATCCTACATACTGGGTTAATGCCAGGAAACTCTATTTCTGCCTTCATCACTGATTCACACTGTTACCTTGAATATAGAAGTGAACTATAAATGTTTCATCTTTAAAAAATACGAAAAATTTTGGAAAATGTTTGCTACAGTAATTTAATGTATATAGATTTGATCTACCATAGGAATGCTAGGTATTAAGCATGGTTCATTTCACCTCATGAAAACTAGACTAGGGAAAACACTAATTATGAATATTATTTTAAGTAAAGTGTTGCAATGACAGACTGCTGAATTGTAAAAGTGGTTTAGGTTGCTTAGTTCTCACTCTCTCCTCCCTTATTTAGTCAAACAATAATTGCTACTGAGTTTCTGAAAATCTTGGAGTAAAATCTAATCTATTCTCCTGATTCCCTCATTTGAAATGTTGACAAATTACTTTGGTAAACAGAATTTTGAATTACATAAGTATTTATTATCTCAAATGACTGATAATTCTGTAGTTTGCCTGGGTTTACAGTAATGTTTATGTCCATAGTTAGTGATTGATGAAGAATACTCCAGGATGCAACTTAACTTGACATATGCAATGGGAAGTTGTGTTAAAAACATATTATTAAGCCAGGTCTTTTTTAAAGCGTAAGAATATTATGTAAATCAGGTCAATTCTTTCCAAGCAGTGAAATCTAATGTCAGAAAATACATATTTTAGCATAAATTATTTTGTGAAAAGTTCAGTTCCTTTATAGTAGTGTGCCTGAAGCATTTGAATATAGGCATTTTGTCTGGCCATCGTTAACACATGCCATAGGAGATTTCACTTCCTTCCAGACATTAGTTTCAAGACTTTAGCTATTTGATGTATTTTTTTTATAACTTCACTTCCATTATCTTTTCCTTCTCTATCAACATTCATGTATTGTCATTTTGCAATATGTATCACCAAGTGTATTGGCAGTTGCATTTCAAATTGTTCAGAGATTTGAAAGTATGCTGAAAAAGCATGGTCTTTCTGGGAGAAGAGAAGAATGGAGGAAGGGATCACTGAAGGGTTGCAGGGATATTTTCTGTCCTTTCTAGTGTTTTCAAGAGAAAAAGAGTCCTAGCTATATAACATGTTCTTAGTTTCTTTAAAAAAAAAAAAAAATTAACAAAAAATTACATTTTTATTTTCTCTACATGAGTAACTCTTGCATTTCTAAAGTGTGTAGGTAATTGTATCTAGGAGCTAGTTTTAGTTACTGCTGAAGAATTCAGTTGACAATTTCATCCTAACACAAACTTTAAAAGTAAATCTCTGGGGAAGAAAAGCACTTGAATTCTTGGGGATTTTGTCCCTGAGGAAAAAAAAATAAATCCTCCAATCCAAAAAAATAAACAAATCAATGCCATATAATCAGAATATTAGGGCTAGAAGAGACCCTGCAAAGCCATCTAGTCTACTTCTCTACTCCAGGCTAGAATCTGCTATGACTCTTTTGCTTGACAGGTATTTCCTGAACCTGCCCTTAATAACACCGCCATCACCACCACAACCCTGTTTTAAGCATTCATGGACTGCATATTCCAGTGCTTTACCAGTAAAAGTTTTTACTAGTTTTTAGCTTGAATTTTACTGCCATTTGATTTCTCACTGTAACACCAGTTCCTTCTTCTATAAGCTATGGACATAGGAAAAATATTTCCTTCTTTTGTAAGAACTTTTTTATGTACTTGAGCACTACTGTCCTATCCTCTTCCTGCAGCTGAGCAAATTCAGTTGTTTCAGACTTTGTTACCAGATCAGACTTTTGTTCTGATCATTCTCATTATCACCCTTTAGAAGGTACATCTCTCTGTTTTGAATTGTGATGCCTAACACTGGACACAGTACTGCATTTGAGGTCTTACCCATCTTGAGACTATCAGTAGGATGGTTTCATATGATGTGCAAGATACATTTCAGTCTAAACAACCCAAAATGGTGTATGCATTCTTCAGAACAGGGTGTTATTTTTTATCTAGCAGAATACCTACTTAGCCATTTTTTTTCTCTGTCTTGTGGTGACATAGTAGATTTTTTCCCCACATAAACATCTTGCATTTCTCTCTGTTGAATCTTATTCTTTTTTAAAAGTAATCCAATTATTCAATATGCTTTTGAATTCTAATCCTGTCTTCCAGTGCATTGTGGTTTAACCCCAGCTGGCAACTAAGTACCACATAGCTGCTCACTCACTTCCCCTGCCACCTTGGTGGGGTAGGGAGAAAAACTGATAAAAGGTAAAACTCATGGACTGAGATAAGAACAATTAAATAATTTATATAAAGTATAATAACAATAATATCAATAATAACAACAGCAACAACAACAAAAAATCAAAAACAACCAAACAATAACAACAATTCTAGTGAAAAGGAGAGAGAAAGAGAGGAATAAACCCCAAGAAAAACAAGTGATGCACAACACACTTGCTCACCACTTGCTGACCGATGCTCAGGCAGTCCTCATGCAGTGATCTGTGGCCACCAGCCAAGTCCCCCCAGCTGATATACTCAGCATGACATCCCATGGTAAGGAGTATCGCTTTGGCAGTTTGGGTCGGATGTCCTGGACGTGTCCCCTCCCAATTTCTTGTGTACCTGCTCACTGGCAGAGCCTGGGAAACAGAAAAGTCCTTGATTTAGGCTAAATACTACTTTTAGGAACAAGTGAAACCCCAATGTGTTACCAACATTATTCTATACTAAATCCAGAACACAGCACTGTACCAGCTACGAAGAAAAAAATTAACTCTTGCAGCTGAAACCAGGACACGGTGTATCTGCAATCTCTACACACTTGCTGTCATCTGCTGTCTTAATAAGCATTTTCACTTTTCTATCATCAATGCTGTTAATCAGAGTTTTTTTAAATAGCAGGCCTAAGCTGAAGTGCGTTAGGACCCCATTGACATTTCCTTCCATGTTGATAATAGATCACTGATACTTAGTGGGTATGGTTATTTCATCAGTTTTATAACCACTCATACAGCTGCCCTTTTTTCTGTCTGTCTTCCATTAATCTCGTATTCCTTCATATTCTAGATGAACAGGTTTTATTCACGAGCATCTGTTATTTCAGTTAAGTCATTCTCTTCATCATTCTTATAATTATTAAGATTTCCTGCTCATGTTTTTTCTGCATTTGCATGCCAGCATCTAAGGCATTGGAAGAATCAATGCTGTCTTCTTGACAGTCTCCTGTCCTCCTCTTTCTCCTTCCTCAGTCCATTTCCAAGTTCATATACCTTATACTCAAGAGAGGAAAGAGAGAACATAGCATATAGTTATACCTGGTGATTCATAGGTACACGCTCAGTACATTCACAGTATACTTGGGCAATAAGGAACTGTAGAATCACTGTCTCATAGAAAAGCTGGCTGGAAGAAACCTCTAAAGGCCTTCTAACACACTCACCTACTCAAAGCAGGAGCATCCCTGCACTAGGTCGTATTAGTTATGGCTTTGTCTGCCTGAGCCTTAGAAACCACAAAAGGTAGAGGTTCCACAGCCTTTCTGGGTTTTAATGTGTGTTTTTTGATTTTTTTAAACTCCTAACATCCAACGTGAGACCCTCAGGTTTCAATTTCTGGGCATTGTCCCTGACATCAAAATGAGTTTGGCTGCAGCATCATCCTTACTATGTTTTGGACAGTCATAGGCAACTGTCTCTAAAAATACTGACATTGCTTCCAGCAGGAAGAACAGACTGAAATAAAGTCAATGATGGTTCCATACGTTACAATGGAATTGTATTGTGAAATTGCCTATATCCACAGTTTATAATTTAGCTGTCCCTTCCATTGTATAAAACCAAATCATTTAACAAACTGGACAACATTTCTGTTTCTTCCTTGACAAAGAGAAAATGAAAAGCTTGGCTGAAAAATAGTAATGTACAAATAATTGAGTGTGAAGAAGCTCCACCCTTCACTGAAAACTGATGTTTGACTTGTGACTTTTTATTTAAAGGCTACAAAGGATATAAATCTTTCCTCTGAATTGAATTCCTTTCTGGTAATCAGAATATCTTTTTACAAGTAGAGACAGTTTAAATTTAATGTTATAAACATAAGTGAGACTGTCAATAAAGTTGCAGCTAGATTGGACTGAAGTAAAAATAATGCAGTATTTAGACCTCTGAAAAAAATTCTGAAATTGTGACAAAACAATCATAAAATATATTTGATAAACAGCACAGGGGATTTTACTAGGCTAAAACAGTACAGTTCAAAACTGCCGATCTGCAAGGTAGTGATAACTGAGGTAAAAGTTAAATTCTAAAAATATAGCTAGTAAGATATTAATATTTATATTGAACTTAGTGGCAGAAAAAATACCCTGAGCAAATTTCCTGTTTAAACATTTATGTCATAAAATACCTTCAAGGTAGGGTCTCAGACTACTTTGAGTCCTCACTTAATGATATTACATGTAACAGAATAAATTATGTACAAACCTCTAAAAAGATAGAAATACTGAGTGTATTGTAGCTCTGTCCATTGTAAATCAGAAGAAATTCCACACACAGTAGCAGACATACATCATTGTAAAAAGAGTGAAGAAAAATTAGAACAACTTTTTACATTTTTAGATGGCAAATATTTTTGCCGGACTGCAGAAGCTTTGCTTTGACTTGCTTCCTGAAATATGATATAAAAGAAAAAAGAAAAAGAAAATAATATTCTCAGTTGCCACTTACTTCTGTGTTTCTCTGAATGCTTCATATATTGCCTGCATACAAAAGGACCACAGAACTTAATTTAGAGATAAGCTGAAGGTGAAAGAAAAGATTTGCAGGAATACACAGCAATGCTAGGCAATGTGAAGTGTAAAATATTCAAATTGCATTGTGGGAAAGAAATGTATAGTGGGTATTTTAACTTCAGAAAGTTACTACGAGATCTTTATCTGCAGTAAAAAGAATATATAGGAAATGAAGAAATATTGTGTGAAAAATTACAGAGGATGAGCAGAAATTTTGGTCATGGTTGGTGGAGCTGCATGAATAAAGCATGAGGTCTAATGTCTGATGACAGAGGTTAGGTGAAGTGAAATTAGTAATAAATCACACTTTCTTACAGTGAGAGTAATTAATCATTGTAATGGTTTATTGAATAAAGTAGTAAATTAATCACTTGGAGTCTTTACCTGTAACACAAATTATTTCTACAATGATGCCCCAAGATGTTGGGCTTGATAGTATTTACTTATGTAGTAGAGTATTTCCCTCCTGCAAAATTTATGAACTAGAAATGTGCTGTATAAGACTTAAGTCTAAATGACTCTAGGAGATCTGTTTTCCATTTAAATTATTTTATTCTGAATGGGTTTGTCTAAAGAGCTTAAGATAAAACTAAAGAGGGTTTTTAATTGCTCATTTGTGGTCTTCCTTGGAGTTAGACTTAGTTGTGAATACTCAAATATTTTATTGTCTTATATACTGTATGAGTTATGTGCACTGTTTTTCCATGATGATAATATTGATTGCTTATATTCTCATGAATGTTTCTCCAAAAAGCCATCTAACTGTTGTACATGCAGTTTCTGTCTCCATATGTATTTGAGCATGCACGCACGTACTCTTTCGATGCTAACAGCTAAGGGAATAAAAATTATAAGGGCTTATGATTCCTAGCCCCATTGCTGGGTGCCAGTTCAATGATATCTCTGTCTTCCTGAAATAATTAAAATTTGTGCTTGCCTTGGTGTATGACTCAATTATTTCATGCTTTGTAAATTAGATAAAGATTTGTATGATTGTATTGGATCATGGATAACACTATTTACAGTCTATGAAGGAATCTGGCAACTTTCTGTATGATCTGCAAAGAAAATTTAAGATACTGATATTTTACCATGTTTCATCTCAGTTATTTTTTCAGTTTACAGTGGTGACAAATTCTGTTATTGTTCTATAGTGAAAGTCCACATATACATTCACAGAGAGGATGCTCATTTTCCTTGTCACTCAAATGCAAAATTTTACCTTTAACTTTGTGATATGTGCAAGGGAATCCCCTACTTCTTCAAGCTTGCAGCCTGAACAAGTTAAGCCAAGCGCACAAAGTGCTGTGACAGATCCTGTCAACCATTTACTCGAAGCAGACTTCTGCATTATGAGTCCTTTTGGGGACCCAAAAATACTTCATGGTGGAGTTGGTTTTCCATCTAAAAATTCTTGTTACAAAGGGCCTTTGCTATTCTTCTTTCCTCCTTCTGTTTTTCTTTTGGTCCTCTGTCCTCTTCTTTATCCGCTAATACAGCCTTCTTTGTCCAGGTTTCTCATCTGCAGTGTACAGTTCATCCTGTCTTCAAACAACCAAATCATAAGAAAAAGCTGTAGAGCCCTAAAAAATAGCACTTGAAAAACACCTGAGAGTTTCTCCAACCTCGATGGACATTCAAACCCAAAATAGCGCTGAGAGTCTCTGTCAGATGTGTTCCTGGCATTGTGATGAAGCAGACAAGTATAATTTTCCTTTGACACATCTGGGTCTAAAGGCCCTGGGTCACAGTATGTCTGCAAATGGCACTGATGATCCTACATAGCAGAAAGAATTTTTGCATCTGAGCCTTTGACAACCAGTGATGAGTCAAGGGACTCAGCTTAATTTCCCACATCTTCTAATGCAGGCTACTTCACTATCCAAATTAATCTTGTTCTATAGCATGGTACAGACACAGATATATAGCTGGACTTTACTAATGGAGAATATTGATCTCCTGCAGAGAAGTCTCTATTAGGCTCAGCAAGAGTTGTACATCTACCTGGCTAAAAAAGCCATGTTCTTTGCCTTATCCTTCCACAAACAACTTTACCATGAACCTTAAGTTAGCACTATCCTACAGTAAAGCAGTGTGGACTTTCTTCACTTTGATTAAGCTCCATATATATCCACCTGTCATGACCCTGCAGTCATAATTTCTGTCTTCAAGTCTCGAAGGGTACCCCTTTCCCCAGTAGCAACTCTGTTGTCTTGCAGAGTCTGCCCCCAGAGCTCCCAGCATCTCCCTCTGGGTTGCTGGCACTTGGTCCCTGTCACCCTTCTCACTGAAGGTACCCTGTCCAGTTGCAGTTACTGCTGCCAAAAAGATGAGAAATACCAATCCTATGGCTGAACCTTGCTGAAAAGGGTTATCTTAAAATAGGAAATTTTAAAAAAATCATCCATCCAAAAATTTTACATGAGGGGGATTATTCAGTTCAGAGTTCCATTTTATTATGCAAAATATTAACATTAAGCAAGATATCAACATACCTGTTTTTTTCATGAAACTTCTTCAGCTAAGACTGCTACTCACACTCTCAATATCAAGTGATTCTTAATGGCTATATAACATTCATACAAGAAGTACGGACTGAAGCCTGTAATAAAACTTACATAATAAGCAAATGACAGTTAGGTATCTCTTTGTATTTCAAGCTATGTCTGTGACTCTCCTGGGAAACGTTTTGAGGATGGATATTTGTCCAGCAGATACCTGGAGCTCTGTCTATATCTTAACCTTGAACTCTGCCTGTCTGTGGTATACAGAGTGATGCAGCACTTTCTAAATTAACCCTACAGTTGTGACTTACATGAAGAAACAGAAACTCCATAATTACTGAAAGTATGGGAAGTGCTGCTGGGAATTTCACAGAGTCTGAACAGAGCCATGGGATTGTGGTGGCCAAAAGGCAGAAAGGACATTGTATCCACCTGCTATGCTGCAAGACACGTTGTTCATAGGTTGATTGACTTCTCATAATCTTCCTCCCACCCTTCAGAGTTCTGCTCAGAATTTCTCTCTGACATTCTGCACTTGAGAGGAAACTGAAGTGGTGGTGGCCACGCTTTGCCTTGGGTAGCTGTATTCCTCCAGAGAGGGCCATAAGGGCTAGTGTAAATCTGACTGTCAGTCACACATCCTAAAGGACACTAGTTACTGGTCAGTAATCTTCAGATAACATCAGCCTGCAGTTTTATTTTGAAATGTCTTTGTAAATGCTGAAATGAAAATTAATACTATACTCTGAATTTTGGAAAATGAGATTGGAATGGTACTATGTGAATAATGTGTACCAGAATTCTTCAGATAGCTTCGAAAAACAATGCATATGTACACTGTTATATCATTAAAATTTTAAATGTTAAGGGAAGATTCTGCAATGCTGTCTAATATTTCTTCAGCAAGCAATGAGCTGGTTCTTGCAGGGTTGCAGGATCTGACCTACAGTGATAAAACATCTCTATTGAGCAATGATACTGTTAACTTAAGAGTTATTAGGAAATATTGCTGAGGATATTAATATCTAATTATATTAAACTAATTTGTAATTAACTCCACAGGAGCACAAGAATAATGCTTGCAGAATTAATTAGGACAACATTAAACAGAAGACATTTTTCTTTTCTATTTGTTTGGCTTAAGAAATCAATATAGTTATTTTGGAGGGTTTCAATGTTTTTACATCTCGAAGCTTCACAGACATGCAGGTTCCTACGGAAGAATCCATTCTTCCTCTTCTTTTAATCTACCCATTTTACTTATGTTCCAATTTGGAACCAAACAAGTATAAGGATTGCAAGACAGGATTTATTCTTCACCTTAATTAAAGATTCTCCTAGTCCCTCAATAAATGTCCCTTAATTTGTCCTATGTAAGATAATGACCGTTTAGGACCTTGGCAAGCCTAAAGGGGTTTTTGAGCTGTTCTTTTGGGCTGCTTAGCTTGATATAACTGCAGTTAAGCATGACCTCATTTACCTCTTGTGGAAATAGATTATAGTGGCAAGATGTCAGTCCTTTATTTAGCGGTTTTTATGCCAAGTTTTACTTCTTTTTTCAATTCACTGCTGACCTTCAGGATGTGCTGCAAAGCCCTACCCATTTGCCAGGTTTTCCATATGGGTTGAAAAAAGAACATTTAAGAAAGGAGTGGGAAGGATCTCCATTTCTGTGTGTTAAGGAAGGGCTTAATTGGTGTTGCCTTAGTTCCTTTAGCTGCAGCTGGAGGGATCATAGTACGCAGAAGAGGATAGTTAAGAGGTACTTCAAGACACCTCTGTGGATTTTTAATCCCTTATTAACTCGTATAATTTTTCTCAGGCCCCACAGGTTTCAAGGGACGTGCACAGTGCACACAGGTGTCCTGAATATCTTCCAAGGCCACCAATAAATGCCCACTGCAGGGTTGCTTAGTTTCATCTGTACATAGAAAGCAGTTGTAAAATGTCCCAAAGTTTTTGCCATATGATTAATTCACATACACTTAGTTTTGTGCAATATGTTTTAACACCTATTCTTTAACTTAGGCCATTTCAATACAATGTTTCCTATAAAAATCATTTAACTGTATTGCTATAGTGCACAGAGGCCTACTCTGGGCCTTACTAGACTAAGTTGCTTTACGTGTACTGTTTGGTGTGATGCTCACATGAAAGATTTCCCTCTCAAATAAACAACATTTGTATTTAAATGTGAACAACACTTCTTATATCTAAGCATGACTCTTCTCTTTGTCCCTTTGCCATTTGGCAGCAGACTTTGTGTTCCCACTTCTGCGTCTGAGAGGTGCACAGATCAGATGGTTTTGTGGGCTCTGCTTTCTTTGATAGGAAAGAGAGCAGTTGTTTCCAGGCTTCACAGCTCTGCACTGAGATACAGCTGCCTCAAACTAATTTTAGCCACTTAGAAACACTTTGTCCATTTTTGTCTGAAAGCACCTGTGATTTGAAACATACTATCTCCATAGTCCCAGGCTGTTTGGCTCACTTGCTTGTCTAGAAAAGGTAGCCATTAAATTTAGTTCTAATGCAAATTGCTCAGCAAGAAGAAGGAAGCTCAGAAAAGTGGAGTAGACCAGATAAACTGTGATTGTTGTGTCATGTCTTTTCATGAGCCTTTGAAGGTGTTTCTTACTTGCTCTCTTCAGCTCTTTTATGAGGGACTTGATCCCTGGTGCTTATGAGTAATAGTTTCTAATGTACAACCATATTTCCATTATTTTCAAGGGTATTTTATTCCCAAGATGATCACATTCCAGTTCAAAAATTGCACACCTGCCTTGAAATGAATAGTGTTTAGCAGGTAGCAAAGTTGTTTACTTTTAGCATCTTTTAGTATAACTTGTGTCACAGAGTTCAAAGTACATCTTACAAGAAAGGTGGTAATATTTGCCATTCATAGATGTCATAAGGATTAGCTGACGTTCTGAAGCATGTTAAGTATGAACTAATCAGAGCAGCCTGTGGCAGGGAGTTCTCAGAGTACAGGTTCATCATGTTTACAAACTATAGTGCTGACTTCACAAGCTACTACTACAGCTCAAACCGGCTAATGTAGTACATCTGTAATGCCCCCAAAGCTAAAGTTCTCAGACGTTAGGTACAGCACTGAAAAGGAATAATTGCTTTGCATAATCGAATGCTCATTTATTCCTCCATTAGTAGCAATACTGCTTATGTGGCATTGCATTGTGTGTGATATTAATGGGGTTGGGAGTGAGACAGAGATAAGTGTGCACACATATAAATGTGTGTGTATGCATATATGTATGAAAACACATACATGTATATGAAGGTTCTTTATATGTATGAGTGAAGGTGGGAGTGGAGAGTAAATGGTATTCTGAGTGTTCAATAGGTACAGAAAAAGCCCCTCTCTTGCCCAAGAACCCCCACCTTGCTGCCCGTCTGCAGGACCTCACAGCTGCGCTACCTCCAGAGAATGCATTTGCTCTAGATTAGAGATGGAACACCCAGTCCAGTGAGGGGCCACAAAGGTAACAGGTACTGGAGCATCTCTCCTGTGAAGGAAAGCTGAGAGATCTGGGACTGTTCAGCCAAGAGACGAGAAGGCTCAGGGGACATCTTATCAATTTATATAAATAGCTGAAAAGAGGGCATAAAGTGGACAGAGCCAGGCTCTTTTCAGTGGTGCACAGTAACAGGACCAGAGGCAATGGGCACAAACTGAAATACAGGAGGTGCTATTTGAACATCAGGGAACACATTTTCATTGTGAGGGTGACTGGGCACTGGCATAGGTTACCCAGGGAGGTTGTGGAATCTCCCTCCTTAGAGATATTCCAAAGCTATCTGGACATGGTCCTGGGGAACTGGCTGTAGGTGATCCTGCTGAATCTGGAAGGCCAGGCCAGATGACCTCAAGAGGTCATTTCCAATCTCAACCATTATGTGACTCTGTGAAAAGGGACAATTTAGCAGACTAATTATTAAATGGAAGGTTGATTCTTCAGATAACAGCTTTTCAGTGGAATGCAAAAATTGCTAAGACTGTAACTGATGTAGTTTTCATTTTTTATTTTTGTATACATTTTATTATGGCTTTATATAGTCTACATGTCACCTCTTCAAGAAAGAAAATCCAGAAGTGTTGGTGGTGCCAGCTCCAGTGTAGCAATATCTGAGGTAATTTTGATTAGCTCAAGTTCTGGAAGTGGTTTCACTTCTGACCAGAGCACAATAATTGAGGATAGACCCCATGTTGCTTTAGCTAGGCTGCTTTTGGTACTTAGATTAATAAGCTGAATACTGTTCTAAAGATAACTGCATTTTGCACTGCACTTTGTGGTGTGGCCTGTGGTATGCTTGGCCACTAATTTTTTTTTTTTTTCTTGCTGGCATGTAGCATGATATGTCCTTTCATTTTTTCTGGACTCCATTCATCTTTTGTCCTTGACAAGGTTTGTTATTTCTTTGCTTACCTTCAAAGATAGCTGTTGTGCTCCTTTAAATTATTTTACCCTGCAAATCTAAAAATAGTTTGAAAAATGTTTGGAAGAGATTTGAGACCTGCAATGAGCAGCAAATTGCAGCATAGATGTTCTGTGGTCTATTTCTAGTTTAAAATGCTATTGCACAGTTATATAGCTGAAGTGGTGAGTTCAATTCTCTTGTCCAGTTGTTTCCTCTGAGGCCTATGCTCATACACTTGTATAGGAAAGAATTTTACACTTAAATATCCTAGTAGTTTTCATATACAAATAAAAAGGATTATGATAAGAAATTTGAAATAAAATGATTTATTTCTATGTATCATTCTTGAAGTTCCAGTTAATAAATTGTTTAGAAAAATACAGAAACCATTTTATTATTGCAGCAGCTGTGGAGATTGACAATTTAATTTTTTATCATCTTTTAAACAGCTATAATTTATGGAAAATAGGATCAGATCTGAGTGATACGTGATGAAAATACCATCCTACAGTTAAACAAAAGAAGGAAGTGTAGACAAAAGACTTGGAATATGTATAAACCAGTTTTAAAATTAATATAAAAATCAATCTTTGGTCTCTCATAATTACCTCCATTTGGAAAAAAATCTTTAAAACACTACCAGAAGTACTATGATGTTTTGCTCTCTTTTCCAATCCCTTTGTTTTGTACTTTTTTAAACACTGACATATTTTTTGAATTGTTTTTTTTTTAATTATTATTTTCTGTAAATGTTCTCCCACTTTCAGCTAGGTCCTCTGTGGCTGCTTTTCCTCTAATCACATCACCTCTTTCCTTCCACTGCTACTGCTAAAGCCCATCCTATGTAGACAGTAGCCTGCACTGTTAAGGTTCTCTGTAGCACTATTCCTCAATCTTTTTTAATCAAACGACCATTCTTCCAAAATGCTACTTTTTAAACCAAGATTTGAGTCTTATTGATAAAAGTGAAGTCAAGGGACACAGGGTCAAGAAAAGGGCTAATAGAGTTTTATTTTATTTTCTGAGGTGTTAAGAGAAGGGTTGGTGCTTTAGAGAAGACTATAAAATCACAGACCGTTGCTGGTGGCTGCTGGAGATGAGAAAGTTAAAACTGAGGTTGACAGAGAAAGGGAAGCATGATGTTGCCTGCCATGTATAAGTGCATGGGTATTTTTCTTCACAGGAAGTTGGAGGCACTCCTCTCAAGGCTTATCTGATAATGGCTACTGTCAGCTACAGGCTATCAATTTACCCAGACCTCTTATCTGGTGCAAGGCAATTCTTAACATTCAAGTTTCTGAACACTTCATTCTCTGTGTTGCAATTTCTTAGGTGCCAAAATATGAATTATCTGATTCTGGAATTTAAAAAAATTATGTTACTGGGGAGGGAGAGGAGGTTAAGGCTGAAACCGGATGCCAATAAATTGTGTTACTATGTACTATAAAACAGGTCAGATTTATTGACAGTGCATTCAGCAAAATCAATGAGAATGATAACGAATTTAGTTTAGTATGTTTCTAATCTATAAATGCTATGCTAACCTGTATAGAATTGCTGCTTTCCTAGGATGTAAATATCTCTTTCAAACCTCTCAAGTATTCTTTACTTGAAATGCTTGGTTGATTAAGTGAGTTTCTAAATTTTAAAGCCGATAGCTATTTATTTATCTCAGCCTGGACTGCCAGCAAATTGTGAGTTTCTTCTGCTCACCTAACCTTTCCCTCATGGTCCTTGCAGCTGGCATGATAGTAATAACCTTAGGCTCCATAATTAAATTACAACAATTTACCTCTAACATAGGAAATAATTTGATTTTGGGGGCATTTTGATTGTTTGCTTAATGTATCTCTTAAAATAACAACAACAGTACTTGTGTATCTCTTAGGATTTTCTCAGTCATTACAGAACACAACAAAGGAAACAAACAAACAAAAAAAAATATGCATTTTTTGGTCCAGCAAGAAATTCCAGCCAATTTTAAGATCTATGTCAAGAAAATAACTAATCAAATATGTAATTTCAGTAGACAACAGGAAATATTTTCTCATTAAGTCTTTCCTAAAGTTTCTTAGTTGCTAAGTTTGTTGAGAAAAGCAACTGGTTTATGAATAGCTTTTTTAAGTATTTTAGTTTCCCTGGCTATGTGTGTGCAAGTAAATGAAATGGGCAAGGAACTGCTCTCTGGATGGCTGGTAAAACACAGCTCAAATCTGTCCAGTTGATCTTAGCCCCCAAAACAAAGCAGTCACACCTAAACTGCCACTGAAAATGGATTCTGTCCCAGGATGATGCTCAAGCTTTGCTCTTAAAATGTTCTAGTTGACCCAAGCCACATCTGTGCCAGAGAGTATGCTAGTGATTTAAAAGCAGGCATGGCTATATTACAGAGCTTGAGTCTTGGTGAAGTTATTAGTATAGGCATTGACTCCATGGCACATGCAGCTTTCAGCAAGGACAACTGCAAACAGCTATTTGCCTCCTTTTTTCAGTACTTTTTATTCTTCCAAAGTGGTGTGGCAATGATATGGAAGCTATTCTTTTCAGTATCATTTGTCTCAGTACTGTTTCTATAACACTGTGATTATAAATTAATGCTATGGATGCCATAAGAAGACTTAATTCATTTCAGCCGAAAGGCTGTCCTAGTTCTCTTTAAAATAAATGTACACATCATTGGTCTGACAGTACAAAGCAGTATTACAACCTAAGTGATAATTTCTCACAATACCTTTTTGTACATGTTTCTCGAGTACAGATTGCAAATGTAAAATCAGGGCACTGTCTGTCTGGCTAGTATGTGCTATTTTCATTATCAGAATTACTACTGGGCAGCAGAGAAGTACTCACACAGTGATCTGCTTATTTTCTTCAATACAGTGATTTGCTGAGATAAAACTAAATTTCTTAGGCTTTTTTCCACGTGCCTGAGGACCAACGACTATGCTTAATAGTATTGTTTTCTGAATATAACGTACAATCTAGGCAGCTGTTAGACTCTTCTTACCTTGCTATTTCTGAGCCTTAATACACGTTTCATACCCATTTGGTGGGTTGAGAACTCAGGGACATCCATACCGATTTGCTTTAACCCCATTTTTTCCAGAGTGCACATTCACCCAGACATCCCAGATCATAAATTCAAGATGAGTGACAACCAAAACAAAAAGCAGCCAGCAATGCATGGGGGAATGATAACTGTGTAAGCTTACTGCGTGAGCAAAGGGTTGGAAGGAACCTCTGAAGGTCATCAAATTCAATCACTATCTCCAATCACAGACAACTTCAAAGTTACATCAGGTTGTTCAGGGTCTTATCTAGTCAACTTTTTACGTTCTCCAAGAATTGACTTTCCAAAGCATCTCTAAGCCATCTGTTCCCCTGCTTTACTATTATCATTGTACAGGGGTTTTCCTAATGTCCAGTCAGAGCTTCCCTTGTTTCTGGTGACCATTGCATTTTGTCCTTTCACCATGCACCTCTGAGGTCTGCCTCCATCTTTTGTATAAACAACTTTTAAGAAATCTGTTAGAGAATGTAGTTTATTCCTGCTTTATCCTGGTTAGGTTAACTGAAAAACTATGTAAGTGGATGGATTATTTTTTTTAATACATTACCAAAAATGAAAACATCAAAGCAGCCACTATATTATAGAAAAACCTAGGGTATACCCTACTCAGATATGAAATAATAACAATGACAAATGAATAATGATCAAGAACAAGAAAAATATTGTAAGAGAAGAATAGAAATGTGGGAGGAATAATGAAGCAAGAAATAACCTTGATCACTACAATCTGGACAGACTGGAATATTATGGATTGTACCATAACTAAGATGCAGTCAAGATTAATTTATAGTTTTACCAAATGCACAAATATTTGAATAATAGAGAAAAAGATAATGCCACTTAAGTTTCAGAACATTCCTAAATTAAAAATTATTTGAATCTGTAGTCCAGCTGTTTTAGATAAACCAGTAAGTTCTTTTTTGCATATATCTGCCATTCAACAATTTTCTTGCCTTCTCTTTCTTATTTGTGGATGTATTTCTAACATCAAAGTATGGGAGATGAAGGGTTCTTACTATGGCATTAACACTATTTTTTTCACTTTTCACCTACAAGCTTTCACTATTTTTTCTCATCATTTTCTGGTGTTTAGAATGAGTCTTATTTTGAGCTCAGTGCAATTTGGTTTTCCTTTTATGGCTCAGGCTCTCCAGCTGCATGTCAGACCCTGGAATAACTCACAGTTATCCAGCTACCAATATATAGCATTGTTTATGCACCAAGGGAAGCACAGTTTGTCCCAGATCTCTTCACAGACTAAATAGGAGAATGAGGTACTGAGCTGTACAAAATTTTCAGTTAATGCCTATACTTTTCTATTTTTCAATGAAAAATAAACATTTTCATAGGGAAAAGAAATTTTTATTGTGATAAACTTAAGCCATTATATTATACTGGTATGGCAATTATATTCATATCTATGAACTAAGATTATTTGCTTTATATTTATTTGTATTAGAATCAGGTGCAGTGCAGGTAATTAAGAAAAAAACATTTCTTTCAAAAAGAATGTACTGAGACATTTCTCTCTCTTCAAAGAGTTTTCTAAGAGAATGAATAAGAAAACCTCATCTCTTTTTTTCTTCTTAATATAGAGTTAATATTAATTGGTGATAATGTAGAATGAACAGTTATATTTTTAGAAAGCATTCCACACTACCTTCCAGACACAGGCAGTATGACTCATGATAGGAGTTTCTGTATACACAAGCTGAAGAAAAAATTATGAGAAAAATATCTGCGCATTTTTTACAAAAAGTTAATTTTCAGATACAGGCAAAATTACAGTGAACAGTTTGGCATTGTAATAAACTTTCAGTATTTTTTTTTTAAGGCATAACATTGCCACTGAATATATCTTTTTTGGTTTACTCTTCATAAATCCTGTACCAGATGCACCATATTGTTAGCATCTTCCAGCAGTGTATTGTGTGTTGAATACATTCTGACACTTGGTGTTTCTGTAGAATATTCAATAACTGGGGTTTTTATTTTGTGTGTCATATATACACATACATTTGTAATATGTATAGTGCTTATGTTCATATATATGTGTTAATGTTACAGAAGGCAAGTTCAGAATGTCAAAGAGGCTTTTTTGTTGGTGGGGGTTGTTGGGTTTTGGTTTTTTTTTTGGTTTTTTTGGGGTTTTTTTTTTGTTTTGGTTTTTTTTTTTTTGCTACTTAGAGCAGAAAGTAGAAAGCCTATTTGTGATGCTCTCTGCTTTCTGTGGGAAGTACCGTGCAAAATTTTAGGCTGGGCCTTCAAAAATGCTCTGTTGTAGAAGATTCCATGCTGTCATTCATATTTCTTTTGTATGACTGATTTTAACTAGTGGTTGATGAAATACTATTATTATTTTTAAAAAAGACAAAGTCTCTGAATGAGATTGACTGTAAGTGAAAGCTGAGGTGAAATTTTGTTGGAAGTAGTACTGCTTGCTATCTTTAATTAGAAGGGAATACAAAAGCACTATTATATGTTCTTCAAAACATAATAACACTTGAGAGAAAAATTTACCTTGCTGAAGGTCAAGAAATGAGCAGTACAATAAGTGCCAAGAAGCACACTGAGGAAATAGACATGTTTTAAAGAACTTAAATGCTGACCTTCAGAAAGAATAGTGGCAAATGATACTTTTATTAAAACAAAAAAGATGTAATCTTTTTATGAATCAGATGCATTATCATAATCGGCATCAGATAGCGGTCTTCACTAATATTATTTTTGACATTTCTAGACTTAGCCTAGTTTCAGCTCATAAAGAAAAGACCTTGCCCTTCGCTGCCTTTGGAAGAACAAAACAGTAAAGGAAAGATAGATATATATAGATATATATATATGCAAAGTTAATTAATAAACAAATGAATTAACTTTGAATGTACTTTCTCTTAAAACACTTCTTTTACATTGGGTATTATAACAACTGCAAGTCATACTAGTTTTCAGTGTAAAGACCAGCTCTGTCAGTACAGGTTTGTACACTGCAGTCACTCAAACTTCGTTAATGGGGTTTAAGATGCAATTTTTCTCTGCATAGCAAGTTCAGGTGTGTGACTATGTGCCACTTGCAAACTGCAGTTAATAACTTTGACTTCTGAAAGAGTACATGCTTAGTTCTTTGGGGTTTATATCTTAATTTAAGTTTCATTTTATACAGGTCGAGGCAAGTGTGTCTCTCTAAGTTTGCCAACTCCCAGTTTATAGTCCAGTCACATCTCTCCCCAGCTGGATGACAATGTTAAAATGCAAAAAGTGAAATACAAAAGTTAGGACTCAGGTTGTTCTGCCCACTTAGATAAAAAGATAGTAATGAGAGTTGACAGGTCTGTACACTTCTTTTTTCATATAAGGAGTAATTGAATACCTTAACTGATAAATTGAATAGAACTATGTTTCTCTGCCTTCTCTGGCTATTAGCTTAATATAGGTAATTTATACCAGAAAAGGCAGGTACAGTCTGAGCATTGCAAAGTTGTAACTGCTTAGGTATGACATGGATGTTATATATTCTTTCTTTTTTCTTCATCTGCTTGCTAGTACTTCTTTATTTCCAAAGCCCTAACTGTGAGCAGAATTTTGTACCCTATTTGTTGTTACAGCTCCATTAGCAAATATGTTACAATTACCAGACTGGGTTGTCAGAGGTGATTTTGCTGGAATTTTTAGAGAATATTAAAAGGAACTATCTTTTAACTTTGAGGAGCTGGAAAAGAGCAATAAATATGTATAACAGCATTCATAGGCTGATAAAAAAAATGTTCCTCTTGTATGTACACTACATTTTCCTGACTAAATCTCAGTAGTCCTCTGGAGTGGTATCAAAGAGATGTTCTGGAGAAACAAGTATTTCATACTCATCATAGATCTACAAATGTATTTAATCAACTGTTAGCTTCCTACATAGAACTTTTTCAGATCATCCTGGACTTTCATTGAGGAAGAGAAGGGAAAAACTTTCACCTAAGGGAAAAGAAGTATTGGAAACTGAACCTGGAATCTGTTGAGTTCTAGCTAAGAAGTCCTTGTCATGCTGCTTAACAGACCCTGTGGAACAAAAAACAAATTTTTGTTTTTCTCATGGTAAATACTTTATTATGAGCAGGACTCTTCACAGTGGTAAACTGCAACTTCAGGTCTCATTTCCTTTATATTTCACATGATGACCTGACACACTAAGAATTGTCAGGCCTGTGTAGAATATAGTAGCATCACTCAAATATACAGAGACCTCTCTAGATAGCATAAATTACAAATTAACCCCAGAACCTCAATCATGTCTTTCTCAATGTCTTCCCTATTTCTAAAAGGAAAAAAGAAAAGTGTAATTGGGCAAAAGCTACTGTGAAGAATTACCTCCCCAAAATAAGTTGATTTTAGCCTGTATCATTTTAGTGATGCAGGTTGTGGCACAGCTTCAGAAAAAACTGTACTGATGTGGAAGAGGAAACTTTAATCACTGGAACAGGAAAAAGAAGACTGGAGCAGGATGTAATGCAGAAACATTAATATGTTTGGCCAGCTTCGCTGCCAAATCCAGTATCTCTTTAAGTTATGCTCCCAGAGATTTGCAACATTTAAGACTTTTCCAAAGGCTCTTGGGCTTCAAGCATACCCTCTGACACCTCACTTGGGAATCTCTTCTAGTCTTGAAAAATGAACTGGTCCGGGCTGAAGACTGGGAGCTGGATATAAACCAGCCGTATAAGGGACCAAGCTTTCCATCAAACTTTAAACATCTGAGAACAGAAGTACTTGTCCTTTTTAGCACAAAGACACAGCAGGGAGGAAATAATTCCTCATTCTGCTGCACAGACACACACCCACCCCGAATTCTGTCACTACATACAAATGTTTAGAACTGAAATGGCATACAACTGACCACCCCTGTCAGACAGAGTGACAAGGAGTGACAGGGACTATACAGCTGGTTTTATGGACATGGGAGATAGA
>JAVJGJ010000059.1:13710639-13736201 GCA_035590215.1 Microhierax caerulescens | reverse complement strand
TTACCTTCCACATGGCTTGCTGATCAGCACACTATTTCAGAAAGCAGAGTCAAGCCCACAGAAAACAAATCCAGCCAGGAACCATATACATTTTTTACTTAGCTTCTCAGAATTTTCTTTTTAGAAAGATGTTGCTAGAGTAAGTTCTGTTTATTTTTCCCCTGTTTCTAGCTGCTCTGTTTGCCAGATGAAGATAATTACTGACAGAAAATTACATTCATTTAAAATTGAAATGGAATTACCTTTACCATCCCCTCCCAATCTTTATTTGAAAGAATTAGAAGGGTGTAGATTACAGACCATTGTACCATTATAATAGAAAATCCCACAGATTCTTCCTTCCAAACATAATAAAGCATTTCCATTCATTGCCTGGTCAGTCCAGTTATTCCTAACTAGAACTATACTGCTTTCGCCATTAAAGGATGTTAAATTGTGCATTCTTGGCAGACGCAGTTTTAGCATCTGCCAGATGCATGTCTCACCTGAAAACCAGCTAGCTACTGCTAGGTGCTGCACTCACCTACACTGCAAATCTGATGATGCTACATCATACTATGCTCTGAATATAATAAATAATTTCCTGATAGAGTACTCATTTTTCGTACTTCTTGGTCTCAATAGCCTTCTCTACGTAAAATGCCTTTTGCAATTCCGATGTCTTAAGGATGATGATGTTGATTTACTACATTATCAGGTGATGTTTGTATAGATAATGCACACTTTTGAAATGCAAGCTAATGCAGTGCATTCTTCCAAAAATACAAACTGGTTGAACTAGCAGCTTTCTCTGATGGACATTTGTATCAGTGATTGCTACAGTGAATGTGACCTAAGATTTTCTGTGGAATGATAGTTCATGTAAACAGAGTGCACACTGATCCATTTGTGCAGATAACAGTCATTTAGGTAGATGTTTCTGGTGCTAGATACACAAACGTACAGGTGACTTTTTCATATGATATCATCAACTTTGGTCTTACAGACATTATTTCCAATTTTTAATTTTTCAGCACAGGTTGGGTGAATAAAAAGTAAATTTATCCATTTTTAAATAAAATTATTTTTAAGAATTAACACAATAGACAATGTGTATGCGTACAGGGCCAATGTGGAGGCATTACTAAATGGGCAAGCAGTAGAACAGCAGGTCTTTTTTTGTAACCATAAATAAAGGGTTACACTGATATTATAAAGAAACTCCTTCAACTTGAACTGCTATAAATCTGAAAGCTGACAGCAAATGGAGATTTCCTTACCCCCTTTTTTCCAAAGATAATAAAAGCCTCTCTGCATTATTTTCATCACAGAATTTTCAGTGTGTAGCTCTTAAGAGACAGAATAAGACAAGGCTTTCTTGCTTCATCTACTCACGTTAGGAACAAAGCTCTCCACTTTTTACTGTCTTCTGCCTATTCCTTCCTTGAAACTTATCAAATATTTCCATATTCATGTTTTCCATTGCTAGACTGAACCTCTCATGCTCCTGCTTTCCCGGGAAACCTTTGAGGGATTCTGCAACTCCCAAAAAAATCTGTGTTCTCAAAAGGTGTTTTCATAAGTCAAGTTTCCAATACAATGGTTCCCATGGAAGTTCTAATTTCTAATGCACAATATGGCCAGGATTCTCCCTGCCTCTCCATTAGGCTTTTGAATCAAGTTTCGTTACAGGCAGGGCAGATGATACCTGGACTTTCTATCCTGAAACTTCCAAAGTATTCAGTTCACATTTTTTGTTCTAATACCTTAAATGTCTTTTCCTTGACGTGGGACAAACAGTGACATAGATTATCAGTCAAAAAGTTCTCTATCAAACTAATCTGAAGTGTTCAAATCTGGAAACAGATCAGAAGAACAGAGATCTTGTTTCAGATATTTCATGGAAGGCTAAACCCTGGAGAAGAATGTGAGGTCAACTACTGTTACTAGATTCTGCTTCTTGTTAAGGTATAAAAAATGGAAAGCTGCCATGTTTTGAGAAGTTTTAATCCTGTTGTAATTCCATGTAACATTAAGCTGCTTAGAAAGTGAACCTTTCTACTTTGGATTGATTTTTTTCTCCTTTTCTGAAATTAATTTTTCATATCAGAAATTATGCATTCATGGGTCCAGGGCAAAGCATATGTATATGCCTTGGAGCTGAGACAATGAGTTAAAGATGTCTGATAATTTGTTTTAGTAAAGTAATGTTTCAAATATCTTAAGGTAATTAGATTCACAGAAGTAATCTCACTATATTCTTAAAGTATGTTATATGCATGCTTGAAATGACAGAAGGGAAATCAATCTTCCACTGCAACAGCATCTCAACTTGGGAAACACTAAAACATGGACCTGTGGTCCTCCATTTGACACTTGAATGAGGTTGCTCACATCCTTGAGTTCAAGTAGAGGTGTGATTCCAGGATTAGGGCCTATGAATTTGCTGTGACCAGGAGTTCAAGATGACTGAAAACAATGACCCCTTCAAGATTAAGATCTTATTTAATAAAGATGCTTCTATTTGTATAGGCTGCCTAATATAATGCATGCTGCCTGTGTTCAAAATAGGTACGCAGTAGCTAGACTCAGTGCGGAACTACAACAGCATACTTACTTTTTATTCTCTACCTACAGTTTGCAACAATCAATAGAAATTAAAATCCTGTTCTGCAAGTGGATGATTTTTTTTTCCCAAAGTAGTTGTCACAAGACAGTGCAATGTAGTGGTAAAAATTATTATCTGAATGTAAATGTGCTTATCCTAAGAACATCTCAGTACTGCAATAATTTAAGTGATGCTTTCATTAGACTTCTTTCTACTGAAAATAATTAAATTCACAGAGGGAAGATATATTAAACAAAAATAGCCATTAGCAAAGCTAGAGAAGAGGTGATGACATCAGATAGCTGTGCAGTTAATCAGAGGAACACATAATTGTACGCTTCAGATAGGTAAGGTGAAAATATTACCAGAGAAAAATTCCTAAGTCATAAAGCTATATAAACAATACAATAGGTGAGTTTGGGTGATCCTACAAAAGGAATATGCACAGAAAGAAATGTCCATCTGAAAGCAATAGAAGTTTGTAATGTACCACCCACAAGACTTAATTTACTCCTGTTGCCATCACACTGTATGTTTTACGAGGTTTTTCACTCCTGCCTTACAATGGAAAGCTGCCATGCTCTTATAAGTCCTTAATCTTGCTGTGATTATATGTCAAATTAAGGAGTTAAGAAGGTAAACCTTTATCTTTGGATTGAATTTTTTTCTCCTCTTCTGAATTCAGTTTTTCATATCAGAAATTATTCATTCATGGGCCCAGGGCAAAGCAAATGTATATGCCTTGGAGCTGAGACAATGAGTTAAAGATATCCCTGTAAAGTCACCAAGTTACAAGAAGTTGTTACTGTAAAGTATGGTAATAACTTGCCTTTCATTTGTGGTGCTGAAAATAGTATAGCAACTTCACTATAGAATAGGGAGTATTTATGTTTAGATTAAGCATGGTATGCATTCCCTGTAATAGAAGAAAAAAATCTTCCCCACACAGATTTTTACAGAAGCAGAAAATTTGCTCAGGTGATCACATTCAGTACATTTCCTGCATAAATTACTTGAATTTTAAATGATTGTTTTCAATTCTTAAATGATTGCTAGAGCTAATAAACATTAGATATTCATTTGAAATATCAGGCAGAGCTGAAGTGTTTGGGTCTGGATTTACCTGTAAGGAAATTGCCTCCATCCATTTTGAAGTGGCATTTGTCATCTATTTTTCATCAAGGTCTGTTCATTTCTGTTGTGCTGATAGTATTCTTCTGAAATGGTTAGTGGAGGAAAATAAATTAATGATGCTGAGTTGGTACTTAAATACTGCAACAACTGTGGAATCAACATAGTTGGTCTGCTGCAGCTATGTATCAATGCTTTCTAGTCTATTCACATAATCTCTTTCTGTTCAGTCTTTAAGGTATTGCTCTAGAAAACTATATAAATGAAATTTTTTTTGTGAGTGAAAATTAATTTGATATCTTGTGTTTCACTCCCCATATTTAAAATGTGATAATGAAGTCTACAGACAGCCGAGCCCTAGTTCATTCATATTTGTAGGGTGTTAAGCAGTCTTAGGCATTTAGCAGGAGTGTAGTCCTGCTGAAGTGGTATTATTAGGAAGAAAATTTTTATTTTCTTTAGCATATCTGTAGGCCTCCGACACTAAAGGTTAACAGTCTATATAACACAGGAACATATCTGATTTAGCAGCACCAGGAGCACGAACACTGATTTAGCAAATGAAAGTTACTTCTGTGTATAGGCTAGGACTATAGTCATCGTTACACAAAATAGGTAATTTATCTTAAGAAAAATGTGCGTCTTATCTGAAAAGAATATCACAGTACTGTTGGCAAAGCCACTCGCTATTTGACATCATCCTTTTCAGTATGATCTGCAATCTTAACATACAAGGCAGGACACTTATCTGAGAGCAGCCATTGTTTGAAGAAACAAACTATTTATGAATGTTTTTTCAAAAGAAGTTATATAATTCTGACTTACTACATAGTTCAACATAATTCTGAATTATTTTCTATGTTTCTCATTTGAGTTTGCTTCTGGAATACCAGATGTTTTCCAAAAGACATTTTTTTAAAAAGTTTATATCAAGGTCATAGGTCTTTCAAGACATACATAGAAACTTTCCTGAAACTACAACTGAAAACAGGAGTTTAGAATAAAAAATATCATAAATAATGCAGTAGGTACTTTTTGACAAAATTAACACAATACATTCCTTCTCTTTAGTACTGCATTTTGAAATGGAAAGTAAGCATTTCATATATTGAGGCACATCAGAGTTAAATATGTTAACATGGAAAAAGGAAATCTCTTCATAACTCACTTATCAAAGCAGTCAGGATTAAGTTGAGTCACTTTCCATCTATTGATACAAGATACATCTTGTCTGTGTTGCAGTCCAATACAGATGAGCGACAACTGTCTAGACATTTACTGGCCCATCAACAGGAGACCATTCAGTGCATCAGAGCCCAGGCCTCTGATTTGTCTCCCCAGCAAAGGATAAAGGAATCACTGAAACCTGTGGGGAATCCGAGAATAAAACACTATGGATTTCTGTCTAACATTATTGATGAAAGTTAAATGTCCACTCAGAACCATAATCAAGCTCAGGAGGTGACAAAACATTTGTGTGAGCTGTTTAAGCAGAATTGAGGTGAAAAGGAACCCTGTTGTGAAAAAACAGACTATTTTGGGGGTTGAATCTGACAAATACCTGGTTCTTGAGGCAGGGAAAGAGAGATGGCAAATCACTGAATGCTTTAAATAATTAACTTCTTCCAGCAGGGGTGCCTTGTAATTGCTTTTCTTTTTCCTTCCACATAACTTGCATCAGCTGTAAAGGTTTTTAACTCAGGGTTCAAGAGGCCAGCCATCATAATGAGCCTGTCCTTGGAAGCACAGCTGAGTTTTTCAACTTCAGTAGTTTCAACATTTCCAGCAGGCCGAAATGTATTTTTTTTACTTCTTTTTTAATAACAGTCTTTCAGTTTCAGTGGTTAAAGTCTTAACATGATAATTTTTTGCTTTTCAGGGCTGACTGTCTTACAGGACAGATTGGAACTATATGTTTGTTTCTGATTTTTTTTTTTTTTAATCTGATGGTTCACTTTCAGCCAGATGGGACTGCCTCTCCTCCCATGACTAAGCCAGATGTTGGTATTCAGTAACAGTTGGTATTCTGTCTCTGGTTTCTGAAATTTAGAGTGTGCATCTAATTTTCAGGCTTTCCTCTGTATCAGTGAGGGCTAGAAACAATGCTTTCAATGATAACTAAGATTCTGACAGGGGCACGAGTCCATTAGAAAACTCAGAAGTGCAGTCATATGCAAAATAAAACTGTTGATAATGCTGCTAGGGAAGAAGCTCTGTAACGTACCAAAAAGGTTCAGTTACCCCATGAACAGAGATTTTATATATATATATTTCAGTTTTGGAAGACACAAGTCTGCCTTGGAAGCTTGCCAGAGGTATATACCATGTCAAAAAATGATATTTTTTTTTTAAAGAATAAAGCATTTTTATTTGATGCGAGACCTACATTACTAAGTGTTGTTCATAACACTTAAGAAATGAAACAGATTCAGTTCTTTCTAGACTACAGTTATTGACATGATTTAAAATAATATATTTATCTCCATGATAGCATCTGTGGATATGTCCAGATTTCAGAGAAGACATGTTCAGAGCACTTGGAGAGTCCTGAGCTCCTGTTGTTCAGATCAGGGAATGCTTGTCATTTTCTTCCACGTTTGGTTTCCTTTCCTCCTTTCTGGGAGAGCCTGGCCGAGCAGGGTCACTGGTGCATACTGATGTCCCATCGTTTAGTTGGGAACACATCTAACAAAGTCAATACAGATGCTTTGGGACATGGTTTCGTGGTGGACTCGGCAGTCCTGGGTTAACAGTTGGGCTTGATGATCTTAAAAGTCTTTTCCAACCCAAATGACTCTGTAACTCTATATAGTGTATCTGTCTACAATCAATAGTTTCTCACATTAGATCAGCTGGAAATGAGACTTGCTGAAGTTTGGGGCTTGTAATACGCCTTCATGATGGCACAGTGTCCTTAAACTAGAAAAAAATACTGCGTTAGTCATCTAATAAACCTGACACACAGCTCACAAAAAAGACATTGCCCTTGAAATCTGGCCACACTACCAGGATCTGCAAGAAATGAAATGGGAGAGTAAAGTATGACTTTGTCTACAGTATGTGTGGTTGAGCTGCCCATGAGGAGCCAGGCTGACAGTCAGCGCTGTAACAGGAGGCAGTTTCCTGTATTCCGGGGATAATAAGGGTTGTTTTCTTCATGCAATCTGAAAACACTGGCTCTTATGTATATACAGCTCAGATTCAACTTCTCTTCTGACAAGATTCCAGCAATACCCTTTTAATGAAGGGTTTGAACTAGCAGATTTTGTAACATTTGAGAAATTGGAAGCTCAGTTTTTAATTATGTTGGTGCTGTACTGCTATTAAAATATTACATAGTTTCAGATGGGTCAATTAACCCATTACTTCAGTTTCCATGTCTAAAGACTGGAATTTTTTACTGGAAGTAACTTCACAGGAATTTTTAGAGATCTGACTAATTAGCCAATGCTGAAGTGTAAGCATGAATTCTCCTGTGCCCATCTCCAACAACTGAATAATTTATTCAGAGAAATAAAAATTGCATTATTCAAGTTACAGGACAAATTCAGATTTGCAGTTGTTCCCAAATTAGTATTTAGTCCAGACATTATGAATAACACTTCTATTTCTGTGAAATATATGAAATTGTAATAAAAGACCTTTGCTTTCTTATAACTTGACTTCATTTTACATAACACATGCACATTTCCATATGATACACAGTTCTGGTCTATCGATGTATTATTTACAGGTAAAAATATGAACACATTTCTTCTACTTCGTATCCTAGCACAGAGGTTGCTTTGTTCATAACACATAATGATAAAAAACCTAGATTAAAGCAATTTGCATAAAATTTTTATTTGGATTACATAGGCACCTTATCTTCAGGGAGGTCTTGTGTCTTTCTGTCTTTTCCACTGAATTGACTGAAATTTAACAGAAGAAAGTCTAGTAAGAACTGTAGGCCTCTTAAGTTTGTTTTCTTCTTGTTTGTTTGTTGTGGCTGGGTTGTTTTCTTTCTTTAAAGCAAATAACCTGTCTGGTAAATTCTCTCTTTTAATAACTATACCTTCTAGTGGGAGCGCTATAATTTTATGTTTCAGATAGCCTTATGTGTCCAACTCAGAAAGGTATTGCTACATTTGCTAAATTGCTAACTTTAGAGTTCATATTTTTATGATGGACCCACTAGTTCCAATTTTCCTCCTTCTGTACAAAGTATTTGAGAACTAGCCAAAAAGGAAAAACAGCAAAGACCTTTAATTGCCATTTTAAAAAAACATTTGTGTCTTACTTGTGCAATATTCACAGTAGGCATATTCACATTAGAGATAAAATAATTAAACATTCTGTTTTCATTATTGTGGTCCTTCATTTAAGCAACGAATAAAAGAAAACTTGAAAAGAGTTTATACAGATATTGTGTAAAAATATGCAAATGATATTTGGATTATATATGAGAAAAAGGTATACGTATAAAGTTAGTTATGTGAAGTGATGAAATTAGTATTCATTTTCAGATATGGTCTCTATGTCCATCATTTCTCAAGTTTTGATGTAGTTTGGGATAATGATTTACAAGAGAAAAAGTTTAATTTGTCATAATGGGTGCCAAAAGAATCCCAGAAGACCTATCAAGAATTACATTTCTATTGAATTAAAAAAATAAACTTGAGCTTTCCTCATAACTGAGTGGTATGGATTTTTTCTTTTAATAAAATTTGAAATGTAGATATAATCCACTTGTGCTAGGGCCAATGCCAAAAAAGGAACTGTGACATCTTTTTAAAGTACCCTGCTCTGCCCATAATGCTATCTGTACATATTTCAGTAGTAAAAAATTCTCCCCTCCCCTCTTTTTTTTTTCCCTCTTTATTTTAAGAGTTCTTTTGCCTGCAGCATTGCACACAGAAACAATATAAGCTGTCAAAAACTAGGAATTTAAAAATCAATTTACTAGGAAAATGAATTAATGCTTTCCTCATCTGACATTAATTTTGTTGGAATTGTGTCTCAAGTGGAAAATGTTGGCTTTGAGTGTGGAATAATCAGTTAGTTCTTTAGACTCAACAGGCTGAAATGCCAGGAATGGGAAGCCATGTCCCCAGTGTGACTGGAATATCAAGTGACAACCTTGGTGGCATGTTTTCCTTGCACTGTTCTGTCCTGTGTGGGAAAGAATGAACAAACTCATCAGGATTAAAATTAGTGGTGCATTAACAAAATTTAATGATGAAGGAATCCATATTTCCATATATTTGCATGTTGCTTCCTAGAACCTAGAACATACTCACTAGACTGTCACTAATATTTTGTGGTAGGTCTCTAATTTACATGAGGACACTTCTTATTCAACTAGCAACTGCTAGTTCTATAATGTTGCTAGGCTAGTCTGTAATTGGTTTGTTTTGTGTTTGTTGTCCAGAATAGTGCAGCAGCAGTGAGCGTGGGGCAGGTTTTTTTCTACTGTACGCACTTCTGCTGGAGAGACATTAGTTTATAACTAGAAATGTGCATCTGAATCATCATTTATTAAGCATATTCATCTGCAAAAATCTTCCATGTATTTTTCAGTTTAGCCCTTGAAATTTCATTTTTACACAGACTGGCTTTTTCAATACCAAATGCTACTCAAGTTTTTGTCACATCCTTTTTTATGAATACTGGCAATATTTTTGGTGTTACTTGGCAATGCGAAAAATGACAGTATTTCTGAAGATGGGAAAATTGAAAGTGGAAAGCTTCATGCAGCAAAAAGAAACAAAGAAATAACTGCAAATTTGTATTTATAACATCATCTGACTCTTTATGTAGGTAAAGAATAACCGACTTTGCAGTTGAACAACCCAGTCCTTCAGAGCACTTACTCTGTATGTAGTGCTTTTCTTCCAACTTTGACTGCTAATGGCTGTGCATGTCATCCAACATGTAGGGGCAGCTGATAAAGTCAATGAGGGTGGGTGTCAGAGGAACTCCTGAAGGACTTTTAGGATCTAATTTCGGTGGGCCAGAAAGCCTAGCATGCAAGTAAGAGAATTACAGGATGTTTCTCTGATTCTATTCACTTATTATCTTAGTAAAGTCATTAAAAATGTAGTATTATCTTTGTGTCATGGCAAAGTTTTAAGAAAATTCCTAGGAATTTTTTACATAGTAAAATAGTGTATGGTTTCATAGGATGATTTTCTCCAAGTGCCTTAGAGCACTGTATAATTGCAAAGCATATAAAATTAATTTTGGACAAAATGATAATTAAACTGCAGAAGATTCAACTTGACTTATGGAAAAATAAACTGGTGTCATGGGGTTTTTTTCTAATAGTTTATTTTAAAAATGTATGGTTTATAGTCATCCACCTGTAAACTACAGATCATTCACAGAAGAATTCCAAGAGAAAAAAATGGTATCCAAATGAATGAAGCTGGTGTTTCTCTTCTTACTCTATAGCTTATAGGTTATAAAATTTGTTCTTGTTAATGGCTTTAACACACCTTGTTTTTTACAGAATTAGAGTAACAGAGTACAAGAAGCTAGGTAGTACTGTAAATGTTATTACAGTCTAATAGGCTTTAAGTAAAACAGTGACATACATATACATCTGTGTAAACATAATAATCTATAACATATGTCAGTTGTCTATGTGCTAGAATTTAGATTTACACTTAAGGCCTCCAGCAGGTACTTTTGATCATGTGTGGTTTGATTTTCTCAACACAAAATGAATCACAAGATGAATCAGGCCCTAAAAATGCCTATTTCTCTCCATTGATTATAAAATTAGTCTAGTCATCTAGCTCATTTATAGATGCCTATTTTATATAGGTAATCCACATTTAATCAGATGAGTCTTACTCTTCCTTCAAGATAAAGTAATATATTGTATTACTACATCTAGATTGAAGTGTCAACATACTCAACTTGCTGACCAGACATTTTCCCATGACTGGGATGTTGTCTCAGCAAATTACTTCAGACATTAACAAGGTCTTGCAACTGAAAAAGAGTTCAAATTCATGAGTTTAAGCAGTCTGGATGCTTGCATTTATGCTGCTATCACTTCCTGGATTTGTTGTTTCTCACTGTTCCATCTTGTTTTCTGAGAATCTTCAGGCACAATAAGTACCTTGTAATTTGTAATATTTTTTTAAATGTATCTAAGTAAAAAAAGATTAAGTATGCAGCCTTGTTTTCAGCAGAGCTTGTAATTTCTTAGAAACTGAACTAGCTACTAAAGTTGAATTTCACCTTACAACATAACAACGACTTAAGTTTGTTATTGTATTTGCAGCACTAGTGTATTATAATTGAAAGTAATAAGCCAAACAAGCCATTCTTAACTCTTCAAATTTATATGCTCAAATATTTGGTTTGAGGGTTTTATTTTTATTTTTCATTCATACCATAGTGACTAATGTCGATGAAGAAATAAAAGTAATGTCTTAACAGCTGAAGGCATGAATTTTTCAAGTGTGTTTAGCACTGAAGCAAGTTGTGAGGTGGACGGCTTTGGAAATGGAAGACTTGTGTTGTATTTATCCCTGCAACAGACTGCACAGCAATGCAAATGATAAACTTCCATAATAGGGCACCTCAGCCATGCCCTTGAAAGGTTATCATGTAAGAGAAAATAATTATCTTTGCCAATTGAAACATTAGACCTTTTAGGGGAGTGGCTGTTTAAATGTGGTTTATACTGACCTGGTTATCAAGTAATTTCAGGTGGTAATATGACCTATTCAGAAACATACTTAAATAATGTACTTAATTTCAGGCATATGTTTCAATCCTGAACTCTTTCACAAGAATTAATCATATGCTTGAATATTTTAGTAAAATGGGGTTTTCTCATTACTGACCTCAGCCAGCCATCACTCAGGGATCAAAAATGGGGAAGATGACCTCTCACCTGGTCCTTTAGCTCCTCACCTGCTGTTGCAGAACACACCGTGTTTCTGTTATCTCAGCCAGGAACTGGGTGAGCACAACTGAAGGTGAAGGCACAAGGAAAATGAGGGCAGGAAGTGGACTTTTTTCATAACTTTTAACCTATTTTTAATTATTACCTGTGGTACTACCCAGATTACTTGAAATTGATGCCTTTTGCCTTAGCAGATACCATTTTTCCACTATAGAAAACTATGGAACTCTTACTCAGAGTACTCATAGTTTTTTAATAACTATTAACTATTACTTAGAACAACCTGTGAGTGTAAAATAGACTTTGCAAAACAAAGCTGAATGTTAATGGTTTGCTAGTGTATAAAGGATTCTAGTGGGTTATAGATCAGTTTCGGATACATGGGGGCCTCACTACCGTCATCTCCTAAATATTTTGACCATTTGGCATTTTGCAAGATGTGTTATTTAAGCTGCTGTTTAAGAGTCATGGACATACTTGCCTGTTCCCTTCTGGCCTCAAAAATTATTATATCTGAAGTGGAATAGCCTCAGCAGTTACGTAATGCTTCCTTTTTTCCTACACACACACACACAGAGCCATATATATAGCTGTTGTAGCTGTTGTGTAAAATGCATTTATAGCATATAAGAGTTCAAAGTCCCTCTGACAAGAATAGAAAGGAAAGCTTTTGTAAACTCTGTTGTGACTGAATGCTTTAACTCTTCAAAACCCACTTTTCATACTCAACTTCATTAGAATAACAGAGCACAACAGGTCTGCTCTAGTAGGCCTTAACAGATTGAGTCCTTTCTGCAAACACAGTAGAGAAAAATCTAGTTTGTGAAGCCTGCTAGGGCTTAGTCTAAGATCAGTGCTTCACTCGTTAGCAAATCCCAGAGTAGAACTTTAGGTACCATGAGAGCTTTAATTTTGGAAACTTAGAGCTCTGCAGACTTCAGACATGAGTAGGCAGCAGCAAAGCAGATATTTCAAGCATCTGTGTTTTGAACTTAGTTCCTAAATCCTGGTTATGTCCCACTTTAGATGCCTATGTCCTTTTTACAATGTCATCTATAAAACCCAGATCTCAAAGATGTAGCTCTGTGAAATTATTAGTCTCTCACTGGGTTCAATAGAAATTTGCTATCTATCTATCTATCTACCTTTGAATATCACAGTTTTGGGATGCTAAATCTTATTGAAAAGCATGGGACTTAAATTCTCAAGTCCCCTGTGTTTCATAAAATAAAGTTTAACTATGCAAGAAATTTGGGGTAATTTTACGGTTTTAGGTATCCTACTGGCTAGCAGAATCAAATCATTAAAACTGAATTAGATGTCCAGAGTCCCTGTACAATACCTCAGGGAGAGAGGCACCCAAGGGAAAGGTATGTCTACACTATGTTTGTGTGCTACAGAGACTTCCAGTCTAGAAATACCCAACTTGGGGACTGAAACAGCCCGCTATACGGCGTGTTGTGCAGACTAATGTACCTTGAGAATATAGGCTCCCTGCAGCAGGAAGCTCGATCACTTAAAGTAGACTTTGATACCTTCACGCAGCACTGTCAGACTGCAGTAAAGCCAGATACTGACAACAGGCCTGACAAAACGCAACGTGGTTCTGAGCAAGGACCTGATTAAACCACTCTATTGAAAACACCACGAAGGGAAGTGGGGATAAACTCTGCCCCTTGAAGGTCAGAGCAAGGCATGTGTCTCTGCTCAAGGTTTTTGGATTACATGTGAAAGCGAGGTCAGGTCTTTACCGAGGAAGAGGTAGCTCCTACCTGCTGTACCCAGCGGTAAAAGATGTTTCCTTTCAAATGCTTTACAGGCTTGATTTCAAATAGGTTTACGGCCATTGGACAGCTGGATTATTCAGTTCCATGGGGGTTGTCTTTGTTCAGTCTCTGTTGGTTTTGCTGCTGTTTCTTCTTGCACAATTAACTATTCATTGAAGCAAAACTTTGATTCTGATTTTCATTCCCCCAGCTGTGCAGTTTAACAGGTGGATTAGAGAGTCAGGCAGCAGCACAATGTTTCTGTAGAGCACAAATTTCTGTAGAGGGGAATGTGGTGGTTTAGCAGGTTATCACAACTCACCTATTTTAGCCATGTTTTCTCACCAGACACCCCCGCTCATCCCCTCTTAGCTCTGTCTTTGCAACTCTTGCATGGCTGTGCTGCAAACAGGACCAGTGGAGCACTCCAAACCTGGAGCTTTTAACTCCTGTAATTTTAGCACTGATGTACTTTGCAATGCAATCCCAGAAAAAGTTGTGTTAGGATAAAGGAGGATGGGGAACTATAAAAGGGTGCAGAGCAGGGCTGAGTGAATGCCCACAGGCAGGGGAATAGAAACGTCTTAAATGGGATTGACCATGAAAAACATACTAATGTAGGATTAAATCAAGAGTATCCCTGCTTCCTTGCCTTTTGGCTCTATTAAAGGTAAAAATACAGAAGTGAATCCACACTAAAAAGCTGTAACAGTTCAACTGCATCAGTACAGTCAAAATGGTACAAGCTTTCTGTGTAGACTAGCCCTAAAAATGTACAGGCTTGTTCATTTAACATGTTTTTTACAGAACTGTTGTCCATATTCCAAAATCTTTGCTGTAGGCAATCCTGGCAGAGTGACCAAGAACTGAGCAGACATGGAAAATGAACTGACTTGGTACTCAAAGGAGTGGTTTCTCCAGGGTCGAGATGTGAAGTACATTCATGGAGAAGTGTATGCTCCCACTATTCAGGCTGAAATTTTCTGCAGAGGAATAAGACGACTTTGCTGCACAAGGCTGTCAGTTAAGCAATTTTCCATGATTTCAAAGAAAAAGAAAAAAAACAAAAAACAACTCAAGACTCAGCCTTCTAACCTTAATGGTGTTCCTTTCCAGATATAGTAACTGATTTTCAATTCCTTTTTTTTTTTTTTTTTTTTTTAAATAGAAGAGAATGCTTGAAGCTATATTGGTATTGGCATAAGCAATGAAATTGAAAGCTGTGCTTTTATGTTAGCATCTTTTATCATTTTTTGTCAGTGCTCCACAATGATGTTTACAGACACCTAAATCACTGGTTTATACTTCTTGCGAGTAACTTTTATATATGAAGTGAATACAGTTCAGCAAAGAGGAATGTGAAGTTCTGCATGTAGGCAGGACTCATCATCTATTTAGTGCAAGACAGAAAACAACTAAGTGGGTAGAAGTTCTGCAGAAAGAGATCCCAGATTTGGAGTGGATGACAAATTCTGCATGAGTCAATGTTATTAAGCTACTGCAAACAAGGCAAATATCCTGCAGGGATATGTCAACAGGAATATAACCTGTAGGAGTAATCCTTCCATTCTGCTTAATGCAGGTAAGGCTTAAGCTCAAGTACTCCATCAAGCTTCAAGAAAGACATAAAGCAATTACACTATTCAAAGAAAAGCAATGAAACAAGTCAGAGATCTACAAAACATGGCCTCTGAGGAAGGCATTTGAGGTTCTTAAGTCTTGGAAAAAAGTTGAGATGATATCATAGCACTTTTTGAATAGGTAAATAGATGCTATGATGAGAAAGGTGATATACCACTCTCAAACAACAGGCTTCAAGGCCAGCATGGGACACTGGGTAAAACATTCTAAAAGAAAGACTGATTGGGTGTTCAAGTGGAGTGCAGTGATGTAGAATTTCTGTTACTGGATGTTTTTAAGAAAAGGTTAGACAAATGCCTGTCAGGAATTATTTAGGTCACTAGGATAGACAGAAGAATGACTTTATCAGTCACTTTTTATATCTATGATATATTTCTCTAAGTAGTTACATGACTTCTGTCTTTTACAAGATAGATTCTTTGGGTACGAACAAGAATAAAACAAACTAATTCAATTTCTGCACTGGGAACAAATACACATATTTCTGACTTACAGTATGAAATAACAAATGGAAATCTCACAATAACTGTCAGGTCTGTTGAATAAATAATAAGGTGAGAAAGACCACACCCAAATGAGTCAATCTGTATGCACCAGAACTCTGGGAAGGCAGAGTCAGTTCTTAGTATACCAAAAATTTAAACTTCATTACTGGAATTGCATTAAATCTGCAGGAGGATTTTTTTATTGGATGTGTTTGATAAAATAAATTTTCTAATAAAGAAAAATTAAGAGGATAAGTAAAAGGAACCAAAGTCATAAAGCATGATACAGTTATAACTGAAGACTTTAAAAATATCTTTGTAATGAGATAAGAACAATTATTTACAACTTGATTAAAAAAAACCTTTGGAAAAAGCTTAACAGGATGGCACTCCATGGAGGAGTAAAAGAAAAAAAAAAATATTAGGTGAATACTAATCAAAAATACTGAAACATACTAGGACATGAAGGTCAAGACTTAGTACTGTGCATTGCAGGACGCTGAATGTAGTACTATGCATAGCAATGCATTCTTAAGTACCATCAGCAGCATGGCTAGGGGAAAATTATATTTCATAATTTGTAGGTTTTTAACTATTTATGGAAATACAAAATACAAGTTTTGTTTCTTAAGACTGAAAACCTGAGCTTTTTTATTTTAATTTTGGGAAAAGTAAATACAACTCGTCATTATATAACTGATGATCTCTCCAGGGGTATAACCTTCTGCAGTTTTATTATATCCTATTTTATTTGGTCTCACGTTACTTTGTACTAAAATAAAAATCAGAATGAGTTACAAAGGAAACAACAAACAAAGAAGAATAAACAAATATCTACTTCGACTTTAATTTATTCAGAGCTATGAGGTAATGTTTATGAATGAAGGTTAAGCTGCATGTGACAGAGCAGTCCATGCCACCTGAGCAGCCTATTTCATGTATGTGCCAAATGAAAGAAGCTAGCAGGAAGGATCCCTGTGTCACACCTCAAAAGTCAGTAGGTTAGTTGTCAGGCAGCTGCCTGGATGTTTTTTTCTTGGCCCAGCTGTCTCAAAACTTAATGAATGTGTTCAAGACTGTAGATTATTCTTATGTAATATGCATATTTATACATATATAGAATTATTTATTTTTACAGCAATGACCTAACTCCTCAGGCATGCCTGGAAGAGGGAAAATACTCATGTTTTAAACCTATTACATAAGACTTTACAGCTACCATAAATATAAGTAGAGAGTAATTTTAGGGTATACAAGTCAAAGTACTAAGAACATATCAGCCAGTCATCATGACTACGTCTGTACTAGTAAACTCTAAAAATCAGGGTCTGCCCTGGCCCCAGCCCTGAGGGAAAGTGGCATGGGAGTTTTCATCCATTTAGCTAGATGCTGTTCCCTTCAAAACGGGGACCAATAGAAACAGCATTGGAAAAATCTGCCAGGCATCAAATTGCCATTGAGACAGAGGAGCTGGTGGCCCTGCTCAGGTGTATGTGTGAGAAGCAACAGCAGCCAGGAAGTCACATCACACCACAGGGCTATGCATACCCCCGGAGACTTGGGGCTGCGGGCAACTCACACCAGGACAGGGACACTAGTCTTGAAGCATCAGGAAGCCATGAAGTACAGGGCAGTAAGCAAAGTGTGAAAGACTTGGCCATAGGGTGGCAGAAAAATATTTTGCTCAGAGCAGCAGAAAACTGTTATGTATGTACCACTTCAGCCTCCCTGCTACATGTCCCCTCCTCATTGAAATTTTGGAGGACTGAATGTAACTGGTGGAAAAAATATAGAAAGCTGAGATTGTGGAGGGAGGAGGATAGATGTTTATGTGCTTGTTTAGTTGTTTGTGCTCTTCTTTTTAGTGGTACCTAAAACAGTCATCAGCAGTTTGTGTTCGTTGATTAACTTGAGTTAAATCCCCCAGCTGGTGACTGGTTTCCCCTTGATGCCCATGTCATTCTTACAGCCACGCCCAGAAGGCAATGGGATAGCAGGATCTGCCTCTGGCCAAAGAGATGCCAAGCACTGACCTTACAGTATGAATGTTCACAGGACAGTGCTTGATCCTGTGCACTGACCCTGTTTGCTTGATTAGGATCACCTCTAATTAATCCTGGTGGTGGCAAATCCAAGCAATGTATTAACTAATACATTTGTATTTGGGTATATTTTGGATACCTTTGTATCTAGCATATCTTCACTGAAATGGAGTATCTGTTTTCATTGCACTTGTCCCTTGCCTTAGTTACTTCAGATGCAGTTTTATCCAAGAAGAGATCTAGCAGAGAAAAATGAGTCACAGCCCTATCTTATAGCAAACGCCTCAGATCTAGCAAGTACAGTGGCACATTCAGCTACCTGTGGTATGCAAATTCACAGTTATCAAGTATGAACTGGGGACTGCATTTTCCTCAGCTACAAGGAGCTCTAGAAGACGGTGTCTACTTCACTTCTGCCCCTTGAGGACACAACTAAGAGATCCATTTTCACTAACCATTTCAGAATGCCTTGTTCTTTCTCAGGACAAGCAGTAGTTAAAGCTCAGTGGAGATTTAGTTTAGGTTTTCTGTTAAACAGGAAAGATTTAAAACCTAAAGCCATAACAATGCAAGTATTTCAACCACGGCGATGTTTTAGTAACTTTCAAGATCATTTCTTAAGTATTCCCCTCATGCAGTTCTTCTTTCTTTACCACTAATGTATTGCTGACTTTGTATTTTAAACAGACAACTTCTGATGTTGCTTTCTGTTCTGCATGCCTTCTTTCTCCTCATCACTGCACTGAAATTTCTCATAAAATTTCTACACACTTTGCCTCACTGGACTTCCCTTCTTGTACTTATTCTTCCTGTAACAAACAAGCTAGTGTCTCCCCAACAATTATCTACAGAAAAAAATAAGTATTATTCTATACAGAGAAAGTATCAATGATAGTAATTATATAGTTAAAACTGTAATACAGACACTTCTCAGTTTCAACCTTTTCCCTGGCATTATGCTCATCCTTCCACTCCTCCTCTGGGTCTTAAGGCTGGTACCTTCAGCAGGGTGTGTCTGTGTGAAAGGAGTAAGTGCTTGTTACTGTCTTCTATATGAAACAATGTGTGTGCCATAGAAACATAAACAAAAGTTAAAAAATAAAATAAATAGCCATATCCTCTGGCCTGCTAGAAAAGCGGCCATAGGAAGAAATCTGCCGCAGGCAAGGCAGGAAAAGTTCAGCCAGGGCAAGCCCAAGTGCTTGCAAATTTGGTACAAAGCTTTTGGTCTCTTACTAGCCATAGCAATCCTGTGTTTCAGGGCTACGAGGTAACTACTATCTAACTCCTGAATCCTAATTCTGTTCTGGCTCTTTAGTAAGTGTGTTTTATTCCCTGTATGTGCTACTGAAAGTATTCTCACCAGAAGTGTCTAATTGTCTCTCCTACAAAATACATCAAAGACTGTGACATGCTTTCTTTTCTAATCTCCCCAGGCCCATTGCAACGCATCCATTGTACTGATTTTTTTGTCATCTGTTGTCTTCCTAGCTCCGTCACTACTTAATTCATCCCCAGCTCTGATCATTCTTTTGCATTTAAGAAAATCTGAAATTAATATATATGATAAAATAAAAGTGTTATTCTATTCAATACTAGCCACACACAATGGGAATTGGAAATAAGTATCTTTCAGTATTGCTTTTACACAAATTTTTATTCCTGGCAACCATATTAATGAGGCAAATAGTTGAATATGAGTTTAAAGTAATGTTTCTCATGAACACACTAAAATAAAGCGCTGCAGTTAGATTTGATTTCTGAAATACAGGATTAGAACAGGGCACCTGAAATCCAGCTTGTGCTTTTATGATTGCAGATTTTATCACAGGAATTATATTAAAATTTATATTGAGCAATTGTACTCACGCAGCTACAGCTGTGGTCATACAGGCTTCTAAGGCACATTTTTTTTCACAACTCCTACATAAAATCTTGTCAGGGTTTTGGGGACAAGGGAGAGCCTAAACGAACAAAACCTTTTGCACATACTAAGGGCTGCGTTTAATCCTGAATATCCTTTCAGTATCCTTGGTAAACATCAGCTGGCATGCTATGTGCACTTGGACAGGTAAGTGTTCAGTTAATCGTAGGCCAGATTCTGCAGCGAGGGCATGGCCCGCAGCCTCGGTGCAGCGCCGGAGCTTCACCCGACTGCTGGCACTGGGGCCGGAGCGGTGGCACCGGAGCACCGAGGCCCCGTAAAACCGAGGTGCGGCTCGGGAGGGAAGCGTCTAGAAATCACCAGAACGCGCTGATTTAGCTCAGATTAAAAGATCCAGCTCAGATTTTTCCAGGCCGCAGCCCCCTCGCTACGCCAGAGCTGACGGCGTGTCGCTCTCCAGCGGGCAGGGCCCGCCGCCCCGGCCTCTTTGTCCCTGCGCTCCGCAAGCCGGGCCGGGAGTGGCGGGACGTGGCAGATGGCCAGTGGCAGAGGCGGCCCCAGGACCCTTGGGAACCGCGCTGAGCATCGACTCAAACCTACCCCTCCCCATCCCCACGGAAAAAAGAAAAAAGTGTCCGTGGATAGAGAAGGAGAGAGGACGGAGGGATGTGGGTCGCGACCTCACACTCGATTTACGTGTGGGGAAAAGGCGAAGGGAGGTAAAGGCCGGGCATCCATCCATCCCGGGGCCGTCTGCAGGGAGAGAGGACGGCACCGACACGCTTCAAAGAGGCGTCCTGCGAAACGTGAACGTGGGGGTTGGAGGGTTGGAAAGTCATGTTCCCTGCCACCAGCCCCAGGAGGGGCTGCCGCCTCCATCTCTGCAGGTGCATTTCCAGCCGGCTCCTGCGTCCCTCTGTTCTCACGCTCGGTTCTTTGCTTGTTTTGAAATCCCAAAGTCTCTTCTACCCCGCCACCTCTCCCAGTTCGCGAACACACACGGAGACGCAAACCCTCAAGCTCCTCCCTCCCACATGAGCGACAACATCCTCTCCTAGGTGCAAAGCTCTCCTACCACTATTAGGTCAGCCCTTACCCCATGCCACCTCCATGGCCTCTCTACTGCCAGCCCAAACCGAAGGGCTGCCCTCTCCACCACGCGTCTATCCATGTGCCTTCGGTAGTTCTAATTGTTCTGATTTACTACGCAGGCACGGATGGTTAAGGGCCCTCTGGAAAGGTTCAGTTTCTTAAACTCCAGGGGGGCGGGGTGGAAGACAAGAGCAACAACACTCCAGAGGCATTTATGGCATTATACTGCACCGATTTGGGCTATGGTTACAGCTGTAAACACATTTATTTCATTCTTGTAAAACAGTTGTGATAAATACTGCATAAGGCAGAGAAAAAAAGGCAGGCCGCTGGGACTGTTTACTAATAAAAGGGCTGGCATCTTTTCAGTGCTTTTTCAGCCAGCCAAGAAAAAAAATATATATTTTACTATAAATAGAGCCGCTTTACCCTTAAATTCTGCCGAATCACAGCACCAGCATCTTACAGTCTCCAGCATCCTGAAATCCTTTTTTCTCTTCCTTTTTCGTGCCATTGTCTTCTTTGTTGCATTGTCTCTCTGGCGGGTCTTTGGGGGTTTGCTGCCTGTACTGTGCGTGGGGGCAACACCACGAGAAGGGCCGGAGCAAAGGGGACGCCCCTTCCCTCTGCCCGCAGCCCGGCCCGGCCCCTCCGCGCCCCTCCGCGGCTCCGCTCCGCGTTTCCTGCTCCCGGATGGGGGCCGAAGGGGCGATCCCGGCGCTTTAGGGTTTTTCTGTGGGATTGTGCCCCCGCAGTGGCCCCAGGGCTCTCCGGGAGAATCGGAGGCGACTCCTGCTCTCTGAATCCCCCCATTTATTTAAATGGAGTTTGCGAGGAGTTTAAATCTTGAAGCGTATTTTCCTCCTTTTTTTTTTTTTTTTTTTTTTTTTTTTTTTAAAGCGTTGTCAGCATCCAGAAATCTGGGCACAAAAGAAATCCCAACCCGTACGTCCACGTTGTGGTCCAAATTAACCCAGTGGCAGAGGAGTTAAAATGCCGGTGAGGCTGCTCGCTTTCCACAGGGACAGGGCTGGAGCAGAGGGAAGGAGAAAATGTAGGGCCGAGGTTTCGCCGCGTCCGCAGCTCAGCCAAGCTGTTGTTTTAAAAGAGCAATAAAAATGAATTATGACTAAACGCCTTCTCACTTAATGGTTTTAGACGGGGATCTCCAGCCCCGGCAAATACGTAAGAGGATTTTTATTTGTGCATGTGTTCCTGCAATTGATCTCTTTGATGACATTCTCATTCATAGAAAGAATTTGATTTATGACTTTCGGAAGAATTGCGTTCAGTCCTTCCAGCTATAATCCACGCATCCCAGCTCCACAACGTGTTGCAGGGCTGGGAGATGGCACTCCCCGCATGGACGGCCAGCGGTCCACAGACCCCGCTCCAGCCCCACTCGCGGGTGTGGTGTTACCATCCACTCACCCGCACTCGCAGGCACACAGGGAGCCGCCACAGCACCCGCCCGGGATCCCCTGCCCCCCAAGCAGCAGAGCCCCGCTGGCATCTGTTGCTCAATTCCAGCCAGAAGGACGGGGCTCACCCTGCGTTTTGGGGCTCGGCAACGCCGCTAGCCGGGTGGCAGGCAATTTGTTGGAGGTTTCTGAAAGCCCATCTTTGCTGCCGCCAGCAGAGAGTGGGGAGCCCCTAGGAAGTTTTAACTTAAAGTCGGTATCCCCTTTTCCTTATCAGTCCTTCTCCCCGCAAGAAGGTGGAATCAGAAAAGACATCTCCGGCTGTGCCCCCCGCACTGCCCCTCAAAAAGACCAAGTGGAGGGGCTGATTTCTCCCTACATGCTTTTTCCCCCCCCCTGTGTTTCTGCCACCCTTTTTAATTTATAGTCACTAACTTCTCCATTTCCTCTCCTTCTAGGGCTGATTTCTTGGACCGCTCAGCACGTAAGAAGTAACCAAGCGCATTCTCTGTGAGCTCTAATATTTTTTTAAGATATGCTTCCTGTAAAACCTTGCTGGCTGCTAAGCACTACTTTATAGAAAAACAGGATTGTTTCCCAGAAAAAAAAAAAAGGCCTTTCGTGTGTGTAACAGGCTAGTTTCTGCAGGAGACACTTCTCCTACTGAGTCTCTTACGAGAAAGTGCTCATTCATGCTTTTGTTACAGCTCAGCATTTCCAAGCTTTGTATTCTTACAGACATAAGATGCTACGTTTATACATTAAAAGGAAGAAGTCTTCATCAAAGATGCAAATTGTTTTAGTTTCTTTGGTTTGTTTTTTTACCCTTGTGAGAACCCTTGCAATAAAGAATTTGAATGTGTTTTTCCTCTCTAATGAAAGTCCTGAATTACCAAAATGGGAGACCTCATAGTCAGAATGCTGGATTTTGATTATTAGTAAATTAATAGTAGAAGGGATGGGGAGAAAGACCCGTCGTGTTACCAGTATTGAAAGGAGAACTATAGAGAGAGGGAGAAAGAGAAAGAAAAAGAGAAAGATCCTTGTAGCAAACAAGAATTTATTCTACCAAAAATACTTATGACAACGCATCCTAATGCAATACAAAAATAAAAAGAAAGTGAAGATACAATTCCTATATGATCACTTTCTTACAGACCTCATATATTGCTTTCATAGAAGGACCTAGAATGTGGCTAGGTTAAAACTGAACACAACTAAAACTTCGTAAGAAACGGCAAAATGGCATAGCAGAGGGAGGTAACAAACAGAAAATACTGACCAGGAAAAGGGGGGAGGGGGGGAAATAAAATTAATTCACGGGAAAAAAATAAAGAAGAATAAAGAGGAGAAAGCAGGACCCTTGGAGAGGACGTCTTTAATTTCTCAGTAATTCAGATGCTGCAAGTCAATTGTGGTGAGTGTGTCTGTGAAAAAGTCAAAACTGTCAGCAGAAATATCTACGGGACTGTCCAGAGATCCTGGCAAACTGGGGGAAACCGCATCTGAAAGCTGTAGGCAGGAATCTGTGGAGAAAACGTTGAAGTCCTGTAAAGAAGGGACATCTAGGGCCTCAGGACTGTCATTGTTCAGGCCAGCTGCACAGTTCTGGGCCATTGTTGAGAGGCAGTTTTGAACAGTGGGTGACTGATGTTGAAAATGTTTCAGATTTTTCTCATTGCTCGTTAAAGGCGAAACGGGGAAAGTTTGGGACTCGCCATTGTGCGCATTCTGCGCCTGCTGCTGGGAGAGGGCATTCTGCTGGAAAGCGTAGCCTTCCCGCTCCAAGAGAGCGCCGGAGACGTTGCTGAGGGCTTGCTCAAAGAGGGATTTCTCCTCCTCCTCCTCCTCCTCCGCCGCTTTCTCCGTGTCCTCTAGGCTCTTAAATTTCCCTTCGCTGTTTTGGTTCTCCTTGCACTGGGTCTGTCTCTTGTGCTTCATCCTCCTGTTCTGGAACCAGACTTTGACTTGTCTCTCAGTCAGATCCAGCAAGGCTGCAATCTCAACTCTCCTCGGTCTACAGAGATACTTGTTGAAGTGAAATTCTTTCTCTAGCTCCAAAAGCTGGGTGTTGGTGTAAGCCGTCCTCAGCCGCCTAGATCCACTGCTACCGCTATCGGGGATTTCAAGGGGGTCTGTTAAAAAAGAAAAGAAAGAAAAAGAAAAACACCACCACCACCACCACCACACGCACACGCACCCCAAAGCACCATCGCCAGAACAGCGAAAGCAAAAACACGCGCACGCACACGCAAAAGAGATAAATGCACGGATTGAATTTCAGCACCCGAGCACATCGCATCCCCGGGGGTGGGGGTGGGGGGGGAGTGCTCTCTCTGCACGTATGTGTCTATATCTATATGTCCATATAGCATAAAATAGCAACTGCAACAAAATGGCCGCCTTTGGATGCAGTAAACCCATTGTGTTACACTGCTGAGCGCCCGGTGCTGCGTGCCCCTCGGCCACCTCCGCCAAATTACTGCCTCCAGCTCCCCAACCTCCCCACACCAGAGCAAACTTTATATTAGCCATACCGCAATTTATAATTAATGCATCAGCTGCTTAGCTGAGCGGGAGCAATCTATCACTCTTCATTACTGTCAAATATCCTAACTCTAGGACGGCGAGACAAGAGAGGTCAGCTCCAACTCAAATAAATCATCCGGCATTAAGCAAGTTTGGGGAAAGTTTGGGTTTCCAAAGAGCCCCGCCAGCGCCGTCCTCCCCGCCCGCCCGCCCCTCCGCCTCGTCCCCCCGCGAAGCCGGGGGGATGCGGGGAGCCAAAAAAGCGGCCCAGCGGGGCCGGCGGCGAGTCTTTGGACTGACCTTTGTGGCTGAGGCAGGCAGGTCCAGCGGCTGAGGCGGAGGCCGAGGCGGGCGGCAGCGCGGATCGCTTGGACGCCTTTTTCTCTTTCATCCAGGGGTACTCCGGGGGCGGCGGGGCGCCGGCGGGGCCCTGGCTGCCGCTGCGGCCGCGGGGGCTCGCCTTGGGGCGACCGCCGCCGCTGTGGCGAGGGTGGCTGCCGGGGTTCAGGCTGGGGATGGTCTGCTCGAAAGGAGGAGGAATCAGTGTCGAGTGTGAAAGCGTCGAGTTCTTGATTGATGAACTTTGAAATGTATCACCGACAGGGGGAAAAGATGTCAGGCACTCAGCAAGCGATGGCTGGCTATTGATAAAACCGATCTCTCGCTCAAATGCGAAATTCATGGCCTTCAACTGGCAGCCCCCGCGGAGAAAAAGTTCCCTCGGATTCAGGGGGCTCGGGGGGGGGAAGGCCCAGGAAAAAGGAGAGAGAGGAGAAAAAAATATAGCATAGAAGATCGCTGGTGGGGTGTTTTTTTTCTAATTCACTGATTACAGCCGTATGGGGACCGTGCTACTATTAAACTATTGAATTCATGGAGACAAGGTTGAAATTGGACCGAATTGGCTGTCACATGATTGCCTCTGCCCAATGACAATTTGGGCTTTAATCAAAAGAAGCCACTGTCTGTTTGATTGATCCAAAAAAGTCGGGAAGGAACGCCTCATTGGGGGCCAGAAAGGCTTTATTTACACTTTTTTTAAAGAAGGAAATGATATCTCGAGTATCTATCCTCTTGGCC
>JAVJGJ010000059.1:13664410-13710539 GCA_035590215.1 Microhierax caerulescens | reverse complement strand
TCTGTTCTCCCACACTTAACATCAGGACCTTAGCATTCAGGCCACAGAGAGAAACCAGGCATGGTAAGAATTCCTGGGTTTTATTACTGCATAGGTTCTGTGTCCAGGCTTACTCTGTTGGCAGAAGTCTGTCAGCAAACCTTTTAATTATGGCAAACTGCTTGTTTTCCCCACTTTGAACTGGGATCAGCATTACCCAGTTAGTTCCAAGAGTTTCAACAGCTGACGCTATCCAATGACGGAAGACACTGGTATTCAGTTACTATCCGACCCTGTAACAGGAGGCTTTGTGGTACCTTACAGCTGGTCTATAAAGTCCAAATGTCTTCATATGCTGTGCTCTTGCCCAAATAACACTGCAGGCCACTTTCCTCCACTTCTCAGCTACCCTGAACTCCAAACACCAGTTGCAAAGTGCTAACGCAGCAGCAGTTATTTTACATAAAACATATAGGTTCTCCCAGTTCCCTAGTAAACGATGTCTCCAATTGTTCATCAGTCACTTCAAAACCTCAAACATCTTGTGCTAGTACACAGTCAGAGAGATCTTGTTATTCCTACCCTGTTCTCAGCCAAATGTAGCTGTGATGCTGAGCTGTTCTGAAAGGAACATATATCAATTTTTGGCATACTACTGAATATTCTTAAGAAGCCTGTATGGATCACAATAGAGACACCACTATAAATATTCACATTTTACGCTATTCTGCAGTGATGTCCAATGAATGGCTTTGCCCTTGAACAGAACAGACCACAGTGGAAGTTCATACCGCAAAGCAGCCTAACAAGCACACATAACGCAACCCAAAATCATGTGTTTTATCCTCAGGAAGCATGTCGAAGGAATACTTGAGGAGTAAAATCCTTACAAGTTTACCCTGGAAGAACTTTTCTGATACTCTATTTTAGGAGGGGATACCAATCTTTTCTCTCCTGCCCACTGGCTCTAGTGAGCCTGCACTGTGCTCACCACTGGTCACAACCTCACAATCTCCCAGAGCAGCCATCACAGCTAGATCCCAGGCTCTGAAAGGTACGTGGCAGAGAACAGAGGGACAATAAAGAGGGACAACTCTGGGGCATTCTGTTTGCTACTCACTTGGAGGTGGTGGTAAAGCATTGATATTTGGTTTAATGTCAGGTGGGAATGGTGGTTTGACATCCTGGTTAGGTGACAGGTATGGAGGAATATTGCTCCCTGGAGTCATAGGTGGCGTGGGGTTTCCTGGAACAGGTGAATGAGGGTAATTTGCCACAGGTACAGGCCTTGATGGCTAGAAAATAAATAACATCACATTGTTATTGCAGCCTGAACATAAGAATAGCAAGCCTTGTGAACTGCACTGGTATCAAACACCCAAGACGACAAACAAGGCAGGGGAGGCCCCTCTGTCTCCAGAAGGACAAGAGACCATGGGACTCCCCGTGAGGTCTTTGGGGAAGAGGCAGACGAGGAGAGCAAAGCTGGAACTGAAACCAGCAGGTCAGCCAACTTAATTCAGGCAAAGACCACATACAAGCAAGGCTGCCAAGAGGCTTGTCACATTCCTCTGAATGTTCTTTCCAAAACCAGCCAGCCATTCGCTTCAGTTTTTCCACACCATCCCAACCCACCCAGCCCTTTGTATCTCTTTGGCTTCCTCCCAAAATAGCCCCAGTGCACAAAAGCCTACATGAAAAACAAAATCTAAAGATGTGCAATTTGAATGTCTGTGTCTCTTTTACTTTCATCTACCCTGTCTTCCACTCCTGTCCAACTAGTCTACTCAGAGTGAAAGCTCTGGGGGTCAGGGGATGTCTTATTCTGTGTACCTACAATTTGATTCTGTTCTTAGTTTGCTGCCAAGTAAAACAAGCTAAGAGAAAAAGGACAGTTAAGTATGAACAGTAGCTATAGTATAAAAACATCCTTGGTTTTGTTTCTTATAATTAAGAGGATGGTTGCAGTTAACAGAATAAACCAGTAGCAATGATGAAAAGGAAGCTGACATTGAACAAAACTGCAATTGCATGGCACTCTCTCCTAATAGCTCCTGTACCACAGGCACATACACATGAGAGTGTCAGAAGGTGAAAGCCTTTACAAGCAACCAAAGCATCAGGACATCAAATCTGATTCTGTGTCTAAACACTGTGCTGCTAGCCCAGGCCACACTGAAGTACATAACAGAGCTGCATTCTGAAATCTTAAGTATTTACATCTCCAACCACCTTTGCTTTTTTCTTTAACACATACAGTTACTATCTGCACAATCACTACAATCCAAAGGTTTAAGTCCTGTCTGTGGCAAGCTGGAATTCCTCCCCTAGCTGGGATAACCTCCCTTTGTTAGAACTATCCTGTAAACAAAAAATTTAAAGCCCATCTAAAATAAACACATGTAAAATGTATTAAAAAAAAATCTGTCACTTAAAAACTTCACAGAGGTCTTCTGCTGTTATTTCAGCGTGACTGCACTGGAATTACAGTAGCTGAGGATCTGTCTCCTCCTCACGTTCTTCCTGGCAGTGTACTGCAGAAGCTGCCCAATGCAACAGGCGTTCCTTTGGGTACCACAGTGGACAGCCTGGTTGCACACAGAACAGATGCTCTACAGCAAAGGGTTTTGTTTTCCCTTTTATTTCAATGGTGTTTTCCAGGCAAATCACACCAGAACAATTCCAATTCAACACCAGTGTGTAACTTAGATTCTTTCAGCCTACATTCAAAATCAGAATGTAGTCCAGAGGCTTCAACAGCTAATGCTTTAAGAGCAGGTCAGACCATCAACAGCCTTCTCTGTTTTTATACTCACTGGAGCACCTGTGTGTAAAAGATCACTTTTGTGTGTACTTCAAACCTGGCAAACCTCAGCAGGCCCTCTGTACAAATTCCATTGGAGAACACCAAGTGCTCAAGATGTATCCATAGAACAGCTTTTAGGCAACATTTTAACAATTCTAATTCTGGCCCAAAACAGGCAGCACAGAGGGAAAGGAGAAAAGGGGAAGGGGAGAGGTCTAAGAAAGTCACGCAAACTTCAGCTCAAAGATGAGTTCTACAGCTGGAACAGCTTTTAAGTTTGGCCTGGCTTAATCCAACAATGACCACTGCAGGTCTGAAATTGGGACACTGCAATGTGGAACTTGTTTATTACAGATTTCCAAAGTTGTATTCTTCCAGGGTGCCATGAACCGGTGAAAATATTACACCTGAATCCCATTAGGTACTTCTTTTCACATGCTATTTTTAAAGCGAAACCACCATTTTCTTGTAAAAGCCTCTAATGAGCTGCAGTAACATTCAATTTTCTTTATAAACTGCTCTGAAGTTAAAATGTGATTTGGCTTATTTACTTGACTCTGCGATATCCCAAGCATTAGTAAAAACACTGTGCTTTTTTCTCTTTCCTCTAATTAAGTAAAAGCAGTATCTATTAAGTCATTAACGTGATTTCATTCATAAATGTCTACCAGAATGCAACAGGATAATCTAAAAACTCTTACCTTGTAATACTGCCCCATGTTGACCGTTGGAGGAGGGTACTGCCCTGTGTTTTGCTGGCTTGGCATCCTTTGTCCAGGATAGTTGGGAGACGTAAGGGGTCTTGGAGGGTTGGGAGTGGGGTACTGACCAGGCTGGTTTGGAAACTGGCTATTTGGTCCATACTGCTGGTTTCCATAATTCGGCTGTTTCGTGACAGAGATGAAATAAGACAAAGATCTGTTGTATGCAAGCAGCTGTCTTGAATGGATTATTAGTATACATTATTAGTAGTATACATATATTAGAATACATTCAATAGTGGAATCAAAACAAGCACAAAAAAAAAACCTCCAGGTGAACACTCCTCAACTGAGTGCCACTCACGCCTAAACCAAGGCTCCGGTGGCTGGAAATCAATACTCACTCAAAAGCATCAAGGTCCCACAAATAACCATGTACCTTAACGCACCCAGATTCAGCCTTGCAGTGCTGTCGGAGGGCACCGTGCTTGAAGAAACCAGAATTACAACCAGATGCAATGTTCATAAACCCCCTGTGTTTTTGCAGGTGCTACCAGCCCCCACCATGGGGCTCCTTTTACAAATGGAGAATGGGAGCACAGAGAGAAAACATAACGTAACGAAAAATAATCTTGGAATGGGCAGAGAATAGAAGCTGTGTTGTTCATGGCTGTGTGCTCATCACAACTGCTCTGCTGGCCTTGTGCTAGGGTTTGTAGCAGTATCCTACAATTAAAGAGAAGCTATTACTAGTCATAAACAACTTTGCTAGTGCTAGCTAGTACTGTACTGCAGTTTTGGAATCAAAGTCATGAAAATGGAACTTTCAAGGTAATAAAATATCAATTTGGAAAAATCAAGTGATTAATAAGTTTCAAAAATGAAGCTTTCAAAACCCAAGAAGCAAATAGCATCTACAGGATCTGCAGAATTCCAGACCAGCAAGCATGTAACATTTAGGGCACTATTCAGTACTGACTTCTTGGTAACATGATCAGATTCACCTACAATGAAAAACCTGCTTCTGAAGCAGCCAAAAGGGATTTACAGTCTTCCTTAAAATATGAAATCTGAAGATAAAAATTATCTGAACAAGCCACATTCTGTGTTTTCTTAACTGAATTGTAGAGCAAGTGGCTATATTTATAGTGTGAAAAGCTTTCCCAGAGAAGCAACTCCTGCAAAAAAATTTCACTAATTTTATTAGGGATTTTTTTAAAAAAAATTAAAAAAAATATTTACTTAAAAAATAATAGTTTGCAGATCAGGAAAGAAATGTAGCTCAACAATATAGGTTTACTTTATTTTCTGCATGTCATGGTACTCTTTTCTGGGTGTTTTCTATAAACTCTTGCTACCATTAGTATAGTCAGGGCAGTATCATAATATTCAAAGCTCTACACCTGGAGTTATAGCTGCTGTTCTCTCAGTTTAATACAGAATGGCACCAGGAAATTCTCTCTGAAGCTAGCAACCAGCAGCTAGACTTGTAAAGACAATTGGGCACATACAGATGCTGAGAGAGAGTTGGTGGGGTTCTCAAAAGCATCTACTGTCCAATTCACACCAACTGGAACAGTAACATGCACTGGTACTTTTTAAAATCCAAAAGCTCATCTGTCTGCATCTTTGGTTGTCTAAATTTCTTTAAGATTTTGACCCAAGTGTTTTGCCCAAGGTCATAATCCAAGTCCATGGCAATGTAATTTTGTCTGCAAAGCCACTCAGACCTCATATAACAGCAAGAGAACTCCGACAGAAATACCACACTGCAAATAAACTTGTATTAGATAAATGCTGTCACAGAGGGATTGGAGTTCAATGTGATTTATATTCATCTCAGTGCCTATGAAAACCAAGCTTCAAGAACTTTGGAAAGCAATTGGTCTTCAAAATAAATGTTATTACTATTGGTATTTATACAATATATGCCCTGTATTGCTTTAGAACAATAAAACCATCCAAAAAAATGCAGATCACATATGTATTGGCCTCAAATGAAGTATTTCTCCTTCAACATCTCTTTTAAGTTGTCACGTTAAATAAACCCACTCCTGTGAAGGAAGTCTACTTAAAGTCTATGAATTCACCATCTAGTATGAGAATCTTAAAGTGACATGGTGAGGGCTCAGCTGTTCTTGGGCCTTTCTTGGTTTTGACAACTGTCATCTTGACTAACATAGCAAGGGCCAACCTGAACACTAGAAGCTCAAAGGGAAGAGCTGCTGCCACTCGTGTTTTCACGGCAGCATCACAACCAAGGCTGGAGCAAAGATATACGTATGTCACAGGGATGCACGCCACGCACTACCCAGCATGGTGCAACCTTCAGTCAAAATTATAATGTAGGCAAAATATACTTTATTTTATTACCTCTCCTGGGTATGGTCTCTTTATGCCCTGTATAGGCAAAGACTGGGGGCGCGGGCCTGGGTAGGCTTGCTGAGGCATCCTCTGCCCATGGGTACTGAAGGGACTCATTCCAGGAGGCCGAGGCTGGTTCATGCCCATGGGTGGCCCACTCATGCTGGAAGGCGTCATTCCTGCTCCCATGCTTGCTGGGTTCATGTTGCCTGGCATAGAAGCAGGGCCACGAGGACCAGGCTGGTTCATAAACTGGTTGTTGTAAGCCTGAGTTGGACCCATCTGGAAAGAGGAACAAACCTTCAACGGAAGAAGAAAAAAAAAAAAAAAAGAATAAAATGCGACATGCATTTAAAATGGGAGGAGGGAGCTGAACATGCTTTTGAGGCAGGGAAGAAGGGGAGGATTTATGTCGCATTTTCCTTTCAAAGGTCTCCAACATTTGATGGGGGTGATGTTACTTATAATAAAAGTCAACTGGAATTGTAGAACACATAAGAGAGAAAGACATTAAGTCTAAGGTAAGCAATTAAATTGTTTACATTGGCTAATCTACTACTATAAGGTAACAGGTTAGGAAGTTGGCTGTGTAAATACAGCACACCACTACAATTTCTAAACCGCTGTGCTTCTTTACATTACATGGCTTATGGGCCCATACACTTTAAAACTCAGAGATGTAAAACAGCTAAGGAGAAAAAAACCTGAATTGATCAAACCCTTATTTATTTTAGGAAAAAAATTATCTCATGACATGCTGGAGGCTACGGATCACCAGAAATGCACGTCTCATATAGCTGTTCTCACAGAGGACGTTATTAAAAGGCAAATCTCTTCCCTACTGTTGTTTCCTTGTTTGAAACAAAAAACCCAACCAACCAACTGTAGTTGGCAAAATAAACAATTACCCAAGCGGTACAAAACCTATTCCAAGATTCTGGAACATTTCACTGTGTACTCAAATTTAGAAGTTCACAGGGCTGGCAAAGACAGCAGTAATATATCATGTCAGACGCAGCCGTAACTTTGGGTAATCTTGCAGTTTTTTTAAGGGGCAATCTCCAAACTACAAAACACAGTTAGGCAAGATTTATTGGGAAAAACACAGGAGACCGACTCATACCTTCACACACATTCCAGCAGTTTCTCATAAGCATTTATAACCATGCTCATCTCATGCACAAAAGAAAAATAGAGTAGGCACCCTAACAAACAAGGGAGTAAGAAGGACAGCCCAATTCCCTGTAACAGTCCACATCAGGCAGGTACAAAGACGTAAGGGTTGCTCTCTTACCGGTCCATACTGGTTCATGTCCTTATTCTGTGTTTCCTGAAGGGCTGCTACAGTGGCTGTAGCTGTAGCTGTTGCTGTAGCAGCTGCAGCTGCAACTGCAGCAGCGGCGGCAGCTGCAGCTGGCTGGGTAAAATCAGCTGGCGGCCTCGTGTGTGGGGGGATCCCCATTCCTGCAGGGGTATTTGGGCCTCCGGGATAACTGAAAGGGAAAGAAAGAAAGAGAGAATTAAAACATGCCTGGTGGGTTTTGGTTGGAACATTGGTGTGGTCCTCATCTGGAGCTGTTCCAAACCCACGTATTAATGCCTAATGGAAGCCAGCAGGACAGGGAACTGGGTGTTTACACGAGCTACAAGTGTTGCTGAGGTGCAACTGTCACAGGACTGCCACCGGGACTGCCAGGCACCCCCAGCAGTTGTTCTGGGGGCGGTGAGCTGCTTTGCAGCTCTGTAGCGTACTGCAAAGCTGAACTGAAATCCTGAAAGTTAACGCGTGCTCCGTTTCCCCGTAGCGTAGGAGCAGAGAGCAGAGCAGCACTAACAGAGAGCCCCCTCCGCTACAGCGCGGCCAGCTGCCTCCGTGGCGGGTTGCGCAAAGTGTTCCCGGCGTAAAAGCATTCCTCCCTGACCCTTTGCAGAAAGGCCAGGGGACACCCAACGCAATCAGCTCTGCTGGATCCCACACAAGGTATTTTTGCAGTTCCTACCCAGCTCTCCTGCTGATCATAAGATAGATGAAGCTAAACCGTGCCTTTCCCACTGCAAGACATGAACTATCCTTAGACTATGGGCCAGTCTACTGTGCCCATTTTAAAGATGTTAATACAAAGCTGCAGAAACTTCCTGACTTGCTCAAGGTCACCCAGTAGATCGGAGATGAAAGAAGAGATAAGTTCCCCGAGTCCCAGGCTTACATTCACACTAGACTGACTATGCTAACAACCTTTCAAGCAGGCTTTGCAGAGGGACCCTTCAACAGCAGTTTCAGTTAAGTGCACTTACCACCCTTGTTTACCAAGCACAGACACAGAAAGTCAAAATGTAACAAAACCCAGGCTGTTAGTTTTGGCTTTATTTCACTAATGTGGCATCTACTTCCCCAAAATAAATACACAGCTTGACCATCTCTCTCCAACAAACATCTCTGCCCCCAACCCTTTTTGAATTCCTGCTGTGGAGTAAGTCTTTGGGCAGAAATATCCCACTGCACAGGAAGCTACTTTGCCTAAATACTCAAGTTTATTCCTCCATACGCACGTAGAAATTATACCATCAATACCTTTCACATCCTGGCCTTATTAAATGTTAATCATTCCTAAGCCTGTGGTCTGTTTAACAATCTCTCTTAATTAAAGCTTTATTTGGGGGGTTTATTAGAGCTAATTGATTGACCTAAACCATTTCCATTTACTGTGATGAATTTCACTGCAGTTTGGGCAGCTGATTTCCAAAGCTGTAAAAGCAGTACACACTTCAGTTAACCAGCACAGACCAGCTACTGAGACTTCACGTAATTAAAATAAGCCCGTGACACTTCTGCCAGGCCACTAAAGCTTCACCAACTATTTACATCCATTCTCCACCTCACACAAGGAAGTCTTACCTGCCACCAAAGCCTCCGCTTCCAGGATAATTGGGTCGCCCATACATGCCCTGCTGTATGTAGGGCTGAGTGGAGCCTGCCTTGGCGGAGAACTGTTGCTGCTGCCCAGCAAACTGAGGGGAATTGATTCCAGGGTTGCTGGTAGTCATCCCAGAAGCCATGGGATTTCCTGCTGGGTTCATAGGATTGTTAGCATTTGCCATTGGATTTCCCAGCACCTGTGAAGAGAAACATGAGAATAAGGGGCTGCACCTTGAACTACCTCAAGCAAATTAAGCTGATTTGCTGCAATCAATAAATTAAAATATAACTACCCTGTACTGTGAGCTCTAATGAGCATACACCTTGTTGATGTCTCCAAGAGTTCCTGATCTCTAATTATCTTTCACAGGAGAATTTTAACTAGATGGAACTCAAACCAACACACTTATGAAAAAAGTTATGATAAAGACCTGGTGGAATCATACTCTGTAGGTGACTAATTCATCCGATTAAGAGAAAGTACAAGCTTTTTCATGTAGGACTTCGAAAATTTTTTGAAAATTTTTGAAAAAATTGAATTTGCAAATATTTGGTCCCACTTGTACACTGCAAAGGATACTACAGATTCAAAACCCATGAAATAAATTTCAGTGGCTTAACCTTGTCCTTGAATCTAACTCTTTCTAAAGCGTATAGAAGTCCATCACTTGTTTTTATTGCTTCTTAGAAAAAGAGAGTCCTCTGTTCTGTTTTTAAAAGGATTTTGTTTGCTTGTTTAAAGCATATTTTTTTTTCCATTAAACCAAAATTGCTATGTTTTCCATTGAGATGTTCATGGATCACCTGCATGGAAATCTGCCTCCTACTTGGGAAGAAATTCAGTGGTCATGATCCTTGCACAAGACCAAGTCATCAGCTCTGGGAATGTGTGAGAGGGAATAGGTGAGCCTGGCTCATTCCTTTCCCTCGGGGAGCATGAAGCCTTCGGAAAACTGTCACACATTTCCATCTGCTCTGAAAAGCTACAACCGAGCTTCAGGTTCCAGAGTTTCACCCTTCCTTTGCAGTGATTGTGAAGAAGCATTTTCTTTTTACCGAAGTACTTGTATTATTTCATTGCACATTCCCCTGAAGTACCATGAAGAGTTCAAGTTTTCCTGACAAAATAAAGCTCTTGAGCCTTCCCACCCAGTCCTTTTGGCTTTTTAAGCGTGAAAGATTTCCACAAGTAACTGTGTTTCCATTTTCTGGCCAATGTATAGATCTATGTGTTTACTCCGGTGTTCCTCTCCCACGTGGGATATCTTTTCCTTTAAGGTGTTAAAAAGAAATCAACAATAATAAATGATGTTACAGAGCCTGTAACTGTTTCCTCTCTATTTTTTGAAGAAAGATTTTGCCACAAGCAGTGCTTACATAACTGCCATTTGAGTATCCATATGATTTGGCCCCTGAATAATTTATTTTTCAAATGGCTCAATCCAGAAAAAAATTGTTAAATTTTTTGACCAAAATGAGTAAGAAAAAAAAAATCCACAGAAAATTTTGAACAGAATCTAATGTCACTTGATTTGAAAAAGGTAGAAAAGGCAGGTTAGATTTATGTACCATTTTCACTCACTATAGATGGTGACGTGTTTGGAGCACTTCACCTACGGTCTAAGAAAAGGCCAGTCTGTCTGAGAGCTTGATTTGTGCCACACCCCGTGGAGAGCACACTATCACAAATAATTGGCACCTCCTTCTTTAAAGCTGCTTATTTTTGTGTAGCATAATTCAATATACATTGCAGAAGGGAAAAAGAGGTAAGAGCAGAAAGAACCAAATGAAAATCCATTAAGTATGGCTCTCACCTGGAAGCCATGATCTCATGCTTTTCCTCCAATGCATATTGAAACATTTTTTGCAAAGTAAGACTCTGCAAGGAGCACAGCACCTCAGCCCGGGGATAGACTTGGCACTGGATTTCACCAGCCCACAAGCATGACACAATCCCAGGTAAAAGCAACAATAACCATCATTTGGTGAATCTAGCTAGACTTTTTATTTTTAATAAAAACAACTCTCCAAATTCAATCTGAAATTCCCAAGAGGTTTGGGATTACCCCAGAATCATGCTTTCAGTGTTGAAACCACGCAGTGCAAAAATATATGCTAAACCCAAGCCTGACATCTGCATGCAGCTGAAGGAGTTACTGACTCAAGCTCTTAGACACCTCCTTTCCGATGCCACTCAAGAGGACATGACCGGGAAAAAAATGCACCAGGTACGACCCAGAGAACACAGACACTGTTACCGATCCCAAGAGGATTTTCCAAAAAGTTTTCTAGTTTGCAAACATTTGTGAAAACCTGCATCAAGAGCGGGGAGAGAGGATAAAACCCAGCTTACCTGGCTTTGAGAGGTGTTAGTCACACCCCATACTGTGGTGACCACTGATAAAGAGCCTGGGGGCTGGTTGGTATTTTGCTGCCAGGGAACAGAATCGTAAGGGAAAGACCCATCACTGCAAAAACAAATGTTTACCAGAGTGAGATTTGGGAAGTTTAAACAGTGGCAAGTTGCTGGTAGGGACAAAGGGATTAACACCTGACAGTATCTTAACTCTCCACTCCTCCTGCTATAAACCTAGTACTCTCAGAGTCATAGTTTCTTTAATAGCAAGGTGATCATATCAAAACCATACAGAATTAATTAATTAATTTCTTAACTACATTGAGGCACAAGGCTTTTACCATAAAGGTCTGTTACCAGTGAAAGTAAAAATAAACTCAGGGGCAGAGTTTCAAACAAGGACACTAAGCAAGTTGCTCAGAAGCACTTATTTTTCACAATCCATCTCAAGCTCTTCAACAGCCACTGCTTCAGCTGCCTTGTATCTATTCAATTAGATTTAGAGACCAGACTGCAGCTCCACTGTCTGCACCGGGTCCCCAAACGGCCAGAAAAGCCTTAAAGGAATAGCAGTTCAACATAATTTTAAAAAGTAAATTGAAATTCAGATAGTGTTCTCCTGCACGATGGATAAGCTGCATGCCAAAAACAGTATTAGCTAATCAGCGTTCTAGAAAATCAACTGCAGATATACAACACATCTTTGAGATAAATATGTGGATGAAAGGATAGAGTTTTTCCATTAGCTTTGTCCACAGACACCAGCAAACATTTCTTACAGTTCTTCTCACATGAAAGCATCGATGGTTCCAAAATGAACACAGGATAGGTACACATCTAGTGTAATTAATGAAATACGTTAAATCCAGTGAAAGTACTATTAATCACATAACTGTAAAATACATTCCACTTGAAATCTGCTTGTTCTCATACTATTAACTTGCAAATTAATTTCCATTTCCTTATATGTACTTACTTACACATACTTCCTCATCTAGATATATATACATATACACCATCTAATACACGCATGTATTGCTGTCTCACTTTCACACACCACTGACTTGTATTTTATGTCAAGAACAGGATTTTTGCCTTGACTACCAGCTATCACTGGAACTCTGCACCGGGCTACCTTGCCTAAAGGATCCATACAGGTTCCATGAGGGCTCTATCCATGTTCTACAAAGCCTGCACCATGAAACACCACACAATTAACTCATACAAGGCACGATGAGACAACCAACCTGCTGAAGTGCTAAAAAGGGCTCTTTTTCGAGCTGGTTCTCCCATGCCCCCAGATAATACCCCAGGCTTGGACCACTTCTTTTTTTTGTGCTGTGAGCCAAACTCAAGGACCACCTATGTGTTCACTCCTTAGCCTGTTCATAACACACAGTGAAATCATTTAAGAACAGGAATTGCACTGCACAAGGTGCACACGCATGTGATAAAAACTGCCTATGCCCAAGTAACAATAACATAATGCTAGCAACAGCAAGTGTGCAAGGTAAAATGAAACAGTGAGTACGTTTTACAAAAAACTAAGTCATTTCAAACAAATTACATAAGGCTGTGCTAGCACAACAGCACTGTATTAGAAATTACTGTGAATTTGAACTGATCTACTTGTTTCAAAATACCCAAACTGAATTAAGCAATAGAATCACACATGGAAAAATTAATTAAATTAGGGAAAAGACTAATTTCCCCTAACAAATAATTAGTGAAAATTAATGGAAAATAGTAACTCTCTGTAAGATGGTTGACATGTAATGTCTACGTCAACAGTGTCCATATAAAACGATGTATTAATAACGGCGTATTTAACTGTGCAATCAGTAAGTCCTCCTAGCCCATTTTTCTTTAACATATTTTCTCTTAGAAGGTTGAAAATCTTGCCCCTCTCATTCAGAGGCTCAGACAATGGCTTCAGTGACTAATATTTGCAAGTGACGCAACGCTTCGGCAAGTCCCCTCCACCAGCACGCAGACAAACGATGACTAACCCAGAATTTGTGACTGCTATTAAGCCTTCCTCTTTCTTCCTGCTCTGAATGATGCCTCCTGCTTTACTTCCTTCTCTAACTGTTTTTGATGATGTCTGCTCTGTGATTTGTTTGGGTATTTATGGCACATATGAGTGTTTGCATACTTCAATGACTACAAAGAAGCTCTCTCCATGACACACGCAGCGAAAGGACTCACCACAGCCATTCCTCGCTATTCCCTGCTGATGTGTTGTGGACAGGTAATAAAACCTGAGGGACAAGGCAAATATTCTGCAAGTATATGAGTAAATAAGATGGGTAGTGATAGGCAGAAATCAAACCACACAGAGTCACTGAAGGTTCGTCTAATGCAAATATGCTGTACGATTTGTACACACACTCAAACTTGGAGCTAGCAATGCCTTAGCCTACTGTTAAGAAGTTATAACTATTTCTTCACTTTCTTTGCCTCCGAAGCATGGTTCTCTTAGCCGTTCCTCTCCTTTGCAGTAGAGAGAAGAGATTTCAGGTGTTACTTGTCCATACTTTCCAATGGTAGAGTCAGAAGATTTGTTCAGTGGAAGGTTGCACTGGGTTCTCAAAGGTTATACAATCACTGAATCTAATTACAAAGCAGAGTAAATCACTCAATTTTTACTGTATTAGCTAAAAATGGGTGACACCTCAAGAAACCGTTACTGTTGACACACAATGAAAGCCTTCAATACAGGACCCAGCGTAACACCTGAAAGTCAGAAAAACAGAAGGTACAGATTTGTTGAGAAATTTGTTGTGCACACTGAACCAGATGACTACCACACATCCAACATCAGCTTTAAATCGCAGACAACATTCATATCAGAAATTACGGCGACACCAAAATACTGACGTGCCTTGCAGAACATCAACATACCCTTGATATCAATATACATCATCATATACAACATCAATATACACTTTCTGCACCAGACCTCACTTCACTCAAATGTTGCTTTAGTTACCCCAATGAGAAATACACAGCATCCTCGGGGTTTGCATTCTCCAGCAGATACGCTGGCCCATCACCAATTACACGCATGCTGGAGTATGACTTCTGCCATACTGGATACAATAACCACCCTGCCTCCATGGCATGAAGGCTTCTTTAGTTTCAAACAGTAGGAGATGCTGGAACACGTGCCACTCAACTACAGGATTATTTATCCCTCCACTTCGCTGTTTCAACTTGCATTTCTGTCCTTAGACAACCCAAAGGAGTACTCCTACCATCAAAGGAAAATCCATGTAAGTACCGTAATGAAACGCGACCAATCCAATTCCCATTTGCAAAAGAGCAGTGGCTTTCAGCTGTTACTATATATATATATATATATATATATATATAAGAGCTGCGAATTATCCCAAAATCCCTTTCTTTAAACTTGAAAATGGCAGCCAATAGAGAAAGAAGCTTCCACCTCTCCAGCCACAGCGAATGCTGCCCACGACATTGTTCCTGTTGAACGGTACAAGGGTAATTAAGTCTCTCACTACACCCTGGAGGGCAGTGAGTCAGTTTGGGCTCAGCTGGAGTCCACTAAAAGTGTATTGACTAAATTTATAATAGTGTTAATGAACCTATACATACTACTGGTCAGCGTTAAAGGCCAAACAGCAGAGGAAGCCATAGAGCAAAGAAGAAATGGAGGGAAATTACTTCTCAAACTATGATGTAGTGAAACTGCAATCAAGCAATAATGAGGAAGGATTTCTTAGCTGCTGGCAAATGTACTGAAACCACCAGTAATACAACACTCATGCCAGAGAGGTACATCAGTACTTAGGTCTAAACAGCTTTTCTTAATCCCAGTACTAGGAAAACAGAACCAGTCAGATACCCAGATATCCAGCCTCTTTGGAATAGTTACAGACTTCATGTCAGATGCAGACAGTTAGTTCTAATAAAAGTTGCTTCATAAAAAGTGACATCCATATAGTAAATTAATACTAGTGAATCACTGTAATTTATACATGAATTGTGGCGTTATTTGAAAATGCTGTATTTTAAATACGTTTATGTTGTCATTAATGCAACTGTATGTGTATCTGATACTCCGTTTACGTGCCTTCATTGATTGAGGAAGAATACACATGGTTTAGTGAAGCACATATCCCCCTAAAGCCGTGGTACTTTACGTGTGGTGGAGTAGGATAAATACTGGAATTACGCCTTCCAGTGATTTTCCACAGCCCTTGTTGAGAAAGCCAGGTGCTAAACCACCTTTAGAAAACATCCATCTCCATTTTAAACACTGAAAATCTGTCAACTACTACTGAAAAGCACCAGACATTAGCTTTCCCAAAAAAACCCCCACCAACTTTTCACTGCAAGCCCAGGCATCAAGCTTCTAACAACTGGGCTTTCAGTGGCTAGTTTCTGTTGCTAGCCCTCAAGCCAGCTTTACAGTTTTGCAGGGGTCTTTAATGTTTCTGAAGCACAGTCATGCCACCTGACTGGTAGCTGACACACCGAGTCCACAGAGGCCTTTAAATTTACTGACTCTATCAAACTTCTTCAGCCGACACCAAGATGAGCAGGTAATTGCCAGCATAACACTGACTGTCATTTCTCCCCTGCCTTCTTTTGTCACACATGGACACCCAGAGAGGAGAGCATCTGATGAGAAGGAGAGGTGTCAAGAGATCTACCCAGGCCAAACACGCCTCTGCAGTTACACAGGGTCACAAATCAGAAGGGTCCAAATACAGCCCAATTGCAGGTCCCTGATCTGCTCGAGTCGTGCTCGCTGGCAGCTCTGTGCCTGCACCTTCTTCTGCCTCTGCAACTGTCTCTGGGCGCAGGTACTCAGGGTGCCCAGCACCCCGTGGCTGTATTCTTGGCTGGAGCCTCTAGGTGACACTACTTTAATACAAACTAAACCATAACAATTCCCAAACAAGGCTCCCTGCTCCTGCCTCACCCCTCTTTCCCCCCTAAACCCTCACCCACCTGCAGAGGAGAAATGTCACAAACGCCAAGATCAGAGCAGGAAACCAAGCCCTGGGTGACGGCAGCACCAACACACGCGTTTCATGCCTGTATTGCCCCACAATTCAGGCAGCTTAGCTGCCCTCGGTCAGGTTTAAGTTTTGTTTTATTTGGTTTTCTCAAATGAACGCTACTCACATAGCTTTAATTATTCATATGGATTCAGTTAGCAATCCTTCTTGACCAGGGCACCACCATAAACTTATTTTAAGCACGCTCTTATTTCAGAAAAGGACTGTTCTGCATGGTGCAGTGCAAATACTGAATTTGAACTGCCTTTCTGGTGTTTTCATGTTATGGAACAGGCAGGAATTTCACCACATTTTCATAATTTTCTTATCAGTACAAACAAAACCTTTTTTAAAAAGAAAAATCACAAACCACATGGAATACTGTTAGTGGTTTCCTGTAACACTAAAACACTTATCCTGTAACACTTCACCTTATTTTATCCCAATTCAATAAACTTGGAATCCTTTACAATCTACTCATAAAAAACAGATCAAATGGATTTCTTTTTTTTTTTTAATTTCTAGTAAAATTTCCACTGAAAAGATCCTTGGCCTTGACTACTAATTTGAAAAGAACAATGTGACACCTGAAAGCCAAAATCTGTTTCCACTTACTGGCAATCAGTAAAATTTCAGAGACATGATTTTGTTCTCTTCTTTAAAACCCCAGATGTTTAGAAGGAAAGATGTGACTTCTCATTTGTCATTGAGATTCTTTTTCAGGTGAATAAAACCAGCGTCTCACCAGCTGAGACACACGCACCATCTTCATAAGTCTAAAGTACTTGGCCAAAGTGTTTTAACTTTAAACACATAAAATTAGTTTTTAGTCACGTTAACAGATATTAAAACACACTACTACTAAAAAAATTTTCATAACACAAAATTTAACCAAGCTATCCCTTTTTTGTGCTGTGTTTTCCATAGACAGCGCTCTACACAATCCATCCTCAGTTCATGTGGAGAAACATAGCAGAGCATGGAGCCAGGCATGCAGAAAGGACACGAAGACCACTTACAGTCAGCAAGGCAACATGAAGGCATACTGTAAAGAAAACAAGAATTATCTACCTCTGTACATCACACACCACCGTGAAGCAAACTAAAAGCCAATGTTGTGTAAGGCATTTACATTAAAGATGAGGAAAAAAGAACGCCGTGCAGAGTAAGTTTGTATACTAATACCAGCTCTGGATGACTAGCAGGAATTTACTTTTGACTGATACCACTGGCATGACAAACATCTTCCTCGAATGCATTCCTCTACCTAATATTATTATTTGAAGAATTTTAAATTATACCGGTACTAAGGCTCCATCATGTTTTTCACTAAACATGTAACACAGAGCCCCATCCAAATCATTAGGTGTTTTCATGTAACCCAAAAGTGAAAAAAAGCCAGTTTGGAAGCATTCTGCAAAACTTTATTTCCCTCTACTTAATGGCATGATGCCAAATATTCAGAGCTTACAGGAAAAATATACTACGCCAAAAATTATCCCCCTACAATTTCTCAAGTCTGTTGTTTCCCTTCACTCTTTCCAACTGGATGAATACATTTTCCAACCCTTTGGAAAGCTCTGATTCTCCCAAATCCAAATGTACAGAAGATCCATACCTAGTCCTTCCCTACTGAGAAAGAATTACCTCAGGTGTTGTTTCGGAACTGGATGTTGCCTGCACCAGGCTATGAGCAATGTAAACTGAAGAGGAAGATTGAAAGTGGTCAGAAATTTCCTAACTTGTTGTAAAAAGAAAGGCGACTCTTTTCTGGCAAACCGTTGGAAAACACAGCAGCATCCTGACCCCGTTCTAGGTGAGCAGATGCAGGTGAAGCCATCAAAAGGTGAAAGCAGCAAACCATTTAGCAGCTCAGTGGCTTGGATGGCACCTGCAGCTAGCAGGTGGCTATCACCCCCTGCCTCTGCTCTTTTAAATATCAACACACGCGTTTACAATAACCATTCATGCAGCCACACGCATACGAACAATCCAGCCGCTCGCGTGGAGACTGAGATGGCAAAATCGAGCTGGCAGTTCAGCAGGTAATACGAAGTACCTCGGAAGCTGAAAGCCCTGAACTTTTTCTTTATAGTCCTGACAAGGCCTGTGAGGCCTGGATGACTTATGACTGCACGAGGTGGGAATGCTGCCTTCCATTTCGCACTGGGTTGCTACAGGTCAGGCTGTGACATGCTTGCTGCTGCTTCTTGGCACCTTACTCTACACACAGGCTCATCAGTTAGAGCCGTGCCTGCAAAGTACCACGCTGCCGCTCAGCAAGAATTAGCGCATCTGAATCTAACCTCTGAAATCAGAAAAAAATCATCAGGCCAAATAATGAGATTAATTCTGAAGTTTCTGAACCTGCAGACACCCGCACCCTCCTGCATACACACACAGTCCTGCTACATTATAGATTTCACATATGTCCACGCACACGTGTGTGTGCGCACGCACACAAAGATACAGAGATAACGCAACTTATTTCTGTCCATGTGGAAAAAACGATCACAGCTATGCAGGTAAGAAACAAAATGCTACTGAGCCCCGCTCCTGCCTCAGAAGCAGCAGAAAGGGATACCATCGTCTGACATTATGGGACTACAGCATCCATCCGATCAAAGGCAAAAAGATTAAAGCATCACACCCAGTTCTATTGTCACACACGTAGACCATGCAACGCATTACTACAGCCCAGATTACAGTTACAAAATCCACCGGTAACAGCCCTGTTATTAACATGCCACCTGTTACCTTTTTCAAAATGCTGAAATTATCTTATGATCGTTTTCAGCTGGACAAATGCAGTTTAATCTTTATTGCATCTCACAGCACAGACCTGCTTCATCCATGTCTTATTTATCTCACGTGTGTCGGAATGCAACCCCGAGCCCTCAGTCCCCCCCTGCCACCAGGCATTCCTTCTGCCCTGCTTTATCAATATACCTGGGTTTCCATATCCGACTGCTCCTTTACAATAAAAAACACACCCACCCAGTATTCTACCATTGCCTGTTGCCTTGGTAATCCAAATGCCTGGGTACTCGCTGATTATCGGCGAATGAGACTCGCATTGTTCACACCGCAGCGCGTCTGCTATGTTAATGTGAGATAATGGCAGCCAGAAGACTCCTTTTGTTCCCAGCTTTGCTGTTTATTCATAGTGCCTGGAGGTCAGCGACTGCTACAACAACCGGGGAAGGCACGGCTGAAAGCGTGAGCAGATTCCACTTCTGCTTTTGCCTCTGAGACAGGGGGAAACACCAGCAGCCCCGCACAGCGAGAAGGGCACCGGGAGCTCTGCAGTCTGACTCACGCAAGGTGTAGCAGGCGGCTCGGAGGAAGATTTGATGGACTTGCACTTCCGAGATTTTAGATGAAGCTGATTTACGCTCCCCGACAACAGCGAAAAGCGCTTTCTTCTAGAGGCGCGGCGGGGAGGGCGGCGCGGGGGCACTTCCTGCCGCCGCCATTTTGTCGGCGGACGGGAGGAGGAAGCGTCGGCTCCTGCGCGGAGGCAGCGGCCAGGCCCGGCCCCGCGGCCCGCGGTGAGTGGCGCCGCGCTCGCTGCAGGGCGGGCGGCCGCTGCTTTCCGAGGCGCCGAGCTCCGCTCTGTGCGCGAACCGCCGCGAGCCGGCGGCGGGTTCCGCGATGAAGCCGCTCTGAACCGCGCAGTAGTTGCATAGCACTGCTGCAGGCTGCGTGCTCTCAAGTGATCGCCGAGTTGACGTTACTTACTTCTCGGAGTGGTTTCTGTGCGTCATGTGGCATCGTTGCTTTCTCTGGTTGGACGGCCTGAGCTTTCCCAGTAGAAGAGGGATCCTTCTATTTCTAATTGAACAGAGTGTTCTTAATAAGTTAATGAATTTATTGTATGAACGATAAAAGAGCTTTTCAATATGCTCGTAGGCTAGTGCAAATACTCTTACATGCATTGGTTTGCAGCGGGTTTGGTAGCCATGAATATTCTTTTGAAGAAAAGTTGTTTACTGAATATTCATGAAGAGTTGGAGGAAAAAGAGGTCGTGAATATGAGCAAGTCTGATTTGGTGGGGGTTCTTTGCAAAGAGACAGGCAGGCATTCTATTTTGCTGTTGTCATGCAACGCTTTTTTTCCACTTCTAATGACATTCACATTTAATTCAACTATAAGGTTTACTGGAAAACTGCAACTCGGGTATTTACCTTTTTAGAAAATTATCAGTGTTTCTCTGCTGCCCGTAATTCCCGTGACCTGTGACTGAGAATGAGTCAGGTATTTGAACAAAACAATAAAACTGAACATAATTCCTTCTTCCCTCAATGCGTTCACTTTTCTGATCAAAGATATGAAGAAAAATTTTGATCAGAACTTTGTCCCTTTTTCTTAAAAATCAGCTGTCAGCAGGCTACAGCTGGGGAAAAAAAAGATGAGAAAAGCTCCCTTTGGGCTTTTAATTTCCTGACAGTTAGAGAAAATAACTTTGGATTTTACCCTTACTTTCAAAAAAAAAAAAAAATCTTTCTTTTTTCCTCTAGAAATCATGATACTTTTCACATTTACAGACATCTATAATTTATGATACTTTTGGAAAATTTGGAACAACACAAATATCCAACTGATTTAAAATTCAAATACAGTATGTAGAGGTACAATAAGAGAAAGGAATGAGTTAAAATACTCCATGCATTAGAGAAGGTTATCCCAACCAAGCTTGGACAGAACGTAACTTGGATGTTTTAAAAACTCTTAAATAAAGATATTTTAAATAATAGAGAAGACATTTAAAATTATAAATGGCATCAGTATTTACATCACTAAGTCCTACTCACTTTCTATGGCTACTGGATGCCCATGTGTGATTTTTAAAATGTCTGCCAATCTGTTTAATTATTTTTAGCAATTAAGGTTGTAATTTGTGGATGTTGCTTCAGCTTCTTGCCATGTTGACTGATGTCTCAGTGTGTACAATCTATGTCATGCCATATGTTCCTTGCTAGCTCCTATTAGGCAGAATGATTTTTTTCTTTCTAATCAGGTTTTTGCTGGTACATGTTTCAGGAGAAAACAGAAAATCAAAATGTAGTGGGTCTGTTTCTCCACTGTTCTGTTCCTTGTGTCCCTTTCTGCTAAATGTGGCAAGTGAATACAAATTGCCAATGAACTGAGAACTCTTGTTTGCATGTTCTTCTGTGCCCACTTTGTCCAGGTAAAAACAGTTCAGAAGGCGATAAGCCACTGAAAGACCAATCCAGTGTGGATTCACTGGCTTTGACAGATCACTCTCAAATTACAAGCACAAACCACTGATTTTACTGAGTCCATAGGAAAAAAAAAACCACCCAAAATCTTTATGCTTTTTATACCTGCTTTATGGCTGAACTCATGTAGGTCGCTTCAAGGTGGCATGCAGTCTTTTTTTGACTGTAAAATAGAAACAACTGAAGCCATGGCATGTATACTTACCTGCCCATGGAGTTCGCTGTGGATAAATGAGCGTGCTGGAGCAGAAGCATTTTAGAAAGAGAGTGGTTTTAGGAAGTTTGCAATTCTCTTAGTCCAGGAGTCCTTTTTGTCGGTGAAATAAGTTATCTGGTTCCCATTTTTAGCATGTTTATATAAGAACAGAAAAGGGGAATTCCTGTCTCAGAGGTTTTGTTTTTATTTTTCTGGTGGAGACTAACTGTATCTTTACACGTTGATACAGTGTCTGCTGTGGCTGGTTGCTAAATTAAATTTACTTGATGGGCTGCTTTTTTGCATGTATAAGGGTGCTTTTGATCAAAGATAGAAAAAGATAATACAGATGATAATTTTGATTGGTGAAATATAGGAGACACTTCTAAATGTTTTTCAAGCGCCCATTGAAAAAGCAAAAAAGCCACAAACGTATTAGCAGCACTAATTAGTAGTGGGGAGCCCTGGATTTTCTAGGGTGGAAAACATTTTTAACATTTGTTCAGAAGCTTCAAAGCTTGATTTTAAGAGCTTAAATTTTCATGATAGGAACTGAAAGGTGACAGTGACAAAAAGTAAACAACATTTGCATAGCAAAATCAATTTGAGGAGTAAATTTATAAATGTTGCAAATGAGGGAGAAAGCTCATTTCATTTTTAAATCAAGGTCTCCTCCAGAATTTAATTTTTTTTCCTTGTAGTCTTCTGTAAAGGCAATTTTATACAGTCCTTTCATATTAATATTATTTCATATGAGCTTTATTTGAAAAGCAAGCTTAGGTATCAACTATAACACAGATCCACATTTGGTAATTGTTAGTGCCTAAAACTGCTAAGGACAAATACATATTCTTAGTTTCACACTGCAAATCTTATCATTAGTCCCTATCTCTTGGGTATGTTCTACACGTGTGTACGTACATGCAGACGTGCCACAGATTCTGATTAAAAATCCAGTGCTATGGTACTAAACCTGACTAAAAAATCTACAGCGAAGACCAAAGAGGGCAACATTGCTATGCTCTTTGGCTCACTGCAGGCAAGATAGTCCTGAAGTAGAACATTAGTTCTTGTTAATTCGAGTTACTGTTAATTCAACACCTGTAAGCAGAAAGAAGCTTTAAGTACTTTTCTGAAGTAAGTTAAAATCCCAACTTCAGAGTTATAGATATGTTGGAATTTGAACAATAAGAAGTATAATAGAAGAACTATAAATATAAATAATATAAACATAAGCATTCCAAGGGAACACACTTAGTTTTGATCCAGAACATACCCAAGGCTTTATATAGAAGCAGCCTAGAAATCCGCAGCCTAACCAGTCTGGCATACAGCATCGTATTTCCAAGCCTATAACTAAGTCTATACTATTAAAATCAGCCTGACTCAAGAGTGCACTTTGAGACAACACTGACATTCACACATAAAAGAGGCTTTTGAAGATAACTTTGACAACAGCTTCATAGCTGATGATACTGAAAAAGACAAAATATCAAGGCTGCCTTTCTACTGCATCTTGACTAACAGGTATGTTTGATGCCATCTTGGACAACAACCTGCTATTCTTGATCTGTGGGCTGTTTCACTTGTGTCCTTAGGCTAGTGGGAACTGTAATGTTTCTGTTTCCAATGCTCTTCCACTAAATCAGAATTACTTGGGCAGCTATAAAATGAGCCTAATGTGTACTGTGCTAATGATTAACTATTAATCAAGTGGATTGCGGTAGCGCCTAGGGACAACTGAGATTCAAGCCCCATTACGTAAGTCACTGTGCAGTTCTTCAAGAAAGCTGTAGATGGGTTTTCCCTTTTAAAATCAGCTGTGCTGTCACCACATCCAGGCTGGTTCTGCTTTTTACCTTTCTATCCATCCCTCCAAATTCAACACCTTTGACACTTGAACTGCTAAATTCATGTTGTGTGGCTCCGTCTGCTATTTGTTTTCTGAAGCCCTATAGGAAAGGGGAAAGGTGCTGTTGCAGGACGCATGTGACTTCAACCTACCTGAGAAGTATTAAAATGCAATATTCTGAACCATTTGAAATCAGTTATTTTACTGTAGTTTTAAGCAGATAGTTTCTCCTATGTTACTGGAGTTTTTCAAACAATCAAAAGTTGTAACCTGAAGTCTGCTAGATTTACTCCTTCGTGGTGCATTTTGGCAGCAGGAGGGATGCTTACACAAAAGATACCATGCTCAATACATTTTTGGCACAGTCAGGTGGCCATCATGAGTCACTAAGGCACCTGCTGTAAATCAGCCTGTTACACTGGCATTCTCAATTGCCTATGAATTCCAGATCTCACTTTCTTACCTTATCACTTTTTGGCAGATAACTATCAACAGGTGTGATTACCTGTGATAGGGAGCATGTAGTGATGATGGTTAAAGGCTTTCATGAAGTCCTTAAAAAGACTTTTTTTCAAAGAGTGTGAGATATTTTATAGTTAACAGTTGTTTTTGATTAGAATCAGTCTCTTCTCCTGCTGTTACCATTCCCACTCATCTGGAATCTGAAAAATAAGATGAAAACTGCTGGAAGAATACTGAGTCTGATGTTATTTTCATGAAATACTGTGGGAACAGTTCCATAATAGAGCAAGTGACAAACAGCCACATTCCAGCTGGCAGAAGGAAAAAAATGACGGATGAGAAGGGAGGGTGACTGGCTTCAGAAGGAAATATTAACTGAAGATGGGAGAGGAGAATAAGAAATGAATAAAGTGTGAAATGTGAGAGGGAAGCTGGGAAACACAGTGTATCAAGAACAGAGAGAAAAAGTTGCAGGAGAAATTGAGAGGAAAGTGAGACAGGTAACGGAGCTTTTTGTGATGATAGTCTAAGAAATTCATCAGAATGTCAGAAGATAAAAGCAAAATTAGGTGTTCAGGAGTAGATGAAAATCAGCAAGTATACTTCACATAAAGTACTTAAAAATTGAGGAGAAAATGTAAAAGAACAATAAAAATTATTGGGAAATCTAAACAGTGTTTGAATACAATCTATATGTAAAATAAGAATACAGAAACTGATTATCTGTTTTGGGGAACTGTTATAATTACTCACTTGAACTAGTGTAGCAGGCAAGAGAAACTCTTCAGTTCTTATTCACCACTTTGTAAATGCTTCCCTTCTAAAGAGATCATTCCCTGGCATCTAAGCAGTCACCTTTCATTGCTTGACACCTATATCCCTGGGGAAGGGTTTGATGAACTTGTAAACAAGACCTATGCTTTGAAGTTCAGATGAGCATGAGAGCAGACAGCAGACATCACATATGTGCACCGATGGTAGGAGTTCATAGTAGGACTCCTGTCCAAAAATGTGAGTGACTGTTTGCAAGGATGTGCTACATGTAATTTTGCTTTCAACTGCATCAGCTTTGGGGGGGGTGGGGGTGGGGGGGTGGAACCAATAAAAAACAACACCCAAACAAAACAACCACACATCTACACTATGAAGCTGGTCAGAGCTTTATTTAGCTCCATATCTTTGGAAAAGCATCAGGTGTATTCTATACTATTCCTTAAATAGGGCAGATTCATTGACTGACGCTCAGCAGTGCTTGATGTATACCTGAACACAGAGCGTATATTATAGATATTCCCAGGGCCGTGTGAAAAAAAAGCTGTGACAAACACTTCTGACACCTCAGTGTGGATCCCTTTGCCAAAAGAAAGAAGTTGTAAGAATTTATTTTCCAAGCCTGGCATGTAAATACAAATCTGCTTGAAATCTTTTGTGCTGGTTTTGGCTGGAGTAGAGTTAATTTTCTTTGTAGTAGCTAGTATGGGCTATGTTTTGGATTTGTGCTGGAAGCAGTGGTGATGACACAGGGATGTTTTCAATATTGCTGAGCAGGGCTTGCACAGAGCCAAGGCCTTTGTTGCTCCTCGCCCCACCTCACCTTTCCATCAAAAAATGACAGGGTCTAAACTCCCCTGAGAGTGTATGGATTCATTATCATCATGTGAATCAGTAGATAATCATAGAAGGAGAGACAAAAGCAAATCCACATACTTTGGTGGCTTAAATTCCTTAAGGCCCACATGAATTATTTGCATGAGTTACAACATTTTGGGTTTTTATGAAATTTATGCCAAGGGTTTTGGTTCTGAAATAATACGGAAGTATAATGAAAATAAATTTCTTTGTAAAATTTCCAATGTTCTCCACGATCAACTTAGCTTCCCTCATGGGTTTTGTTCTTGCTTTAGGTTATGGTTGAAATTAGTAAAATAAAAGGCAGATGATAATTTTGCAAAGTTAATTGAAGTTTAATGAAGTTCAGAAATTTCAAGTTAAGCTGAAACTATATTCAGAATTTTCAGGTTGCTTTATATTTTCTTTTGAATTGCTTATCATTCAGGAATAGGTGAATGCCTGAACAAAGTGTTTGGATAATGCCTATTGCAGATACAATAAGCAGAGACATCTTGAACTTATAAAAAATGTTTGTGTTAGCCGTCCCTTTTCTCATTCTCAACTTTGTTGCCAGGGACTGTAAGTCCATATTGTGCGATTTGACTGAGTTTTTAGGAGTATGAATGAGATATAACATTGCTCCACTCTCTCATTTCACAGTAGTTAATACTTACTAAGTTTCCATCTGCCACCAAATACTAAAAGTTATCTTCCTAAAATGAGAACACCTGCTTTCACGGTTGAAAGACACAGCTGAATGAATCTTTATATGGTTACAATCTTTTAAAAATATCGTTTTGGGAGGTGTCCAAAGCCTTGCTATGAGGGATCAACTCTGGCAGTCTTTTTCATACATCCAATGACAAGATGTGAAATACTGAGGTAAATATATGTATTGTCTTGAGAATGATAAATAAAACTGAAACATCTTAAACAAAGAAAAAAACCCAGGTTTTAGGGTTTTACAAGTGGCTTTCATAAAAACTTTACCCTTTAAAAACTGTGAAGGGAAATAACATAATGTTACAGATGTTGTCGGTAGCTTTTTGCAGTTTGATTTGTCACAAAACTATAACATGAGGGGAATCCAAGCCACAGAGTTTCAGTATTGTTCCCAACATCACTGCAGTTTGATTACAGAGTTTAATTTGATTTGTAAAAGTGCTACAGCTTATCTCCACACTTTTATCTTTTAAAAACTCCTCTGTAAATTAGCAAGCAATTGTATACTCCTGCAGTAAGCTTCTTTGCCTTAATTGGGATGAGATCCTGTCAGTTTTCTCAGAACTACTTGGGAATGAAATCAGGGAGGCAACTGAAAGATGTCCAGAGCCAATTCCCAAAATGATTCTTTCATCAAATTGCACAAGAAGCAGTTCCAACTAAAATATTTTAAAGGATATTTTTTTCTCAATGGAGAACTTGGAAATCTGTTGCTTTCCATTCTGACTTTGATTGAAGTCAGACTTTGAAATCCCTAAAGTAGTACTGTAAGATGAAAAGAAACCTGAAGTAACTGGAAACATTTCCTGGATCATTGAGCCATTGCCCTGTCTTCTCAAGCTGTACCTCTGATAATCCTATGTGAAATAAAATTTCCATCCTTCACACAGTTCTGCCCAGGAGCAGTTCTGGGTTCTGGCTCACTTCTAATAAAATGTGTTCAGGAATTGTAAGAAAGTGATTAATCCTTCATGTCCCTGCCTGATACTAAAAAGACTATAAACTATGAGGAAAACATAAAAAAGAATGAGTAGAAAGGTGAATAGGTTAGTATCGTAGCGAGCTATCATCTATGCTGTTAGTTTGGATGAGACATAGGTGTTCTGCTGCTTCTGCTGCTGAAGGTATTCTGAATGGTAACGGTTTTGGTCCCTGAGGGACAGAGTAGAGCAGCTGAGACAACATTTAATCCAGCAGATGAAGGTACAGTAAATGCCACAGGCAGTGTTCAATTTTGTGTGTTAGCAGCAAGGGATAGACATTTAAAAAGTGGAGAAATGGCAACCTTGTGTGATGGGATGTGATAAGAAAACATTGCATTTGTCCTGAATTGGCCTCTCATTTAATTAACTGCGCTTTCCGTACTTCTTTGTGATGGAAATGGATAATGAGTAGAAAAAAAAGTAATGGGTGATATAAGCATGTTTGCCACAGAACATAATTAGAAGGGTACTGTATGGCACTTGAAAAAGTATATGGAATACATCTTCAGGAATCAGACAGAAGCTCATGTTTAGTGCTAAGGGCCTAAAGGACATTTCTTCTAAGCCAGGAGGGCTACAAGAAGACTTATTAGTTTTTCACAGTACATTAACGAAACAATCAAGGTTTTACAGAAAAAAAGCTTATCGGATAAGATCTCCAACTGAAACACAATAGAGAACACTTCTTAGTTTCACTTTGTGTTCTTTAGTCCTCTGTTAGCTTTAGGAACTTGAAACACCTGAAATCTCACAGTGGGTATCAGGAGAAGGAATCAAATCAGGATTATTTCAGTTGTACATTCCCTGAAGAAGAGATTAAGCCTTCTTATTCTTACCATTAAATAAGTACATGTACAGCACACACTCAGAAGTGTGTTCTGTGGTTTGTGCTGGTTGCTGTGTTGTGTGCAGAGGTGTCCAAACAATTCCTCCTGAACAGCCCCAGTATAGGAATCAGTAGACTAGAATTCATAAAGCTCCCAAACTACTTAGCCTTGCAGAGGCAACATTTCTTTAATTACATCTAGACCTGTACTAGTGTATCTGCATGCAGCTGTGCTATATTGTGCAAGCTTGCTGAGCTGGATTGCTGTTAGATTGAGGATCTGTGTGGTGTAGACCATTACAGACTATAGAAATGTCCTGTGCTGCACAGCATTACTGATTGTTACCAAGAATCTTGAAAGAAATTCTGGCCAAATGAAAACAATGGAAAATAATGCCATTAACAAAAATAATGAGTGCCATATATAAATAAAACTTTTTTTTTTTTTTTTAATCTGTGTCAATTGCCAAAAAATCCCATGTTCTAGGAAATGGCATGCAGCATTAATTTATCTGAATAACAGTTTAAAAAAACAGATTGTTTTCCCAAGCTGCCAGAGTAATGAGTCCCTTTTTTATACATGGCTTAATTCTGTCCGATCTATTAGAACCTGGGAGCAGGGTCCAGTTCCTGTGTCTACAGCAGACAGACAGGCTGAGGGAAGTACAGAGACCTTGCAGACAGGAACTGCCAGGGAATGAAGGGCACCTTGGGTATCTTGCTGTACGTACTTCATCATCAGTCATGTCAAAAGCATTGTGGGCCCACCCCACCAGCCACCTGAAAGGACAGCATCTAAACCTACTGTTTTCTCTTGGTGGGGAGTATTAGCTTGGATAATGCCACAGGAGAGAAAACTGGTACTGAAATAAAACCAAAACACATGTTCCTTGGCAAATGAAGAACACCAGGGTCTCCATATACAGAATGGCAGTACTGCAGAGAATGTCACTGCAGTGACTGAATACAGGTATTCCTTAGATGTGCTAAAATATTAACATTTTCTGCTAACGAATAACGTATTTTGTAACTTTTCATGAAACTGTTTTCCATTGATTGGCTGCATGACACTTTTTTTTTAACACATTGGATGTTGTTTTGATTGTAAAATATTTACTGGAAATAACATGGTAAAATCAAGGCCGAAACAAGGAAATAAAGCAGCATAACCAATGGAATCCTATACCAGCCTTTCTTCACACAAACTGAAATTGACATTTCATTTCAGCTCACCAAGTAGATAAGTCTGGATACTGTTATTCCTAAAATCAATTTTTATGCATCAGAAAACTGTCAATTGAAGTGGCAAAATTACACATACTTGGCTAACTCTTAAATACCAGTGCAACTGGGTAATTGCTGGTTGCGATTTAAAAAAAAAAATAGAATTATTTGGTTTCCCTCTGATTTTGTTTTGCCTTGCTAATAGTCAAGTGTCCCACTGTGAAACAGGACACTGATAAGTAGGGATACAAGTCAGGGATGGGGAAGCTACTATTATGAATGTCAAATATACCGGTCTAAAATGTATTGCCTGCACTAAGTGCATCAAGGGTTTGTAGCGGAAGGTATTAAATCAACTTAAAAAATTGGGGGAAAAAATGTTTTTCTCAGTGGAAGAGCCCAGAATTGTATATACTTTTTCTAACTTCCTTAGCTGGTATATGAGATATTGCCTCTATCTGTAGAACTTGCTTTGCTTTTATTCTCAAACCATGAAGGCTACAGTGGTACGTGAACTCTACACTTTCAAACATCTCATCTGTTAATTCTTCCGATCTTAAAATCTAGTTTTCTTCCTTTCATACAAAGTCTAGTGACCATATATCTATCAACTCATCCGTTAAAATCTGCAAAATATTACCTGTTGATTATAACATTCTATTATTTGAATTTAAGACAAAGTATTGCAAAGATGGCACATGTAAATTACTTTAAGAGTAAGTTAGGTTTAGTTGTTTCCTATGCCATAGAATACCTTTCCTATGACATAAACTACCTTTTATCAGGGTAATGAAAAGACCCACTTAATTTTAGTGGCTGTTTTAAAGCCTCTCTCTTAAGACCTACTTTATATGGAAACCCCATCTAGCTCTAACAAAAAAAAACTTTTAGGCAGGATTTTCAGGGGGTTGGGTGTTTATTTTTAATTAGTAGATTTTTAACTTGAAAACATTTAGAGCCAAATCCTCATTTTTTCCTGCTTATGATGTTTTCCTGCACATTTAAGAGATAATCACAATTACAGATCTTCAAATATATTGCACGTTCTTTTTTGAAGGAGCTGACATGGATTATGTGTTCAAATTAAAGGAAGCATATTTTTAACTAGAAATCAAGTTTGGAGATTTTCAGTGGTGTCATAATTCTGAGTCAGTCAGCTTATATAAATAATTTTGGGTTTACTGTTTTTTTTAAGTGAATTATAAATGTAATGTTGTTTAGTAACATGACTACTAAAATGCAAACCTTGATGTTGACCTGTCCTTTGAAAAAAATATCCCCGAAGTATTTTTGCAGTAATTATGCATATGGGGTTAAACACAAATGCATTTGGTATGTGATAAGCAAGCGACAACTCTGCAATATTCTATTTTACTTCCCATTGTTGCACAGCTGTGATCCCTTCCCCAATTGTTCATGTTGGCCAGTTTTGGTTTTCACTCGTCTCTGGAGTTGTTCTTCATTTTAGCCTTTAGGTGGCAGCATTTGAGAAGAGTTGTAGTTGGGGGCTGGCCACCATCTAGAGTGCAATTCATGGACAACAGCTTTGTAAGTGGAAGGGGACCAGCCATGTAGGTACTCTGGTCACTATGCAATTCACAGCAACGTTTATTCAGAAGCATTCAAAATGTAAAAAATATAGGATATATATGACCACTTCCTTGTTAACACTTCTGCCTTCATTTATGCTTTTTTATATACAAAGATGTGTACTTTTACATATGTATGTATATCCATGGTTTTTTGAAAATGCTTTGAATCAAAATGGAAATTTTGTTCCAATTTACTCAATATGAAACTCTTAATTCCATTCCTACATTCTTCTTTTTTTCTTTCTTTTTTAATCTTTTTTTCTAAAAGCAAATTTTTATCTAGGAAAGGAATAAGAAATAAAGCGTCTTGAGTTTAGCCCTCTTTTCGGTTACCTTTTGATCACTTTAGGATGCCTAAATTCTGATTGCCTGAAAGCGATGTGATTACCAGGAGCATTTTCAAACATACATACAACTGTTCTCCATTTTAATTCACTGAAAACCAGATGCAATGTGTATCTAATCTTGGATTGTTATTCCGTATGTCTACAAGATTTACTGATTATTTCCCATGTGTATTAAATTTCATGGCAATAGGTAGTCAAAAAAGATTAATCCTGGGCTTTATGGAGATTGGGGTGTCCATGTGTGGTAGACAGGTATGGAGGGACAGGCAGAGTGAACATCAATACTGCTACGTTTCTGTCTACAGATATACTTCATAATAAATATCACAGAGAAATTTTGCGTCCATACGCTAGCAGAAGAACTGATTTAGTATTTGCACTTCATCCTAGTATCTACCCTAAGTTTCGCTTGTTCTAAGCTTAAACCCACTCAACTGCTTCTAGTTCAATACTTTGTAAACATGGAGTCAACTGTCCACCATCCTCTTTATACCAAGTTTGTATGCAACCAATCTAGACTAAACAAAGCATTTCTGTTTTGTAGGTCATGTTAATTCAAGGACCACATGATCACAACTCAACCATGCAGTATTCAAATCAATCACTTTTGCAATTAATCCTGCAAATGCCGAAAGTCAGAAACCTAACTATATGGGGTTTAATAGGTGCAAAAATAGAAATGGAAGCTTTTATTGTAAAAGTTTCTTAACATTCAGAGTTGTTGTTGTTTTTTTTATTTTGTAGGAGATCCAAAGACTCTACCTAATAATTAACGTTAATAAATAAGACTGTATTAAATTGTGAAGCTACATGCATTTATGCTAGAATTGCTGACTGAATTACACAATGAGTAAAAAAAATCCAACAAGATTTTAAGGATCTGCTTCACAATGCGTAGAACACCACTAGCCAAACTGGAACTTCTCTGAGGATAGCTACATATCCATGCCACATAGGAACAGGAGAACAGAAGAGCCAGGTCAAGCTGTAAGGATCTAAAATAAAGCAAGCCAGCCTGATAATCTGAGGAGGTAGTATTGCTACAATCTGTTCTACTGATATACTTAAACTCAAAAGATAAAGGCTGAAAACAGATCTTTCTTAATAATCTTTGCCTTACTAATATTTTCTGTCTTTGTGGCTGTGTTACATTGGGTCGTATTTAAAGGCTCTCACTAACTGGTTAGCTCCTTTTTTTTGATCTCAGAAGATAAATGTTATGACCATAACAAAATTACATGATTGTTACACTCAAGGTTTGATCTCTTTCCTTTCTCCTAACTCCTATTTCCAATTCTACATGGGAACCTGGTACTGAACACAGGGGATCTTAAAGATAAGCATTCAGTATTCTCTTGAGAACCATGTCAGCATCCTGCAGGTGCTTCATCACAACAAAACCAGAGGTTGTATGGAAAAAAAAGTAAACATAGCCAGTTTTCCCACTAGTTTTTGAATATCTATAATTATTAGTGCTTTGCAAATTACAGAACTTTGAAGTATGCCATTCACCTGTCTGCTACTTACACAACCAAGAGAAAAGGAAAGCATTACAAGAAAACACCCCAAATGTCTATTTAGAAGAAGTAAGAACTGCACACAGTGAGATGGGGAGACAGATTTCAGGCTTATCTTTGTGGGAATACCGTAGAAAATTCAGGATCAGCTGCAGGTGTGACCCCAAAATAAATTACTTATTCTACTTTGTGGACAAGTCTTTTTCAGGGTTAGGGTGGCTTTAATTCTTTTGAGCTTAATTTACCATGTAAGCTAAAATGAATTAGGGGCATTTCAATTCTGAATGAATAATTTAGTCCCCCAATTTAAGTAAAGTGCTTTGGCAGTTATTCATGAACTAACCCAAGCCTTGCATCTAGACTGTTTAATGACCAGTGGCTTTAGGCAGCAAGAGGCACAGTGTAGTTGTCCCTTTCATTTGCATTTGCAATCACAAAAGCAATCTAAATGAAGTTGAAAAGTTATCTCTTCTGAATTACATTTTTTCTACCCATGGTTAATATATGATATCCCAGATATCTACTTAACTAAGTCTAACATGCATCGAGGAATCTGCTACACACAAATGAATAATTAATAGAAGTTTAAGAGCCAACATTTTATGTCATTAAATATAGTACTTCACATTCTCTCTAATTTCATACTCAGTATCAGCATATATTATTACTAGAAGAGAATGCATAATTATATACTTAGACAAAAAGCTGGGATGATAAATCAAATGGAGTTATGAGAAGGAGTAGTGAAACAAGGAGGATCAGAGCTGCATACATATTGGAATGACAATATACAACCTTTTTACCTACTTGGTCACACTGAGATGCACGCATAAGTGTATTAATATGCATATTAGATATTTTCCCTTTAATTTAGATGGTAGCTGTTCAGAGAATGAGATTGACATTGATGGCTTCATTGTCATGTAGAATATTCTATGTCTTGACTTCTTTTTCAGTTGTAAAGACAGAGTAACATAGGATAAAGATGGGAAACTCCTATGAGTAGTAAATGTTGCTAAAGAACTTAGCTGCAGTATTTACATTTCCCTTGATCACTTACATATTTATAACACTGTCCATCAAGCCTGGCATCACTGGAATGAATGTAGTTATATTGACAATGCATAGTGGGTTAATAAAATGCGATTATGTTTATTATTATATCTTAGTTTTTATTCTTTTTTATAGAAAGTATCCTCGGATCTGTTTGTTCAAACCACAGAATTACTCAAAAGATTTAAGGAATTTGTCCTGAAAATGTGTGTGTTTATAGGCAAACATCTGCCCATGAGGGCAGGTCTGAGGGTATAAATATGTAAATAAAGCCATGATTCAGCTGTAGACATCTTAAGTATGTTTCTACCATCATTTCAGCAGAAGATACAGTAGTGTGAGAGACATTTCCAGTATGTGAAGAATAAAATCACTAATATTTTTTCAAGGCAAGGGAAAATTCTGTGCTTATCACCCATACAGCTGCTGTGCTGTACTTTTTGTTAATCTGACTGTCAGCTCTGGCTCACATTGTTGCATGTATATTTTGGATGGTCTTAGATAATTAGTGTACTTAATGATCCATAACATCATGTGCAGCTTATTTATAATATGATGTCTTTGTGTTACAGGAAGTGCCTCTGAAAGAACAAAACTTATGATCTTAAAATTTCCTCAATTTCTTCAAAGTATATTGTAATAGTATAAGCATTTTAATTGAAAAGATATTTCAGGTTCTTAAAATCAAAGTCTTGACTTTCATGTACCTTTGGAAAGAGGAGTTTTAATTTATTTCTTAAAGTCATGTTAGGCATACTTGTCTGCCATACTAAAATAAAATAAATGATGGTCCTGGAAGAAACATATAATGAATAAGACAAAATAGATAAAATTTCTCACAGATGTGCTCTGTTTTTTATAAAATAGGAGCAAAATACATGTAATTTGAAATTATAAAACCTGTTTATATACTTCCCAAATATAATGGTTCTGTGTGAAGGAGAGACATAAGGCGAGGAAATGTGCATAGGTCATGAAGAAAAAACCTAAAGAACACATAAAACCGTATCATCTCTGTAAAACGACAGCTTTGCTCCCATGAGATTGCTCCTTTTCTTTTAGTCATCTCAGTATAATGATCTGGACTAAGGCAGGTTGAAACTGGGTAACAGAAAAAAAAAGGCTAAAGAGCTATGTAGCTGTCAAGATTACGTTCCAACCAGCTGCATTTATTCACTTTAAATGGCCTATGTGGGAAAGATCACTGCAATTTTAATGCAAACTGATTTGCATTGCTTTTAGTGTTTCAAAATGATCCCAGTTGTCCACCCTTTATGGTTCCTTATCTGCTTTACAAGAACTTCCCTTTCTCCAATTTATTGTCTTGCTTTTTTTTGTTCCATTTACATAGAGTGTTTAGGTGTTTGTATTTTGAAGTAATATAAGATGAGAGACAATACTTCTTCCTTCTTTGGGACACAACTTCTTCACATGCTAGTAGAGCAGGAAATACGCCACAAATTAAATTCTTCCCATCTGAGGTGTGCTTCTATCTCATAGGTTTACTGATGATTGTGAACATATATGCTTCAGTATGTATATGTTTTTAGTTACTAAGCAGCTGGAAGTTACAGCTCTGTCTAACTGTCCTCTACTGACTGGTTTTCTATTTCCACCTATTCTTGATGTACATTACAGTGTCAATACATTGCAGTATATCAGCTCTGTAGCATATGAAGGAATTATCCAGAATGAAGGGAATGGTTTAGTATACATTAAAATAAAATTTTAAATTTTAAAAAATAAATTATTTTTTTTTTAAAAAAGTAAATTGAAGAATTTAGAAGTAAAGAAAAATCCCCCCAAAGCATGCTTTAGATACAGGACATGCTGTTATGAGTAGAAACCTAGATCTATTTGAAATGTGTGTGTGTGTATGTTTTTGAAATTTCACAAGAACAATTTCCTGTGACTAAGCTCTACGTGTTGTGTGCCAGTCACAAGTGTGGAACTTTCCTTTACTTTTCTAAAGCCTAATGAATTAAGGTGGGCAAGCAGCTGTCAATTGCTTTCCCAACAAGGAGGTTACAGACAGCCTTTGTGGAAATGGAACTGACAGACCCAGAATGAATTTTTAATTAATGTGTAATGAGGATGTGTCCTCCTAATTCTTGTTGATAGATTGCTAGATGAGAAATACTTATCATTAAAAAACATTGAAAATGTTACCATTGTTAGTATTACATTTCTGGAGTACATAGTAACTGGGGTTAGAACTGTATTTCATGGATTCTGTCATGGGAGACTTTAATTATATGTGCATTATGCAGTAAAAATAATAGACTTTCGTACCTTTCTTTTCCCTCTTACTGATACTGAACATCTCTCATCCTCTTCTTCCACAGTCTAAGTAGTTAGTAAATACACTATTGGCCCTTCTTCATTTACTGCTCTAGTACCGTGACATTTCCTATTCTTTTCAGATAGCCTGTGCTTTCCAACTAGTTCATTGCTTGTATTTTGGCAGTTTTCAAACAGCAATACAGTTTATACTCTTTAACACACAGTGCTAACTTAGATGTTCAGCTTTTGCATAATCATTCCTACCTAAAGTAATTTTGATATTTTTCACATGAGGATTAAATTTCAGCATAAAGCTTAATTTCCATCTAACACTTTAATCTTGACTTACATTTTAGCAAAAGTACTTTCTTCCAGTCTAGAAGACCTTCAATTAAAAAAAAGCCTGTTTTTTTTTTTTAAAAAAAAGAATATTTCAAAGCAAAATGCAGAAAATGTAAATAATTAAATACTACAACTTTGGCACCGATATTAGAGAAAACATCTGAAACAAATCTGATCAAAAATGAATTTTATATTATTCTTCAAGTTTTTCATACTTTGCAACTAAGTTTTCATAAGATAAAGTGTCTGTCTGGACATGTTAAGGAGATTTATATTTCTGAAGTACTATATGTGTTTCCCAAGAAAAAAGAAGAAATAAGTATTTTATTGTGGAGTTTCTAATACTATTTTCTATATAGGAATACAATTACTGCCATACAACAAACAGAATATGAGATGCAAACATTTTCCTTTTTCCGTTATCCATCTTGAGTTATTTTACATATTGTTGATAAATATAAGGATGTAGCTACATTAGTCAAATGAAACACAACTTGACCCACCAGCATATCTTAAAGTAGTACAATTAACAGTAGGTTTCTCCAGTGTTTGTTATCAAGTCTGAGTCTTTTCAGTTTTTCATGAAGAATAAACATAAAGCCACAGCTGACCAAAACAATTATTAGTACGCAATTCTAAGGATGGGACAGTCTTGTTGGATGACTTCAGTATTTTGCTGTGCTGTGCATTACTTTAACAATCAAAAGTAAAAATCTCCACTCCTTGCTTGTAGATGTGCCTGAAATTTTAGAGAGATTAATAGGTTAATTAATCAGATTAATAGATTTAGGGAAATTAATGTGAGTATAGTGTGATGATGGTATATGAAGGGGGCGGGGGGGAAAAAGAGATTTTAGGTGTACAAAGAGCAAGTCAGGGGACAGACAGAAAGCCAGAGCTGGAGGGCGTGAAACACTTTTAAAGCCACATGTAGTACTGAGGAAAACTGTGTACAGCTCAGAGGCTCTTACTTATCAAGGAAACCTGAAAACGGGAGAGGAAGCAGAGGAAAGCCTCTGAAATCAAGTACTTTTAGAAGGCAATAACAATAAGAACAAAACAAATACCAATGAGTGGGAAAGTAAAGCTGAGGCATTTTAAATATAAAATTAGGGTCTTCCAGTTAGTAATCATTTAGATTATTGTTGCCCAGCCTGAGTGGGCTGGGCAACAATTTTCCAATGAAACAGTTACATGAACATGTACGTTGCATTTATGAAAAAGAAAGATTTCTAAATGCCACTAGTAAATCTCAAGCACTACTGCTGGGATAATTTTCTTCTAAAAGAAAGAATAGTCAATATATAAGTAAACATGCCTCCTTTAAACCACGTCTATATTAAAAAATATATCTTTGTTTTTCTGAGGTCCATCTTGTATTTCAGGTGCCACATTTCTAAACCAGTATTCCCTCGTGTTTGTTGACTTACAGCAAACAGCATGGAGCAGCTTTACATTTTGCCCTTCCTAACACCCCAGGGCCATAGCTGTGGCAGCTTCCTGCAGCTGCGAGCATCACTGGAGGAGGGCCTCTTTGTTGTCCTGGTGCAGATGCTATCCAGGCACCTTCAACAGCCAGACTGAGTGACCTGAGAGAAGCGAGCAGGTTGCTCCCATTTTTACAGTCAGCTCTTCCTTCCTAACTCTAGTCATCTTTGACCAAATGAGATTGTACTGATTCATAAGGGAGACCAGAGCTTGGCTGGTCTTGCTGTCTCCAGGTGAAGACTACTGGATTCACCAAATTCTTCATAAGCAGGAGCACAAGCCCCGTTCACAATCTGTGGACTCAGTGGCTGAAGGAGAAAAGGTCTTGTTATGGTTCTACAGTGACACATACAGATCTCCAGAACCTTGCTGTGCTACCATTGATCAGACTTCAAATAAAATATCTACCACTGGCTCTCTAACAAGCACCCCGCAGGCCTCATCTGTGACTGGTTATTTATATCAAAGTGACTTTACAGTGATGTAAGCAGAAGATGCTTAGGGAGCATTATATTGATGATCAAGGAAAACATCTCGCGGCTGTCAGTGCCTGCAGAACAAGCTCCTCGAGAGCAGCCTGGTGCTCAGCCATCAGTATCCCCACATAGGGCGCTGCGGTAAGTCCCGTGGCCTGGCAGGATCACAGGTCAGCACTCGGCTGAAGTCAGCAGTGGAAGCAGGAGCAGTGGAGACAAACATGCACTATTCCCACCTTCCATTATGAAACCATTCCAAAACCGGTATGCATAGAGATCCCATTGGAAGGGTTATGAAGATGCTGGTTAGCAGCAAAAACTGAAAAGCTAAATAGCTGTTCTGCTCTTCTCCACATCAGAAAAAATAAACTATATTTAATTTGATAGGCTTTATTCTTTAATTAAGATGTTGAGTGATCATGCTTTATAGTCTAATAGCTCTGGTTTCATGTAAGTTCAAAACCACAATTAATTTGTCTGCTTTTAGTTCATTGCAGCAGTTCTGAACAGTGGCAGAATATTTATAAACTCCTACAAACCCTACTGTCAGCTGTAACTCCTTTTTCTTAATGGAAACTGCAGCTGATGAGCATCATCGTCAATAGATAGGACATGCTAAAAATTCACAGCCATGAAGCAGCATGTCAAGTCTGAGGCAGGATAAGATGACTGGGTTTAGGTACTCACTTTTGTGGTGGCTCAGCTTATTCATCCTCAGCACATGTAGGAAATATCAGCAATTTTTCCATCGGTATGTAAGTATATGGAATATGATCTATAATACAATACATAGGTTTCAAAAATCCTTAATTATTATTTTGTATTTGGCACAAACTTAGAAATGTTCATTACTTAATAACCTTACATGGTGGGATGAACAGGATTCAGAGCTGCATGTCGTTTGGTTACTGTTTTTAACATTTTATCCCTATATATGTTCAATGTAATTATGATCCTTAGACTGCATCCTACTTAATTATGATTCTTTTATTTCTTTTTAACTAGATGAAGTTGCTATTATTTTTATTATGAAGAAGCCTACTGTAGGAAGCAATAATTTACTTCTAATGTAAATCCTAGTGCGCTTGAGTAGATATAATAAAGTTTTTTTAATCTCTATTTTTCCAAATTCGTTCAGTGATGTAATTTCTGGAATAACTGATATTGTTTTGCTTCATGAGACAGAGAAAAAAATAATTGGGGCTGACTTAAATGTGTAACTTGGAAAGGGCTTTTGTTTTGTTTGCAGTGCTGTTTGGTTTTTTAAAAAATTTGATTTCAAATTCAAACCGTAGCTATAATACAAAAAGAAATTAAGTTATTTCAACTTTTACAAAATGCTATTCTTCTTATCTTTGCCTTTCTTTTGTCTGAAACTCTTAGATTAGTTAATCAGTGACTTTGGCCCTGAAACAGCTGCGCTTTTTTTAATTAAATAAGCTCTATATATGAAAAATATCACCTGCTGCCCACAGGAATACATGGTACAGCATTAGTACAGTCAGTCCCGGGTTAGGTTTACTGTTTACCTGCTCATTTGTTGCATGCTGTTATAGTGAACCAATATAATCACCTGAAATTGTTTGTGCTCTTTTTCTTCTAACAGAAGTTACTTACTTTAGAGGTCATAGTAAATAGTGATGTAATTAAAGCTATATATTTATATCATGCTAAATTTTTAGTTAAAAGCAAAGCATTTAAAAAACAGTACCTCAGCTTATATGCCCTGAGGATGCTCTGAATTAAATTCAGATACAGCTATTGAAAACGGAAGCCCTGATAGTTGTTATCCCTCTGTCGTCTTTAACCGTGTGAGTCTTCATGCAGTGAGCAGAGCCAGACAGATCCTGATCAGACACGTATGTATATGTGACTTCTTCCCTTCTGAAGAGATATGTGTTTGTTTTCCTTTTTTCTTCCCCTTTTTTCAGTGTGGTTGACATTCTTCTTTTGATGCCAAAACCGCACAGAGTAACTGCTCAGAGACCAATTTTGTCTTTAAGCAGCAAGGGTGTTTATTTCGTGCAACGCTGGGGAGCTAGCCGATTCGCACCAAACTAGCTCCAGAGTCTGCAGTGAAAAGTTCCGTATTTTATACAGTTTTTGTGAGAGGTTACACAACAACTTTACATACATATTCATTTGATTTTGACACCAAATCATTCCATTCACAATAGGTGGGATCTAGGTGGGATAGACCTTTCAGTTTTCTTTGTTCCATGATTTCCTGACTTGATGGCCTCCTTATCTCCTTCAGGTGCCCACCTTTTCTTTTCTAATCATTCAGAGTACATTCCTTTCAACACAAAGAGAGCATCACCCAGAGCATTGTACCAAACTCATCCTGACTGATCTTTTTATTTTAAGACCTTGTTCTGTTTCATAGGAGAAGGGGCTTTTACATGACTGCAGAACTTCAGCTTGCACAGTCCTGAGCATTCGGGTTTTATTCAGCAGGTCTCTGAATGTCTTCATCTCATATAGACACTAGTCTTAGCACCTAACAAGAGTACTTCATAGATGCTCTCACATATACTTAAACTCTGGAAGCAATTTAATGCTAAATTGCTTGATTACTAAGTATAGTTTACACAAAGTTAAATGGGTGTAGTTTTAACACAGTGAAAATATTTTCATCTAGTAATGGCATATAAAAACCTACATTTAGCTTTGTTGATGTTTTCTCATTAATGTATGAAAATACAGGTTTTGTTCTTCATTCACTTGTATTTTCAACATAGTAACTTTGCAGTAAGTATCACGGGTTAAGTTCTAGGGCTGTGTAAAGTTTTCAGGATCATTCTCACCAGTAAATTAAATACTCATATTCTTTTCTTTGTTCATAGGCACCTCTCAGACAAGGTTTCTCTTTGATATATTCCTAGACATAAAGGATCTTTAAAAAAAAAATAATTTACAGGATAATTTGATTAAAAAACAAAGAAATTGGCAAGTTACAGACTGGATAGGGAGAAAACTGTCTAACAGGTTGTGCTCAGAGGGTGGTGATCCACGGTTTTTGCTCAGAGTGGTTTTTTCTGCCTGGGGAAAGATAAAACTCAGGAAGGACCTCATCACTGTATGCTAGCACTTAATGGGCAGCTACAAAGAGGATGGAGGCTCTGGCTTCACAAGGAGCTACATGGAGAAAACAAGGGGCAATGGATACGAGTTTCATTGCAAGAGGTTTCATCTCAACAGAAGAAAGAGGTTTTTTACAGTGAGAACAGTCATTCACTGGAACAGCCTCTCCAGGGACACGGTGGAGTAGCCAATACTGGAAGTTTTCAAGATATGATTGGGCACCATGCTAGACAATTTCATCTAGACTCTTTTTCTTATGAAAAGTTGAACCAGATGATCTTTCAAGGTCCCTTCCAACCTGGGCTTTTCTATGGTTCCGTGAAACAAATAAACAAACAAACAAAAAAACCCTAGTTGTCCCAAAATTTCTCTCACTCTAAAAGTATTTTAAAGGCTAAAATATTTTCATGTCAAACCTTGGCAAAACTCTTTTTTTGCTACCATATTGTCTCTATTTTAAAAAATAACACAAAGGTTCTTTGAGGCAAGACGGAGTTTTAGTAAAACAGGTTTTGCTGCTGCCACACAGTCCCTAAAGCTGTTAAGCTACTTAGGATGGGATGGAAATTGAAATTTTATTGAAGCTGATGTATTTTACAGAGACATAAACAGTTTCAACAAGAACTGTGAACAGGATGATTTCTTAGGAAAAGTGTCAATACCCTAGTATTTCTCAAGAGAATACAAAACAAGAATCTAAAGGCAACAGAGAGAGACCAAAAGAAATTGAATTTAAAAGGTAATATATTCAGCCTGAAAATGGATATTCTGACAAAACTGATTCTTAGTTACCTTTAAAGTATTTTTTGTTGTTCCGTGTAAAAATAGATACTTTAAAACCTAATTTTGTGGAATTATCTCAAGATGGAATACTTGGTGTCTTAGGAGATCTTAATTTTTTATTAAAGCTGACAACTTAGTACCGAACAGAAAATACAAGACAAGTAGTATCTATCTGTTTTTAACATTGCTATATCTTCCACCCTTACAAAGTTGTCATAGCCTGAGGTTTCTTTTAGAGAGGGAGGCATAGTGGGGAAGATATTTATGCTTTCATTTTTGCCTAAAATTAGGCTGTTAATATGTATTTCTATATAAAATAAACATTTTAAACCCAGAAATTACTGTTACTGTTGCCATTAAAGGGGAATGTCTCATGTTAGCTAAACTAGGGAATACAGGTCTTCCTCAGCTCACAGCTTCTGTGCAAGTACTTCCATATCTAACAGACTAGGAGACTGCAAAAAGGGGCCAAGGACAAATCTAATACGTTTGTGACATCCAGTTGAGATTATTTCATTCAGTGTGGCTGGAAGACTGTTAGGACATTTCTTTGACTTCAGAAAACAGCTGTTGATTCAGTGTGTTGACTCCAGGACAATTCTGACCTTAATCTTCTACACCTTTGTGGGCATGGCTTACATGACCTCACAATGCCTTTTCTAGCTTATGCAGGATGGCAACCTACCCCATCATCCATGTTTCCCAGAAGTCATGACATCAAGGATGAATCTCCAGAGAGAAGGAGGATTTGGCTTCCTTGGCAACATGCCCACAGATTCAGCACTGATTACAAGAGACTAGAGAAACCAGTCATTTCCCAGGCCTCAGAGCACAGAGGCAAAGTAATTTCTTCCACTGAGCAGTTCCGCAGGTGCAACAATACACTAGTAAAGGGATTAAGTGAAAAATCAAAGGTTTCAAGAAGATGCAAGGCTCTTGCCTCTTCTTCTTAGAAGAAAAAGGCAAGGACAGAAGAAGGGTAACTACTGTCCTTTGAAAAACATGCCTGAATAATACTAAGACGTAAAAGAAGAAAAGGAGACCATATACATTCCTGGATTCAAACTCCATGTGAAGGGCACAGCCACTCACATTATGCCATCACATTGACATCTGCAAATTAAAAGAATGATCATTGTTTTGTAGTATTATAATAATAATAATAATAACAACAACAACAATAACAATAATAATAAAAATAACAACAACATCAACAACAATAAGAACAATAAGAACAATAATAATAATAAATATGTTACTTAGTATAAACACATAGTTTTTGTGCAGCATTATCTCACTAGTTAGGCAAGTCTACATTAACAAAACAGTACAGAAACTGAAGAGACACCTTCTCTAAATGCCTCTTCCTTTCTCAAAATCAATCAAATACAAACCATGTACCCAGTGATTTACCAAAAGGTCATGTAAAGAAGCGATAGCAAATTTGTTTCAAGTAATATCAATCTTTTTCCTACAGATTTTCTTTCCGGGTAGTGTTCAGGCAGCAGTGGTGGATTTTTTACTCACCCATTTTTCACTGCTTGCCATAGGAAATGTACCTTGTACCGTGCAGCCAAATATATTTGCTTTGATGATGCAGTTTGTGTGATCCAGGCAATTTGACTCATCTCTCTGATGGTAATACATTATAATCTATCTTGATTGATACCTAGGAGATAAGCATCCTTGGAAAAATGCAGGATTCTCGAAGTTGTTAATTTCAGCTCAGGCTTTATGTAGTCAAATAAAGCAATTAAGCTGCAGTGAAGGACCATAAAATCAACTGATGATGCTGTGAGTTTTAGTGATATTATTTGCAGGTGGCATAAACAATATGCTTTGCACAGCTGGTAGTCTGGATAGACCAAAAGATAGGAGAAGTTAATATTTTTAAGATAAAAATAGTATCACTGAATATATCTAGAAATAGAATTGTACTAGACTGGGAAGGTAAAGGATAAACATGAATTATTTGGTTAACTGTACTCTGCATGGCAAGATCTGTTACATCCAGTAACACCAGTTTTATAGGCAGGGCAACAGGCTTTTCTGTTAAAAAAGTTACTTCCTATTTCCATAAGACTCATTTTAGGTGCTTATGCACTTTCTGAACTTTAATGATTCAGACTTAAAAAAAAAATGCCCATGTGATATCCACCTCTGGTGAAATATTTTCAAGCTTATTTCAAAAACAAGACCAGTAAGCAAGTTCAAACAACGTTTTAATAATATTTCTATAATTATTTTTTTTTAATGTGTGTGTGTGTGTAATACTAAATTGTGTGAATAGGTATAGTACTTACCATGCAAAAAGGATACATGTTTTACTCTTGCTCATTGCAGGATCAGTAAGTTGTTCAGTGAGCAGCTTGGGCAGTTGTTCCATTACATACTCTTTGTATGATGCATAACTACTTTGACTTGAGCAAGGGACTTGCATCATTGTCTTCAATGGGACTTTGCTTGACAACAATGACACACCAGAATGATGCATATTCAAATGGGTCAGAGACACAGAGCAATCTGCTTTGCTCCCAGCTGTGCAGTTATCACATTGTTACTACACAGATTAGAATCCATTTGCTTCCTTACAGAACATATCCATATAAAACAAGATCACATCCTTCTCTTAAAACAAACAAAAAACCACGTCACCCCTACCCCACCCATCACCACACCCCCAGTTTTTCTTTAGGATCATGTCATAATTAGTAAATAATAAATTTGTGTAGTTTTGACAGCAAGAATAAATGTGATACTTCCAAACTAGATGAAGATACATGTAGGCCCAGTTAATTGAAATTAGTTGACACTGAAAAACTAGAACAGAGCTGAAATGAACAAAAATAAATGGGATGAACACTGCATAATGGAATATTAGAAATCTAAATGAAAAGTTAAATAGAGAGGAAATCTATAATTTTATATGTATTTAACTTATTCAATTTAACAAGGTGCCATGTAATCAGTACAAGTTGTTCTGATGGTACTTACAGATTAGTACATAAAGTACTGTGAATCCTACAGCAAAAAGAAATAGATATTTCCAGACACTTGAAAATTCAACTTTAACCTGTTGCCAATACTTAAAAAAAATAGTTTTGTTTTTGTTTTTTTTACTATGGATGCTCTTGGCTTCAGCTATCACTTTATTTTAGTAACTAAGCTATAGTAGAGATTATTTTGAGGAGATTGAACAAATATATACTATACATAATAATAATTTTATGTAATAAGTACATGTGAATGTATACGTTTACATAATGTCAAAATATTTTGTGGTGAAATTATGCCTGAATTAGGAAAACACAAGCATAGATATGTATTATGGTTTAAGACAGCCTTATCATAGGGAGATGAAAAGAAGCCCGTTGAGTTCTGTTTTTATGTATCTACTTGCTTTTAACCAAAAAAAGAAAAGAATGGAGTAAATGACAGAAGTTGATGTATTGTATGTGCACAATAAATTCAGCTTTGCAACAAAACGTAGGCCAGTAAAACTCACAACCTGGCACAGACATTAATTGATATCAACACTACAACACTGTAGATGACAAGCAGTCAAAGGAATCCCTTCTTTTAAACAACTTGTTGGCAGAGTTGCTGGTGCATTGTTTTGGCTTCTGGGAAGTTAAGAAAAGGAAGAAAACTAATGAAAAATAAGATAAAAACTTCCTTTTCTTTATTAAAAAGCACAATGTAACTAGAACAGACATATTTAGAGCAGTTTCACTACCCAACACTTAGGTGCTACCTACTGAAGATTTCTAAGAAGAAATGGGTATTACAAACTGGAGAGTTGTAAGAATTCTCAAAGAAAAAGAAAAGAAAAGAAAAGAAAAGAAAAGAAAAGAAAAGAAAAGAAAAGAAAAGAAAAGAAAAGAAAAGAA
>JAVJGJ010000059.1:13615729-13664310 GCA_035590215.1 Microhierax caerulescens | reverse complement strand
TAGACCTTTCAGTTTTCTTTGTTCCATGATTTCCTGACGGCCTCCTTATCTCCTTCAGGTGCCCACCTTAGCTTTTCTAATAATTCAGAGCACATTCCTTTCAACACAAAGAGAGCATCACCCAGAGCATTGTACCAAACTCATCCCGACTAGTTTTTTTTTTTTTTTAAGACCTTGTTCTGTTTCACTTTAGATACTATTTAGTTAAGAATCATAGGACTACTGCTTTTCCTGATGCCCTGAAGCCTGCAGCAGTCTCTTTTCTGCTACTCCAAATTCTGTATCCTACAAGGAACTCCTAAGTTTTCCAAGCATGTGAGAGGATCTATTCCTTGCATAGTGCATGAGAGGAAGCACAAGGAACTCCCTCCCAACGATTTCCACCTTGAAGTAGTGATGTTTATGCAGGCTCATTAGAACTTGGTCAGAAATTCTCCCCAGATCCTCAATTTTTAAGTCTTTTTTATTTAGAATCTGTAAGCTGTGTTTTGACTACCAGACTTAGGGAGCTAAGTGACCACAGAAATATTATACCCCTCCAGCTATTAGTCCCAATTCTGGATCTACAGAAACTGGTGTGGGACTCAAAACTTGCTTTAACTGTAAATACCAGAAAAGTGATTTGCCTTTCCTCCCACAAAGAAAGACTTACCTCTAGGGCTAGCCAGAATTACCTCACTTAACGATTTACATCTTATTTACATACTCTGAATAGCACCTTCTTTTCAGACTAATATTTGAGTACTTCTTGATTGCTACAGGCATTTGCCCAGAAGAGCCCTGGTAGTCCAGTGATCATGTATAGTAACTTTTCTCTCCACAAGTATTTTATTATTTATAATAAATTCTTGCTCTTTTGGCAAACTGCCCATGTCCTGCCACAGGAACGTAGCAAAGGTATAGTGGCTGCCATTCCGAACTTCTGTTTAGTATGTACCTAATGCATACATATCACATGAATAACAAAGATGTGCCTTGGGGTAGTAAGAGAACAGCAGAGGGCAACAACAAAAGATGTTCTCCCAACTGGAACTTTCTCCTAGATTATTGTACTGTCCAATTTTTAATATTGGGAATAATTTATTGTCTTTACTCTTTTAAAGACTACCACTGAGAGACAATTCCAAGCTGACCTCATAATGAATAAGGATTTTGTGAAATGACACTCGTAACTGTAGTTCTTCATATAATCTAAAGGCTTAAATTGCATAAGAATCTACATGCTCTGGCAGGACATAGAGAAAAGGGCTAGAAAATAATTTCTTATTATTATAGGCCTGTCAGTCCTGTGTGCGGCTCACCACCACAGGAATTAATCCGTCTGGAGCCGGTTCTGCTCACGCAGCAGTTATATACACATTCAATTCCATTATTTCATTATTTTTGATTTACACTGGTGCAGGTGAAAGTATTGTCATTTGTAGGTGATGTTTCTCTGACGTTAATTTTTAAAACCACATCATCAGGAAGAATAAGACTTGTCTGTTCTTTTGACAGTGGGAAGGAATAATTGAAATGCACCACATAAAGTGATCAAAATTATATAAAAGTGCTAACTGTGATTACCAATATGGGGGATTGTATATTAGCATTAATGACTTTTGGACAGAATCTGTTACATAAAAACCTGCTTCTTCATGTCTTTTGGGAACTTGCGATGAATTTCTTAAAAAACATAAATTACATGGAAGTAAGAAATGGGAACATCTGTTCTATGGCCTAAACGCTATACATGTGCTGTCATGTGGCACCAAGCCCTGTTCCCAGAGGTTGATCCTGTGCACCCAGACTATCCTTTTGAGATGTTTTACATATGTTAGCATGTGGGCATTTGTATAACCATGCCTTGCATCAATGGGTTCTGCAGTTATCCTGGGAAATAAATTGCTCTGACTGTAGATATAACTACCTCAGGGCTCCAGAGTGAGTTCTGGCACAGAGCACTCCAGCTCAGTCAGGCTTTGCAGACCCATTGCTGCAGCACTTTCAAAACCTTCATTAAAACTAATGGAACGTTACTTTTGAAACCTAGGATTCCTTGAATAGATTTTAGTGGAGTTTGCTACTTATATATCAGGAAATAATTCTGCTTTTTTTTTAAAAAAAAATCGTTTTATTCTCATTTGCCAAAAGATAGTCCTAAAATCATAAGACTTTAGTTTTTTAAAGTATTTCATTTACTCTGAGATGGAAATACCAAGCTGAAGTAACCTTTTTTTTTTTTTTAAAAAAAAAAAACAAACAACACCTCAAACTTAAATATATCCTGGAAATATAAAAAGTATTCCACAAGATCAACACAGAATGAGCAGTCTCAAATAGGTCTAAAGCTAGGGTTCTTTTTCTGTCATTTTCATCTGAGAACTGGTACATTGTGAACTTCAACATTAGCTTTTCAAGCTACTTAATGTACTCTTGATGACTGGACTGAAAGAAATAATACTTGCTGTATAATTTCTGTGGTCAACGTAGTGGTTTTTCTGAATTTATAATCTCTTCTGCCTTATTCCATTTTTTAAGTTAACTGTTAACCACTTAACTGAATGTGAAATAAATCTAATCTGTTAATTGTGGCCATTGTGTTGGAGCTGTGGTATCCTAAGTACAGAAACAAGGTTTGTATATAAGGTTTGTAAGTAGGAAAAATAATGCGTAGGAGCTTTGAAGTTTGATGCTCTACTTATTTTCCCCCAATACTTTAGCTGCTGTTGTAAAAAAATAAAGGCATTATTTCCAGACATAAACACTTCCTCTGTTGTTCAATGCTCACTGTTTCTTATTTTCAGCTTACAATGCACATTGCCTAGCTGTGATTACATGTACTGCTTTTATAGTTCTGATTCCTGATTGGACAATCAGAATATATACTACTAAGTCTCCAGTGGGCACAATTTAATGTATTGATTCAGGATTTGCTTACCACAAGTATTCCATTATATATGCTTATAGTAGACTATATATGAGAACACTTCTTTTGGGTAACTAAATTATTAAATATTTTCAGAAAGCCAACAAACAAGAATGAAAAAACATAATTTGAAGCAAATTCAATTTTTTTTAAGTATCTCTGTATCAAAGATATTTTTTGTAGCTATTTTATTGAGCTCCCTAGCAAACCCATTGTTTTCCAGCCCTTTTTAGACAGTAGAATAGAGGCAATGGAAGAGATTTATAAGACTCCTGTGGGCAGATGTGCAAGTAGCTCTGCAGAGAACTCAAAAAAGGTTCATAGTTAGGAGCAGCATAATGAGATTCCAGTCTTAAGCCTCTCTGAGAACAGTGATACATGTTCCTGTTGTAGGTCTCCAGCTGTTGAGAGGAAGTCAGTTTGTACTAAATAGAACACCACTAGCTACAGACTTCTCCATGACAGAGATACTAGTTTGTCCATGTGTGTAACTAAGAGGGCATTCAGAGAGTTCATTTACGTAAGTTATAGGCAGAGTTCCCAGCGCAATGAGTATTGCAAACCCAGTAGTTCTAAGTTCAGAACCAAACATCTTCACTGAAAAAATCTCTGCTTGCAGTCTTCAGATAGTTATATGTTGACTACTGGCATAACTTCTTCAAATGATGGAGCATGATGAGCTAAGGCTGATTCTGGGTAACCTCATAGCATGTTATGCTGACAAGCTGAAATGAGTCGCATGAGAGGTGTCTTGCACAGCCATGAGTGAATAGATGTTTTTTTTAAATGATCTGTATTATTGACATATGTAGGAAAAGCAACCACAATTCTTCATAAAGTACACTTCCATTAATCATTCTGGAGGTCAAAAGGTATAGATTGTTGCAGCAATATTTTTCAGGAGATGCATGAGGATTTTAAAAGAATTAATTTAAGCGTCTGACATCATGTAGGGATGTAGGAACAGTGAGGATACTGAGATCTGTTACTCTGATGCTTATTGATGAGGATTCTGAAATCTGTTACTTCGATGCTTCTTGATGAAAGTCAGGCATGCCCTTCAACCTCTGAGTACACCACTGCCGTATTGTCGTCCCCACTGTTCTGAGTATTTATGTCATGTTGACTAGATTGTGTTTTATATTGCTTTCTAATTTAATAGGATAGCTGGACCACGAGGCACTTTGCCATGGCTGAATCACAGCTACAGAACCACATTTTTAAAAGTTTTAAGATATATGTATACTGAAAAAAAAAAAAGCCAACAACCAAAACCCAACAAGTATGCCAGTGGCGCTCAGAGTAATGTGTATTTTGTAGACCTGTAAAGCATTGTTATCATAGTCTTACCAGTTATAATGGATTTATTTTCTCAACCTGGTAAAGTACTGTTGTTCTGTGTTAGGAATAGTATGTTATGACCAGATAATTATGCCCATTGAATATGTCTGCTTTTATGTCCACTTTCCTACTATACTTTTTTATATGTTGGCATTAGGTATTTGATCTGGTCTCCAGTAGGAGAGAAATCTTTCACCTTTCCTATTCTTTAATGAAGGCTTCAGGGTGAAATTCCCTAAGAGTTGGTTGACAAACTATGCACTGCTTAGTTCAGATCTGCAGTTGAACAGTTCATTTGTTTTTACGGAGGCATTGCATGGGCAACACCTGCCAAATAAGCCAACCATGTAGACCTCTGACGCTATGGGCCATAGAGGTAGGAAGGATGCGTTAGCAGATGAGGTCAGATGTTTTTTTCTAAGCGTGGATTATGCAGTAAGTGAAGGAGACCACTGCTTTTTAGCCTCAGTGTGGCATCTGGGTCCTTAAAAATGTTAAATGAATTGCTGAGTTTGACCCTGAAATGAGAATCTCGGAGACCTAGAAAAGTGTGCTTTTACTAAATCCAGTGAAAACATCTAATGGATTTTCAAAAAATCCTGAAAGATCTAGGTCCATGTGACTTTGATAGGTTTTGGGTAAATCTGTTATGGGATTTCAACTAGGAAAGCACATGCATGTATTTCTGAAGGAAGGATTTAGTAATTGAGAAAATTTGTTCTGAGGCTTAGGTTTTGAATCACTGCTTTTTCCTTTTATTTATGTCATGTTCTCCCCTGAAGTGAATTAACTAGTGTTGACTAGAGAAGAGGTAACTTTGAGTCATGATTGTTAGGGACATGGGTTTCACCATAAGAGTTCAGAGAGATCTTCAGTCAGCGTAAAAGACCTTTCAAGAGGTTCCAGGTCCATTCTGAAAACCACTGCAATACGCTACCTGTCACGTAGGCTGGCAGGTAGGCAGGCAGACAGGTAGAATGGGCCATGCAGACATCTCCTAGGCTGAACTGCATGGAATAATATGTTTGACATTGCACATGTGTGACTGTTAACCTGCCAGTGATGGTTAGCAAAGGCTATGTATCCTTGTGAACAGGTTATATAAACATCTTAGCTCAGAATAGATATATGGCTTTGGAAAAGACCTTCTAGACAATGTCCTCACCTGGCAAAATTTGGCCTGGCGGGGTGGAACATGGCCAGCTTATAGCAGCCAAGGTTCTCCCATAAAATTTAGCATCTTCCCATGATGTCTGTATACAAACACCCATCTTTGGGGTACCACAAATGATAAAAATGTAATGTGTAAAAGTCACATCCAGTGACACTTCAGGTTTTATATTATTCTTCTGTAAAAACAATTTAGGAGTCTTAAAACAAGGACAAGAAAATGCTCTTAAAAAGGCATGGAATGTAATTTAGCTTTGCCATTCTAAAAAAAATAAATCCCACATTCGGGTAAACTGTGCTTAGTGAGTAGGTTTTGCAGTACCTATTATTTAAAACATTGATTCTTGCTCATTCTCTTCATACAGCTTCAGAATCTTTCAGAGATAATAGATTTCAAATTTTAATGAATGCTGCTATCATTTAGAGAAGATTAGGCAACCATCTGCAGGGATGTCTGCAGTAAATAGTTGCAGGGCAAGGAAATAGCCTAGATGTCCTTGTGAATCTTGCTTTCCACAATTACCCTTACTTCTCGCTGTTTCTAGAACAGAAAAGGAAGAGAATGAAGTTATTGACTTCAAGAATAGCTTAGAAAATTACAGTCATCTTCTCTTGAGTTGTAAATGTATAGAGCAATAAAGAGGCACATACTAGCCTTTGTGTAATATCTAGGTAGCTTGCTGCAGTGTTCAGTAAAAAGAGATTGTTTATATAAAAATGCCACTATTCTGAAATAACTACTGCATTGGCTAACTATCAATAATTCAATTAATTAAATATATGACAAAGCTGAAAATTTAATGCAGAAGTAAAATGGTATGAAATGTAAAAAAATGAAGACATCAAAGTATTATTATGAAACTGATTTAAATTTTTAAAGGCTACACATGAATAAGTTATTGTAGTAGAAATATTGCAATGATGAGACTACTACAAGAGAATGCATTATAGGTCTTTCATTTAAAAAAGCAAAAATAAATAAAGGTAATTCCCTGTGTTTTCATTCTTTAATGTGTTATTGCATCCATGAATGTCTTGACAGAACAATAGGGAACATTGTAAGAATAACATACTGCTGAATTTAGAGGATTTTAATGTTAAACTCAATGTAAATTTTCTTTATTACTTTTATTTTTATTTTAATACAAACGTTTTGGGATGGATTGCTAGGGAAATATTTGAATAAGGAAAATGCGAACTACAGAGCATCTTCTGCATGCTGGCTGTGATAATTACAAAATATGTCAGACTTAGTAGAGATATAAATGGGTAAAGCTGCAGTTTAGGCTTTCATCCACCCCTCCTTTTCCTCTTTGCTCAGTTACAATTCTGCAAAGTACATGTGAAGACACACTACCTATTGTGGTGACACTTTACATTCATTTTGAACAGGTATGAGTCACTTTACTAGATTCACATGCTCACTTTCTCCTGCTTAGGTGTAAGATGATGAGCAACTGAGCCCAGGAAGGCAAGTAATAAAGCTTGCACCGTTTCAACATTCTCCACACAAGTGAATAAATATTATGTCTTTATGATATTCTTCACTGACCAAATATGTAATTATGAATAAACAGGTTCAGTCCCACTGAAGAGAATGGCTGGCTAAGGGAGTCACTGCAGAGATGCACAGAGACAGCAGATTGCATTGCCATGAGAAAGTCTAACTCATCAGGATTTGTGCTATAATTTATACTTTAATTCAGTAATATTTCATTTCTTTATAATATTAAAAATGGTAGCAATAATATTAATCTGACATTATTTCCTAGGAGCAAATGGGTCTTCCTAGAGACAAACACAAAACAATTACCTATGTATGATATGTTGACAGTTTAGAATACATAATTATTTTTCCTAATTTCTTTAAAGAATACATACGTATATGTATTAGGATATCTCTGTGTGCAAGAGAAAAAATCTTTTAATCTCATTTCCTATAAATGTTAACCTATCATTTTCTTGATAAAATGCAAAAGTGCATTATAATTAAGGAAAACAGCAACCAACTTTGTTAGTACAACCACTGTTGCCTTTCATATTTCTACTGCTATTAAAATCCTGTCCATGTTTTCATGAGTAATAGGATATCTTTCTCACTGTGTTCATGAATACAGCTCGTTTCAGATCTTAATTCACTCTAATGAAAGAAATTATTCCATTCAGTTTGAAACTGGTCAAAGCTCTTCTATACTGTTTTGGAGAGCCAAAAGAGGACTTTTTATGGGACCATGATCTATGTAAGGAAGTAGGCAAAGACTTTTCTAAGAACGTTTTTGACATTTGCTAAGAAGAGGTTCCCATGGAAATCTAATTCGGCTAATAGCTATGTTACCATTTTGGCAACTTGCCTGCCTGGTGAGGAAATACATTTTAAGAGGTTCCCATAGAAAGCCATAGCCTAAATCTGTACTGTAGAGTGATGATATTCACTGATGCCCTGGAGCTCTGCGTCCTGCCAGTGCAGCATTTGAGAACAAGTGCTTCCTTGTGGGGCCTGGGTGCCCCGATGCAGTGAAGCAGGGCTGGAGACAGAGAAGGGAGTGCTCCTGGGATCTTCTCTTTTGTCACAGGGTTTACTCTAAGGGAAAAACCACTGCAGCTCATGTTTTCTTTGCTTTGGGTGTTTTGTTTTTGTTTCTTTTTTTTTTTTTTAAAAAAAAATCCCCAGCCCTACACAAGAACTAAAAAACCAAACCAAAACAAAAAAAACAACACCAAAAAGAAAACAAAACCCCCTCAGTTCTTTGAATGTTTCTTTTATATAGGAAAGATAATTTTATAGTGAAAAAGAAAGTCGCAGCTTCTCAATCCAATGCAAAATTGTGCTTCTAAGTCAACACACATCCTGCCATCTAGTGACCAGAAGAAACTGTACTGACCGCTGCGAGACTGAGGAGAAACCCCAAGTGCTGCTGTTACTGCACATTGCACTAGTATCTTTGTGGGAGAAACTGTAGAATAGGTTATGAAGAAATTAAATGTACAGGGAACATTTTCAGGCTCCTGGAAGTCTGCAATTAATCAGATCTATTGAAATCATTTAATAGCTCAGTCCAAAAATTAAACAAACCGTTTGGTTATATATTTCTCTAGCCCTCTTTCTCCCTTTCCCCCTCTGCACCCCCTCCTTCCCTTTCACCTGGGACTTAACATCAGTATTTTGCATAATTTCTGGGAAAAACATTTGTCTGTTGGCATAGAGAGGATGCCATGCTACTGCATTTGAGATGCTTTGCAGCCAGAATGTGCATTAATGCAAACTCCTTAATATTCATTCCATAGTCAAGAGTAATTGAAAATGCTCATTTGAACTATTTACAGTTCAGGAGGGTGTGGAATAGTATGAAGTACATTGCTGGAGTGCTGTGGGTGAAAGAAGAAAAGGACAGCCCACTTCAGGGAATCTATTGCCCCTTCTTGCTTTTAAGGTTCTGATCAGCCCTCAGGGGCTGCTCACCATCTTGCTTTCTGTGGTGTTCATCACAAGCTGAGGACACCCAGCAACTCTCAGAGGTTGCTTTACATTTTACATGTCCTAAAGGGGTAACCCTAAAAGTTTCAATCATTTTGTTTTTTTTTCAACAGTTCATTCACACTGTTTCCACCAACTGCTATGCTGAAGGCTTTTTTTTATTATTGCCAGTGCATTCTGTACCATTAATAGCACAAATCATAGTAGATGGTACACCTATAACAAGATCAATACACTTACACTGTGAAGTTCCCATGAAATGTGACAAAAATAACCAGAAGAGCCAACCCAACATGGTTAATAATGTCAGCTGGTGACAAGGACATATATGTTAACAGGCTTAGGAATATTATTGAACAGTGTAGGCATAAAACCTGTTTGATGTGTACCTTAACTCCAGTTATTATCCACTTAAGCCATTAGTGAGCAGAACCTTACAAAGCCAGTATTTTTCTTTTGTATTGCTCAGTCTTCCTACTTTGCATTTTTATACTGTTAACAGATGTTTTTTCTTCTTTGTTCCTACAGAGAGCACATGGCACCTCTCTTGTCTCCTAAAAATGTACACCTACATTGGCTGCAAGATTTTAGCTTCTCCTTAAAAACTAAAAAGGTTACTCAATAGGAATAAAAGTTCCCAAAATGTAACATAAAAATAAAGGTAAAGCCAATGGGACTACAGATAAGAGTTGTTGTAAATAATACTCAACTTTGGAATTTCAGAATTTTTTTTTTCTACTCCTAGAATGCATGGAACTATATTACATGCTTCAGAGTTATATGTAAAATGAAATAAGTCACTTTCATGTTAAGATACATACATTGCTAAGCTACTTTCAAATATTGATCTATTGTATACGGCTGAGGAGAGAAAGAATATGCATCCTATTGCAGGAAACTATTGTAATTCCATAGGCACCGAAGGACCACTGGTAGCCACATAAATTCTTTCATCAGATAACAAAACGTCAGATTATCTACCACAAATGTTTGGAATATGTTATGGTTTGTAATAATGCATGGTCTTGTTAAAATGATCCATTCAAGGTTCCCCATAATGTTATTTTTTATTTACATTTTGAGGTATTTTGTGCAGGTAGATTATAATATTAACAATGTAATGAAAAGCATTAAATACCTTTCATGTTTTCAGGCCTAACTTAGAGTCACATTGGTGATTTCTGGATCAGGCCATGTACCTGTCTGCTGCAGAAAAGATTCATCGTGTCTCTTCATTTATTGAAACAATCTGATTACTATCAATATTTGAGGTAAAAGCAGAGAAAGACTGTTCTGTTTCGCCCAAGGGAAAATCAGGACAGGCATCACCAAAAAATTCCATTCAGAAATTGATGTCTGCAAAAACATTTTATTGTGGATTAAAAAAAACCCTTATTTTCAGCAGCAAGAACTAGGTAAGAAGAGTGAGAATGAGAAAAATTCCTTTACTCAGAACCTTAATTCAAGCATCCAGTATTATATCCCAGACATCAGGTCTTGGATCTTGCTGAATTGACCTTGCAGGACACCTCTATGCCAGATACCGTCCAGAGTAAGGTGGTTCTTACCACCTTTCCTGCACAAAGAGGTCCTTGAAAGTACTGTGCCATTTAGTCATTCTCTAGGCTGGCATGGTTTGAAATGCTCTCCCAGCCTAGAAAGCATTTAAATTTACTTGGTGAAGTGTTGAGGGAAAAAGAATGAACAACTGGTTCATCTCCTACATTTGTTATTTATCTGGGATCTCAAAATGGAGGAAAGGTTTTTTTTTTTATTTAGTAAACTATGGCAATCACTTAAGATATTTTATTATAAAATGCTTCATAAAAAATGCATTACTGCTGAGCTCTTTAGATTAAACAATTTTGAGAGCACTGTTTGTACTTATGCGCCGAAAACGGGACACTTCTGCTCCCATTACGAAAATGGACTTGACCCTTATTTTTCTTTTCTTACGAGGCCTGAATTTTAATGAGGCCCTGAAGTCCTCACGGATGCCAGTACACTGCACTTCCTCTCACAGCTTTTGTTCTCATGTGGCATTTGGTTAAATGCTCTACCTGAGTATGAAAATCAGAGCACTGCATAAGTCTGGTTCTGTTTTTTTGACAAAACTTAAAGAAATATTTTAATCTTTGTTATGAAACACTGATCTTCTATATGTACTTATATATTTACTATAAAAATGCTTAATATATCAAAGGGAGATAGTTGAAAAGTGCATCTCAAAGACCATCAGCAACAGTTAAAGTGAATTGAATGCATACATTAAAGTGTTGTTGTTAAGTGGAAAAATCAAAAAGTCGAGGCATGATTAGATCCTGCATCAACGACTTGTATTTTATTTTGCTTGGTGGTATTTGTGAGTAACTCCATCGTTGTGAATGGAGCTACGCTGGGTATTAAACCAGAACCCTGAAAGCTGATCTCCCAGGTTTCACTCAGCCTCTGTCCTGCAGCACACTGCCTGTGCCCAGAACACGATGCTGCAGGACTGGGACCAGAACATCCACCACCTCCCCACATGCATCTGGGAAGTCTTCTAGCAAAGGTCTCCCATTATTGCACTCTCTTTTAACTAAAGAAACAGAACTAAGCCTTCAAGAATGGCGCCTCATGCTCTAAACCGCCTGACGCGCAGGCAGCAAACTCAGAGCAAACATGCCCTGCTTTCACAGCCTCTTCTGGGGAAAGGCTCTGTGGAGTCTTATGTCCTTCACTACATCGTTAATTACAGTTTAAATGGTCATCTGTACTGCATCTTGTAAAAATTGTAAAAGTATCATCCTAGTCATAATTTGCATTAGAATATTGATTGTAAAATTTTAATTTTAATAAGAGATTTCCCACAGAATAAAAAGCTGTCTTAAATCAGAGAAGCTGTAGGTGACATGTATTTTGTAAAAATCCATTCATAACATTTTGTAACACACATACATATGTGTATATATAATATATATGTGTATATATAATTTAATTATCTTTTACGTGTATTTCTGGGATGTATTAAAAATGTTGAATGATTAATTCTCAAAATACATTTTATTAGATTTTAAAATATTCTCTTTAGAAGGCAAACTGCATTGCTGTTCTCAAATGAATAATTAAATTTATATTTTAAGTGGTGCCATTAATGAATATTTACCAAAAGAAACAGTAATTAGAAGACATATATTAATAATTTACTAGAAAGGAAAAAAATCCTCTCTCTGCTGACTGACCCCTTTAAAAATAAATTGAGCCTTTATTATTTTTTTAAATAAAAAATTAAACATGTTTACTTTGATTTATCATAACAATGTGTTTGCAAATAATATTTATTAGTAGAATTTACATCTTATAAAATGTTTTGCATCTGTAGAGGCAGGAAGGTAAGTTTTACTATCTTCATGACTTGACAAATTGGGGAGGATTTTTGAATTTTGCATTCGCAAGGTAACCTTCCAGCAGAAAAGTATTTTTTAATGTTTATATTCCTAGTGCTTCAGACACCTTCTGCCCCATTGTAAACTTCATGAGGTTGTAGTTGAAGTAGTTTAAAAGTTAACCCACAGTACCCAGAACATGCTTCTTAAATTAAGAGCCCCCACAGAAACTACTTAGCACCCAGCTGCGGACAGCTGTGCGTGCCTGGGAGGACCAGGGGGAGCTGTGCTGAAGATGCAGCAGTCCCCCTCTATAGTGCAAAGGACCCTTCACATTTCATCACAGAAAGGAAAAACGGAGTCTGAAGCAGAAGGCTAGGAGGTTTGCGCAGGACCAGAGAGGGAACATGACAGCAGTGACAGGATAAAAAATGAAGCACTCTTGTCTCCCGCGCTCCGAGCCTTTGTCATTGATTTTTATGTAGATTTCCCTACTGAAATCAATGGGGACTTATTTCTGAACACTGAGGGCAAGATATAACCTATAGTCTTTCTGAAAGCTGTTAGTTATAAAGGAAACAGTTCACAAGCGTTTGTTCTGTTGGATTCGGTCTAAAAATAAGCACTTTGTTGGCTAAATTATTATTATTTTGCATTGTCGCCATTCCCAAAGATGGTTTTATATCTCTGTTAAGGCTTCATCAGCCCGAAAGATGAGTGCAGAAATAGAAGTCCTCTGGAGGAGCAGCAGGCTGTGCCATAGAACAGCATTGTCTAACACTGTCCCAGTCATTTTCTGGTGTGGTTTGCACTGATTAAAAACATAAGGATGAAAAGTCTGCATTTGAATAATTGGTTTGTCCAGTGTCATATAGCTGATTTACAATATGTGTCGCTACATTGAATGTTGGTTCATACAATAAAATCATGTTTGAAAATCTGCAGACACAAATTTAAGTATTTATTAAAAGCTGAGTGTAGCAAGGGTAAATTGATGTTAACTGCTGTGATCATTTGCCTGACTCTTATCAGCAACTTCCAGGTATGTTTAGGAACATATTGCATGACACAGTATGTGACTTTTGAGAAATGTCTACACACAAGCTTTCATAAACCTTTATTCTGTCTTTAGAATTTGGAATGATGGGAGATCATACAATTAAAAGTCAGCGACCTCGATCTGTTCATGAGAAAAGGGTCCCTCAGGAACAAGCTGATGCTGCTAAATTTATGGCACAAACTGGTAATACATCAGTTACATTTTTCTATTTATTGTTGTTAATTTTAGCAAAACCACTGCATGTTTCCATAATCTTTTGCTGTATATTTGTCAGTTTTCTAAGCTGATACTTTTTTTGAATCATTTTTTTTTTTCCCACCAGTTAAAGTCCATAAATAAAGTAGCTGAGAATTGGGTAGATCATACAAAAACATGCATTGTGAATGTGGATGCTGAATCAGTTAGTGTAAGCATGAATTTCTTTAGTAGTAAAAGCAGTCTCACATGTACCAGACACAGGACAGCTTACTGTGACATATTAACTTTTTTCAAAGTTGTTAAGAACATGCTTCAGTATTTCTTTATAAATAGACTGAGGTCTAATCCCAGCTTTAGGCATTTATCAAATTAATTACTAGGGTGACTTTAATGTGCATACATTCAGCATTTACTATCTTTGGCCCAGCACAACGCTCTATTCTCTGGTTTCCAGATTCATAATTGCTAAATGAAATTGGCCGTAAGTAGTTTTTAATTGGATGTGCAAATTATCTAAGACTTTTTCATCTAAAACATATTTTCTAATTTTGTTTGCGCAACTTCATCTTCTTTAGATAGATACCAAAATCATATTACAAACCTAGAGCTGAAGTAATTAAAAAAAAAAAAAAAAAAAAAAGCCCGTTTACCAACAGTTACCGCAACTGCCTTTGAGGCCAATGATAAAATTTCAGAGGTGAGTTGAATAAAGCTCTCATACACCAAAACTACTGCCCATTTTGACATCAGTAATGACCTGTGTATCTGTTGGTAAAATCTAATCCCTTAACAGTTCCCTACACACTCCATTCCAGTAAGTTACTGCATCGAGAATCTTGTGCCCAATAATTATTGTATGGATTTGAAATGACTTGCTCTGTATTTCATAGTTACTAACCTAGAAAATATGCCTGCATCAGTCATGCATAATGCTTCCAGTTTATATTCACTTTGGTAAAAGAGCTGTAATTGCTTCTAGTTATGTTGCATGTTGACTTCCTTAGTAGTAGGGTGCTTTACTTAACATATTTGCAGAAATCAATATAATAAGTAATCTAAATACACATATAGCAAATCAGTGCAGAACTGTTTGACAAAGAATTTAGAACTAGAAAAATCTGTTTCCCTCCTATTAATCTGTAGGGCTACGTTTATGGCTAACTCTCAGTTTGTACTACTGTAAGTACATGTAGTGGAAGAAGGGAGCCTAGAACCCTCTTGGTCTCCATGCAGTTTTTGTTTAGGCAAGTAAAGCTTACTACTTACATACCTAGCACAGACTTAGAATGTTAGTTGCTTACTACATAGAATAACATCCTTGCTTTTATGCTGCTTCTTGAATTCATACAATCACGCCAAAAAATAAGTAGGATGATCTTTTATTTCCTTACATAAAACTCCAAAACTATCATATTATCAGGTAAAATTTGTATTTGCTAATTTCTAGTCATGCATTGCAGTGCATCTATTAGGGGTGTTAGAGAACTGCATTATAAATGCAGTACTTATACCATCACGTTCTGTTAAGTTGTGTGTGTGGAGTGGGAGATGAACATTCAAAATTATACAGGCTTGGTTTTCAAGGTCCTGTTCTGAAAGCATGTGAGATATATCAGCAGAGCATATAAATTTACATGCCAAACTTTGAGGATACCTATATTTTACATGATGTAGATTAACGCATTTTAGGTAATACTGCACTCTTTTTGGACACACTTACTAATTTTCATCTATTCTTTTATTTTGGTTTTCCTTTGTAGTCATCATTACATATTTTCTTCAACTCTAATGCATTCATTTTCTTGCAATATAATTAATGTGATATCTTCTTAAACTGATTCATAATGATTTTCTAACATATCTATCTCATGAATTTACCCATGTACTAAGAAGTCTAATGACCTTTAAAGTAAATTGATACTGAGTTTGAGGTTTCCTATATTTTAAGCCTGTTTAATGTTCTATTTTGTGTAATAATAAAACAGATGCAAAAGTGCAATAAAATATTTGTGTGGTTTAAAAAGGCAGAGAGATAGGAATAGAGAATTGTCCTGGAAAAGATTTATGAAAAACATGTAATACTTTTAAAGTAGTGGACTTAATCCAGCAAATTTTGCTGGGTATGGAAGAGTTTTAAAATGTGGTATTAAAATATGCATTTTCCTCTTTGTTTATGAGTGATATGAGGTAGTAAAACATTTTATTTAAAAAAATACTGTGTGAATAATTTATTTTCCTATATTTGTCATTTTATGTGTTTGGACTGATCCTTCCCTTAGGTGTTATGGGATTTAGAGAGTATAATAAAGGTAAGTGTTACACAGATCAATGAGGCCTTCCATACAGTAAGTTGTGTTTCCTCTTACATGTTGAGCAGTAGGGGAAAATAAGGGTTTGGTAGCTTGCCCGTGGTTAATTTCAGAATGTAGGTTTAATAAAACAGATATTAAAATTTAAGAGTTCTAAAGTAATGGAAAACTAGAAAGAAAATGAAAAGTAGCTCTTTTGAAATTTTCATTTCAGAAAAGAAAAAAAGATGAAAAAGAAATAAAGAAAACAACGGAAGATGTATTTGCAGGTTACGCAGGCAATCTAGGTTTGTTCTAGAAAATAAAGAAATCTTTATTTGCTTAAATTAAAGATTGCTAATTATTATATGTCTGTGAAGATGTTTCCCTCCTGTAAAATATTTTAAAATAATAATCAGACAGAAAGCAGTACAAAATACTCTGGGGAATAAAAAAACCAACCAAACAACAAAACATTGCAATACATTGTGCAAAAGGAAACAAAGAATCTGGTGAGATAAATTTGTTCTTTATTTTCTCTGATTTCACCCTTTTTGCACCATACATCATGTTAGTGTAGAAGATCTTGTCCCAGCAAATGTTTATGCCTTCTATTCATTACATATGTTGAGGTATATTGCTAGATTCTGCCTTTTGTAAATGGACAGTACATGTATGCACTGAACTTGTAATAATTAATATTAATTTCAAAAGTCACTCAATACAATCACATAACTTAGTGTCACGTCACTATTTTTCATCATAATCCAAGGGTTAAGGGCAACTTTATATCACTTTAAGATATCCAAAATTTTTTAAAACTCTCAGGACTTCATTTCTGTAGTTTATTAGCTATATACTGTCACCATGCCTACGTTGGATACACTGAGTATATATGACTGGTTTACATAATGAGAAACATAGCTATGACTTTTTATGCTGTTTGACCTTTCATCTAAACCATTTTAACACAGGCAAAATCAAACTTTAAACATGTAGGAAAAGGCAAAAAATACTAGCCTAGAAACCCATAGTAATACAAATATTTTTACTATGTACATAAGGCTTATAGTACATATTGTACAATTGTTAATGTCTACCTACACATTAGCTATATTTGCCTTATTACATCATCTAACCCGAACTCAAGCCATGTAACAACCTAATCAAAAAAACTAAATTCATATCAGAAAAATTATTACAACAATCAGTGTCTGAATGTCTCATTTTTTCACCTAACAAATACAGAAAATTACTACAAAAATCACTTTTTGTGAACTTTTGTATGCAAAACTTCATCATTTTGTCCTTGTCCACAGAAATTTTTAGAAATGTATATAATTTTATGAAAAGCAGAGGGAATAGTGTGCTAATTATAAAGCATTCTGCCTTGTTACTGGAAAAAAAAAGTGCTTATTTTCTTTCTTTTCTTTTTTTTTTTTTAAAAAGCATTGAATAGCCTTAAAATTGCTTCTTAGAGGACTAGCAGAGACAAGCATTTTGCAAAGGTTTCATGCTTGGCCTCTGGAAACAAAACAAAAAGATCTTGTACAAATGCTTAGTACAAAAGCACAGTTTCAAGAGATAGTATATCATTTACTTCATTCTTGGAAGATGGCAACAGAGTCTTCCTGGTTTGCAGACTTTCCCTTGATTGTGACCAATATGAAAACTTTCAGAAGACTAGAGGTGTATTAGATAACTGATATTTTAAGCAAGCTATTCAAGACTAAAGGTTGTATCATGACACTGATTTTAAAGCAGAAAATCCTATTTCTTTCAAAAGGCCTTAGGTTTAAAAATCAAGGGTGTGATACAGGCATCAGCATGCCATTTTATCCTGATTTTTAATAGAAGAATGTAAACATGTATCCACAATTATTTACTCAAATTGTTAAGTAAGGTATACTCACATTATTTTTACATTTGTGTTCTATGAATACTCGAGGGATCCATCTTTCTAAATATGAATGCCTTTGTTAAGGGAATTCAAGAAATGTGCATATGGCTGTTCATGGAAACTAAATTTAAGTATTCTTTCCTAAGCATCCATGCAAGAAGACTTTATGCATTATTTGCTTTCAAAAAAAAAAAAAGTACTATAATGTGCTATCTCTCAACAATTAACAAAAATTATGCTATTCAAATGTACAGTATTAATAAATCACATCTGATAATTTTGAAACTAGTGGTATGTACTATATGTAGTAATGAGGTTTAGCACATCCAAGAGTGTAGCACACCGGTACGTCAAAAGAAAGGAGCAGATCTGTGCAGTAAATGATTGAACCGAAGTTCTCATCCCACTGTTCGGTTTAAAATTTGGTAAGCAAAGTGATTGTCTTTGCCAGGGAACTTCTCTCAAATGCCAGATGGCTCTCCTCTGCTGAGGAAAAGATAAGAAACTGGAGGGCTGGTTTGGGTGTTTTTCTTTTTTTAATCAGAATTCCCATACCGGTAGAGTTCCTTAAACTATTACTTAGCTTTCACTTTAGGGTGAGAAGTATAAATATCAAAGATGTATCCTTTGCTATTATATAAAAAGAGTTGACTATGTTCTTTTAGCATCCTGAGGGCAGTGGTTCTCATAAGGTTGTAAATGAAGCTAAGCAATCAAAGGGTTTCCCTATGACAGGAATATGTGACTGCAGCATTGTAGGTGTCTTTATTTTCTATTCATTGCACATTTTCACAGCTGCTTTACTCCATGAACTTTCAAATCTTTATTTTGTTGTGGCACTTCTTTGATTTGTAAGAGCAGACAATAATGAGCTTAAGCACAAAAACCCAGTCTCATTAATACTTATGTCTATATTCGTGTTTGTTTGTTGTCTTGAATACAGGTGAATCTGGTGTTGAAGAGTGGGCCCAGTGGAGTACGTGTTCAGTTACTTGTGGTCAAGGGTCGCAGGTGCGAACCAGAACTTGTGTATCACCTTATGGGACACACTGCAGCGGCCCTTTAAGAGAATCAAGGGTTTGCAATAACACTGCCCTCTGTCCAGGTAGTGTTAGCAGCCAATAAATAAAATTGTTTTTGAACTGTATAATGATAAGAATTTGAAATTATATTATTATTATTTTTACCATTAATTTCATAAGGACCTTTCAAGTAGAGAGAGAACTGTAATTTTATTCAGCTGTGAAAAAAAATTTGTCATGTGGATTGTTATTTTTACTTTCAGAACCGTCAAAATATGCAACAAGAGTACCTTTTTTCTAGCAGGTTCAGATTTTTTTTAAAAAGTCTATATTCTCTGATTTTCACTCAGAAAAGAGAAGGTATATCGTGAGCACCAAATACAAACTAGGGAAGAAATCCAGATCATCAATACATTAAGAAACAGAGATTGATTAACAGGGTGGGTTAAGTTAACATACTCTTAGACACTGCCATCAAATTGTTTTGCCATTTAGAATACTGTCTTCTAGGCCATGGGCCAGAAGAGGAATGTTTTCTGATCAGTTATGTCTTAATGGACTTTTCTTTACAATGTTCTGGCAAGAAAGGGCAACAGCTACCCATCAAAGGAAAAAAGATCAGACAAAAAGTAACTCTCTTACATCTGACACAAGGTAAAGGTCATCGGTATCTTGCATCACAGTTTTCCTACCCCTTTTTTCTCAGAGATCTGGACATAGTTGGAGTTCAGCAGCAGTTATACACTAAGGAGGAGAGACAGGCATGTTCATGTTAGTTGCTGAAAGGCCATATCTCATTTATTTAGACTCTACCTGTAGACATGATTACTCTGGGATGGAAAACAAAAAGGAAAGCATACAGCCTGTGACTATATTAATTTTTCTCTGCTGTGGCTGAAACACACAAAAAAATAATATATGCCTGCCTTCAGATGCATGAATTCCTCAGGTCTTTGTAACGTTTGATCTCAAGAAGGTGGAGAGCCATCTTCAGCTTCTGGGGAAGCACACTGCATTTCTGAAGTAAACTAAACTGTCATGCACAGAGGATCCCTTGGACTTTATCTCAATGAGTAGTAACATGTAGAATCAAACACATTGTTACTGTATATTGAAACTATCCAATGGAAAGTGCATACTTGATCCCATTAGTTTGTGTGTCACCATTATAAGCATTTAGGGAACCTCTGTAATCGAAAGCAACTTAAAAGACTGTATCTAGATAAACTGTCACAGTACTTAATGCTTTACAGCTGTGCTTTAAGTAAGCAATTCACATGGGATTTTCTAACATTTTAGAGTAGAAACCCCCAGACAGGGCAGGATTTGATAATTTGAAGTGTTTATGTACAAAAATGGCAACTATTTCTAAAAAGGTTAGGCTACCTTAGAGCCTGCCAGAGGTGGGATATATTGCAAAAGAACTCTCAACTTGAAGTAAAAAAATAAGAGAAAAAAGAGAACTATAAAAGAAAAGAACAAACATTCCAATCAAAGATAGATTTAAAGATTTGTTTGGAACTGCATGAGTTATGAAAACAAACACATGCAGTCCAGCACTCACAATAACATGCAGCTCTACCTGCTTTCTTGCTCATTTAGTATTGCCTAAGTAAAGGCATTTAAATAATCTGATTTTACATAAATTTATCTTCATTCTCTCCAGTACAGAAAGAAAATTTTCATATAAACCCCCCCATAAAGTCCATGTAATGCGGAAGTCAAGGTAATTAATTTTCTGTCAAAGTAAACTTGAAAAAAGTTAATTCTTAAAAATCACATTGTCTAGCAAACTTCTAAACAATGCTCACACAAAACGATCGCTCCGTATTTCTCAGGTCACAAAGGAGCTTTTTCCTTACACATAAGCTCCCGATTCAGGGTACAGCTTTTTTTTTTCCAGCTAGCCAGTATGAACAATGGGTACTAGTTCTCACTGGCTAACAGTGATACTGCCAAGGTATTTTCCTTGGCAGATCAGCACAGCTGATTCTGATAATCTTCATGTATCTTGAATTACCTTTCCTAAATAATTAGTCTTCTGGACTTAATCTTGCCTGTTGTTTCACATAATTACAATGAACTTATTAATTTATGTTGGTCTCTGTCTGGCTACAAGGCCACTACTGTATGGCAGTATGCAAGATTAACAGTTTAAAATGAGCTTTTCCTAGCCACAGCTCCATTAATTTTTCAAACAACCCTTTAATTATTAGCCTGAGTATCCTCTCTCTTCATTATATTATGTATCCTGTATCAGAGAGCTGCATAGTTCAGGATTATCCCTGGTCCATGCATAAGAAAATACATAGTTTGTATACCAGCATAATTAAACCACACATTTGACAAAACAATCTAAATGTTTGCATACATAGCTGGGATCTGGCCTGTGTACCCAGACCTGTACCACTCATTCCATGCAGCTTCTGGACTCTGATAATACACAAGATTTTACACCATAAAGTCTAAACTAGAAGCAATAAACACACCAAAATGTAACACTGGTCTCTTCTTGTAACCTACAAATAAAAAATTTACTGGGCATATTCATTACATGTTTGCATGATTAGTAAAAGGAAGCAGGGAGCATTTGGAGAGCTGAAATAGTATTTCCTAATCAAAAGGTTGCCCCTTTAAAATAAAAAAAAGTATTCAGAGTGGCCTACTGGACTATACCTCAAGCATCTATCCATAGGCTTCAAAGGAATCTGTTAAACTTGCAAATACTAATGCAAGGCTTCCAGAATACTTTCATCAGCTTGCCTTTGTATACTCCCTTTAGTGTCCAAGATACTCACTGGGAAGTTAAGGAATACATCTCTTTGTGATCTCACTGTCCTGGAAAATATTGAGAATGGAACTCACCAGCTTCTTCATTGTATACAGTTACATGTATTAGTATTGAAATAAAACCTTACATTTCAAAGTAGTACACCTGCTAATTCAAGTAAATTGTGAAGGAACCATTTCTTATATAACTTTTTGTTTATATATATTTGTTCCAGACAAGTACTATTTCAAGGATGGAAGCCCATTACGTAAATTCAGTCTGTCTTGGAATCAGGAGTCTTATAGAAAAGTCTAGCATAGTAGGCAACAAAATATAGCTCAGGTGACCATTGTTGTTACTGGTTATTTTGTGAACAAGGACATCTCAGGGTCCAGGACTGCAGTGCCACTGATTCGTTTCAGCTTAGTGGATGATTTCTAACATAGCTAGAAGATCATCATTATTTTCTCTTTGTCCTTCTCCCTTGCTTTCAACAACTTCTACAAAAATTTAGCTGAAGCTCTGCATTTTCAGGCTTACGGATAAAACAAGATATGGCAGGAGGAAGAATACCCTAAACCATGTCAACCATTTGTATGCTTCTTAAAAGCTGTATTTTCGCTGGTGTGATATGCTAAGACTGCTTATCTCCTTTTATTTTCTCAGAGCTCATATCAATGAAGTTTAGCTATATTGCTGAATTGTTGCACATCTTGATACATTCTGTGCCTGCACGGTACACTAACAAAAATGTTATAGAGAAATTAGCCCTATCTTTTTTAATTCCTGTAGGTTTATTGTTAGTCATCTATCCTCTGAAAGTTCAGGCTTTCACTTGAAAGGAAAAAAATAACAGTAAGGAAAACTTAGGTCTGTAATTAGAAAGAGACATGACAGGAGTAGCTGTATGGCTTAAACTTGAAGGTTAGAAGGCAGCTGTCAGAAGGTTTGCTCTGTTTACATATTATGAATTTAAGAAAGATTTTTGGCTGGACAATTTAAACTATAGTAAAGGAAACTGTAGCATTTAAGTGAGATTAAATTTGTGCATATATATATTCTAATTTAATTTTTAAAATTCCTTTAATGCAGCATCTGCTTAGATGTAGTTATTCACCCATATTAAACTATGATACCATGCGATTGCATAAGCATAGAATAGGTTGGGTTGGAAGGGACCCACCTCCCCTGCAGTGAGCAGGGACGTATTTACTAGATTAGGTTGCTCAGAGCCCCGTCTAATCTGACCTTGAATGCTTCCAGAGATGGGGTATCTACCACCTCTATGCACAACCTCTTCCAGTGTTTCACCATCCTCATTGTAAAAAATTTCTTTCTTATAACTAGTCTGAATCTGCCCTCTCTTAGTTTAAAACCATTACTCCTTGTCCTATCACAACAGGCCCTGCTAAAAGGTATGTCGCCATCTTTCTTTTAAGCCCTCTTTAAGTACTGAAAGGCTACAATCAGATGTCCCCAGAGCCTTCTCTTTTCCAGGCTGAACAACCCCAGCTGCCTCAGCCTTCCTTCATATGAGGGGTGTTCCATCCCTCTGATCATTTTTGTGGTCCTCCTCTGGACCCACTTCAACAGGTTCATGTCTTTTCTGTGCTGAGGACTCCAGAGCTGAATGCAGCACTCCAGGTGGAATCTCACAAGAGCAGAGTAGAGGGGCAGAATCACCTCCCTCAAACTGCTGGTCGCGCTTCTGTTGATGCAGCCCAGGATATGGTTGTCTCTCTGGGCTGTGAGCATACATTGCCAGCTAATGTCCATCTTTTCATCCACCAGTACACCCAAGTCCTTCTCCACAGGGCTTCTCTCAATCCCTTCATCCCCTGGTCTGTATTGATACTGGGATTGCCCTGACCCATGTGCAGGACCTTGCACTTGGCCTTGTTGAACCTCACGAGGTTCACACAGGCCCACTTCTTGAGCTTGTCTAGGTCCCTCTGGATGGCATCCCATTCCTCAGGTGTGTCAACTGCACCACCCAGCTTGGTGCCACCTGCAAACTTGCTGAGGGTGCACTTGGTCTGATGTCCATTGATGAAGATACCAAAGAGTACTGGGCCAATACCACTTACAATGAAAAATCAATGGCCACGATAGCTTTTCAATATCTGTTCAGTTTAAAGCTGAACAAATCAAAAGCATTTAAACCCCAATAAAAATGTGCTTGTAGGATGAAGGCCAGCATGGCCTCCCACCTCCTCCCACCTCACAGCAGTTGTGTACGGTGAACACTGTGGGTGTTCACTTCAACATGATTAGGTTCACAGAGTGGCAGAGAGAAAGGAAAGATGCTCTGCAGTAATGCAAACTCGTTCTGCTAGCAATGTTTTTGACAGATAAGTTGGCAATACTCTGAATATTTTTGTCCCAAATAATAAATCTTATATCTGAAACTGTGTTCTAGAAAACATTAACTCCTTGGTGGGCCAGCTCTCCATCTGGTCTAATTTGGCATAGCTCATCTGGCTATAATTCATCAGATGTTATAGGGTTTTTTGTGTTTAGAAAATGGTATTAAAAAAAGAAAATCTTAATGAAATATCACAAAAAATATTCAAAGGTAAGAATTTTTAAAATAAGATGTTCTTTTAAAGCTTATCTGGATAATGTAGATACTGCTGTAATGCACTGAATAGATTAATTTTCCTTGATATTTGTTTGCTGCCATTGGTTGTTTTCTTAGTGTTATGCCTTTTCCATCCTTGACTGTATTAGTTATCTACTAGTTTCAGCTATACAAGTCTATACATTCAAGAAGGCAATGTAAAATTTTTACTTAATGAGCTTACTTTAAACCACAAACAGATAGAGGCTGCTGTAAGTTTGAGTCCACCCAAAGTGAAACATTTTGTTTTGGCTTCTGTTCAAGTATCACAGAAGAATTATTCTGTGTTGCTCCTAACATGCAGTCACTCTTGCCAGAAGAGATATACAAACTTTTGTTTCAAGACAGCTTCTTTAAAGAGCCCCTCAGCACACGTTTTTGTCATTTTTAAATGAAGACAACTAGCATAAGGTTTTGACAGCATCAAATCAAAATTCCATATTAAATAATAGATATAAACAAAAATTCACAATGTCTTGACCCTGAAAAAACTCAGCCTGTGTCTACATAGTGTCAAGACCTTTTTAATTTATTATTGTTTACAGAATAATATTTTTCTAATTTGGATTAATTTATTTTTGCTATCTTTTATATTTTTGAAGTACTTCTTGTTGGACCTGAGCATCTTAATGAATGATTGTGGTATCAGGAGATGAAATTATATTGTTGTTGTTACTGAATACTGTTTGGAATCTGATCTGACAAAACAATGTTTCATTAATTTTTCTCACATGATAAAAAAACTTGGATATGTCTGGATTCATAAGCTAATACTTTTCCAATGAGAAAAAAATCTTCAGATCATATTGCTGGATCAGAGTAGCTAAGTACAGTACCTATTGAGAAAAGATGAAATGTAAGGGATTATATGCAGATATAGTCATGAATTTACTAGTTTTAGAAGAGTTAGGTTTCCTAGTTTTGACCAAAATGTCACAGTTAATCAAGATTTCTAAAATAACTAGACTGAAGTCTGTCACTTTAACATTTATAATTTTTTTTCTAATATAATGCAGATTGATGTGATGTTAAGAATAAGATAACTTTAATACAGTTAGCCATTTAGGACTATGGAATAATTATTGTGCTTTTTGACCACTTGTACGTGACCAACTAAAAACCTTTCATCAATTGAGCTGTTATCTAATGGGTTACAATCTTCCCTGAAGGAAGCTTGAAATTGTCTGTCAGGTACAATTCTCAGAAGGTAGCTAACAAACTTTTTACCTCAACACAGCATCTAAAATGATGATTTTTCTTACTTTTAATGAAATGCAATAGAACTTACCTACATGTGGAATTCCCCTTGATCTTAGTGATGATTTTGAGATAATATGCCAGGGAGCCGAATGCCCTTCCACACCCTTGCAACTGAATTTTACCTCAGGAAATGTTATTCTGATCCCTACAAGAAAAGACTTTTATTTGTAGAAACTGGGCAGGTGATATGTGCCTTCAGGGCAAAGGAAACCTATATATGAGAAGTTCTTTCACGACAATGAAATAAAGTGAGGACAAACCAGAAAATCTATTTCTTCTGTAATGTTGTGAATCATTACCAATGATACACTGAGATGTTATACACTATTTCACCCTCCAGACACCCTTCAAACAGACAGGGTTGCAGAAACACAGAGTTGTGTGATACCGAGTGTGATGCTCTGTCTAGGTACTGTCTCTGACTTTTTCTTAAATGCCTAGAATTGCTATAGGTCTTACCACTACATTCATAATTTAATCCTGTGCAACTGCTTTTATTCAAGCAGATGACAAATAACTAAAGTTTGTATTGCATTGTTTTTCACTTTTATAAAGAACTGGTTTACCAATGCACCTATGGAATTGTCTTACCAATATGTGTTTAACTATAATTATATTAGAGAACTTTCTGAAAATTTAACTCCAGATCCTTCTGAAAAGGGAATGCATATGGTTTATAAGCTCATATGGATATTGTATATTAGTTTCTCCTACAGTGGAAAAAAAAAGGCAGAGAAAGGTGCATCTTCTATGATTCTTCATATTAATTTTATGCAATACTTGAATATAAAAATACTTATGTGTTTGTAATTTATTGTGTACTCTGAAGCTGTCTGAAGTTTGAGTGAAGATTTTTTTTAAGATAGCAATGCATGTATTACTGTGTATGTTAAATCACTTAATATGTTCATGTAAGGAAATAGTGCAAATCTCTTTATGTGGACTTGGAATTTTTGAGGAAGATAATCAAGGACATATGCTGCCATGTTTCCACCATAATTTAAACAAGTGAAACAATTGTAAGATAACAGCCCCAATTTATGATGGTGACACAGTAAGAAATTATTACATTTAGTCCTATATTTTCAAAAGAAAACTTAATTTAGATTGGTTCAAATTTTTAGAGTTGCTTTGATACATAAAGTATACGCCTGATTTTTACAAAGACTGGTCTCCTGAAAATCAGGGCTTTTAAACATATGTCAAGTCAAGCAGCAAAGATAGCATAACTAACTTCTGAAAAGGGAAGCCAACCTTCTTAAAAGAAAGAAAGAAAATGTGGTAGTGAGATTAGTTTAAAAATTAGATAAAATGGTTCAAAGTTAAATATGCTTTAGATAAAATATACTTTTAAAATCTAAATGGACTACACTTTATAAAGGATTTATTTGCCAAAGCTAAAGATTGTACTGATTTCCTTGAAACTGGCAAAATAATTCCCATCTAAAATATTGATCTTGTTTATTTGAGATCCTTCTGTTACTTGTGTGTCTGTTTCTGGTTAAAATCTGTTTGGTTTATTGCAGTACATGGCGTTTGGGAGGAATGGTCGCCTTGGAGTTTGTGTTCATTCACATGTGGTCGAGGCCAAAGAACTAGGACAAGGTCATGTATACCTCCCCAGTATGGGGGAAGATCATGTGATGGACCTGAAACACAACATAAACCTTGCAATATTGCACTCTGCCCTGGTGAGCTCATCTAGCAACTCTCTGCTTTGTTAACAGTGCATTTGATGTGGGTTGTTGTGATTTGTTTTGATCCCCTTTCCACACAGGGGAAAAAAAAGTTATGCAAAATGAGTAGATGGGGTAATATTTTTCATAATTCTGACTGTAGTGATTAAAGGATATAGCAGACAATTCTTAGTTTCTTCAAGATACTCTTTCGGTAGGGCATGGTATGGTGTATACATAAAGTTGATTCAGGATGGGTCTTGGAGAACCAAAGGCAAACTTTCTGAGTGTGGCTTAAAGGGAGACATTCAAAGTGCACAGTTTCTGTCCACCATATCTGAATTATGTTTGCTTTGAGGTTCAATGTATATTATTTATTAATCATACAACAAACATATTTGGGAAACCATAAAATTTTGTTGTTATTAATTTATTCAAAATAGATATTATCTACATGTGTGCAGAGAGGAAGGCTGACACAAACTAGGGTGTTATATGAATCCCAGCTAAGCCCTTATGGTAAGGATTTTAAGTTCTTCATTTCTGGGAGTCAGTTGCTAAGCTACTTTCAAAAAAATATCCCTAACCAAGTAAACAATGTGTGGGCTTCATGGTAAAACTTTCATCCACTGAAACTGAAACTAACTAAAAAAAGAAATTATTCTTTCAAAATTTATTTTAAATTTTTTGTCCTTAGGTTATGAGTAACTTTAATGAAAATTTTCAATATGCATGCATATATATATATATATATGTATGTATATACACACATATATGTGTGTATATATGTATATAATACCTAAGTATTACCATAAGTTCAATAACCATAAATAAGGTTATATACATAATAATCATAGAATCATAAAATCATAGAATCATGTCAGGTAGCTGTAATGTGAGGAACTTCTTTCATGAGCTCTGTCTGACAGTGTGAAGGTTACCCTTGCAGTGGGCTTGTTGAATATCCACAGTTCACAACAGTGCTGCAAATAGATTCTTTGTGACCACAGCTCCTCCTAAAAAGGGTTGAAAGGCATTTAATTAGCAAATGGTTGGTTTATAATTTGAAAACAGAGATGAAGGGAAAAATGGAACCTAGTGCCTCACAGAATTTAAACTAAATTTCTCAGAATTATGTGAAACAACTTCGCTTTTCTTCTGATCAGCAAAGCATACTCCAACTTCAGGACAAAATTCGTGGAAAAGTTTTAGTGCTGAATGCAGCTGCAAAAATTTGGATTAATCCAGTTTTTGGCTAAGTTGGCAGCTGTGCAATTTTACATGTGCCTAGACAAAAGTAATTAACATGATCTATGAGCATGAAGCAGAGTTGACAAGAGATATGCCAAATAAAAATAGCAGAGAAGAAATTAATGCATTCAGTTCACTTCAGTATTGCAAAGAAACACAGAAGTTATTACACCTAATCTGTCAAAATAAGCAGTTATTTGAGGATTCTGGATTTTGAGCAATCATTTGTACCTAAATTACTTTCACCAGAGGAAGTTATATGCTAGTTACTTTTAAAAGTAACAATCTGAATCTGCTGAATGTTAAGACTTGCTGTAATTTGAATGTTCAATTTTATAAGAGAATCTTCATGTTGAATTCTTCAGTCTCTTAATGGTATTTCTGAAATAGAAAATTCACATGCTATTTGCTCCTAAAGATAAAGGGAGATGTGTGAAAATATATATGAGAAGCCACAAAATGAGTTTTCTCCAAAGACACTATGATAATTGATTCGATCTTTCCTACCCTAAGTAATACTATATAGCAATGAATAAGACTGAAGAGGGTGCATTGAAATGTAATTTCCATAATGTTTTCCTCTTCACATAGATCTTTTATGATTAATGAGTACCACTGCTTCCATGTTTGGAAAGATTTCCATTTTCTGCAGAATAAATTATCAGGGCACAGCGTCATAGCTTGAGAGGCATCTGCATTGAGAAGTGGTTCACAACCAGGCATTACATCGAATATTTAATATAGAACTTTAGGAAAAAATCTCAGACCCTTCCTTCCTTTCATTCACTGGTTGCTGAGATCCTGGGCATTAGAGATATGGATTGTATCTTTGAACTCTTCAAAATGTTCTGTGGTTACTGTCAAACAGTAAAATAGTTCACCTCTCTTTCACTGAATGGTGTTGCACCCATACAGACACAGTATGTTAAATCACTAACTTAAAGATTCTGCTTCCTATTTTAATGATGAAAACCGTCAACTTAGGAAGCTGCTATTCCAGCCCTCCTTTAGAAGAATCCTGAAATCAGGGGCTGGCAAGTGCGCCAAGTGAAGTTACTTGTTTTCAGTGATGGTGCTTTTAGAGCAACGGTAGGTCTAAAACCAGGTTTTCAAGGACAAGTATTAATCAAAATTGTATTGCAACCTAAAATTTACCTAAGTTTATATTGGGTGTAATGCAGGTGCAATGAGAAACTGATGATTGCTGGTCTGTATGAATGCAGAATTCTGAATTAGCACAATCAGTAATAACACATTTCATAATGCTTAGATGTTTTCAAAATTACTGTCTAGTCCTATTATCAGTTCCAGACCATATATTTTTCAATTGTATGGGAACTTAATTGGTTTGTATTTTTTTTGTTTTGTTTTGGTTTTGAATGTTTTCATTTACCTCAAGAAGCTTTCTGATGTATGAAATTAAAAATTACAGTCCTAAACCTTTACTTATGGGAATCTGCATCCAAACTCGAGTGTGTGGGATAGTACAAAATACTAAATACAGAACCGGTCACCATATCTATATTGTTTAAAAATTCAGCTTGACAAATTCAGAAAGATTATGCAATATGCATAATTACAGAAGCAGAGATGAGGAGGAAGGCAGCACGTTTCTGCCCTCCAACATTTTATCTCAACAGAATGTTGAACAACTGGGGTCATTTACCTGACAGGAAGCATGAATGACAAAAGTGTATCAGTATTGTAACTACAGAGAACAGAGACTGTATGTGAGGCAAAGTGGTAACTCCTGTTTTCCTATTCAACTAAAGAGACCTGATTTCACAGTCGGGACCCAATAATCTTGTAAACTGGCCCATCTGAGTGCTGCAGCTGTAATAAACCCTTTTGAAGGGCTCAGGGTTTACATCATGCAAGATTGGCCCCATTTTTGCCTAAAAAGGCAAGACCAGCCTTTTTAATAAGGCCTTGTATTTAATAAGGCCTTTCAAACTGTACAGCACGTGAGCAAAATCAAAATTTATCCTTTGCTGTGTCAGCACACAATTAGAAGAGATGAAATGTTCTTTACTTGAAGAAAAAGGAAAACCATTTTAAATCAAATTAGTATGTAATGGCAGTTTCTGTATTTGATTGCTGTAACCAATCAAGTGTCTTTAGGCCAGGCCCAGTCCAAGGGGCGGCATTCAGGTCTGTTGAAGCCTCCTAGCTTAGGGTGAAGCGGCGAGGCCCTGCCTCTCTCACGTGGTAACTGCTGTGTCCATCTCTTATGTGCCTGCCGCGGCAGTCGACGGACAGTGGCAGGAGTGGAGCTCGTGGAGCCAGTGCTCGGTGACCTGCTCCAATGGCACCCAGCAGCGGAGCCGGCAGTGCACAGCAGCGGCCCACGGCGGCTCCGAGTGCCGAGGGCCCTGGGCTGAGAGCCGGGAGTGCCATAACCCCGAGTGCACGGGTGAGTACTGAGGGGGCGGGGAGCGGCCGCTCTGCCCCTCCGGCTGAGGGCCAGGCCGGGCAGCCTTCCCGCCAGGAGCTCCAAGGCGGGAACCGGGGGCACAGCAGCTGGCGCTGGGGCTGCCGCAGGCCTCAGCGGGCTGCAAAGGGGTGCAGCAGCCATTTGCAGAGGGAGGCCTGGGGCCTCGCTTTTCTGTGTTTGATAAGATAAAAAGCTGAAGAATGTGTTCAGAAGGACTGTGTGGTGGGCTGCATATCAGCTTTTCAGTTTTATCACCGTTTAAAAGGACATTCACCAGCTTTAGAAAGATATGTTTGAGGCTGGATAATGTGTTTCATGAACCCAGAAAGTGAACGTGTATGACCTGATTCCCCTTTACACTGATCCTCTGGCAGTATAAAAGCAGCCTTCCAGGGTGGGTAAACTATATTTATTTTAAGCCTCATTTGTGCTTTCAAAGCATATAAAATCCTCCTAAAACATCATATGCAAAAATGTTTTTATTTAGCTTTTTAAAGGGTTCTTAGGCATGTTGTAATGTATATTGTTACCATACAACAGCACTATATATAAGTATGTAAGAAAACAAACAAAAGGGACAACATCAGTTTTGCACTCTTAAGTGAATGTTAAAGTGCACCAATTCTTTTTATTTTATCTTAAGATGCAAGTCATTTAGACAACAATCCCAATCCCTTATTTAGGAGCCAAGTAGAGACCTCCGCATCTTCCATGTGCCTAGATATACTACTTCTGTCACCGTTAGTCATATCTGAGAGGCTCTCTTCTCTTATGCAAGTGAAGAATAACCTATATATATCCTCCTTTATGACTGTCATTGTGTCACCACCCTAACGCTATTTTTCCAAACAGCAAATGGCCAGTGGAACCAGTGGGGCCACTGGAGTGGCTGTTCCAAATCCTGCGACGGTGGCTGGGAGAGGCGGATAAGGATCTGTCAGGGTGCTGCCGTGACTGGGCAACAGTGTGAAGGAACTGGAGAGGAAGTTAGACGGTGCAGTGAACAGAGGTGTCCTGGTGAGATGAAAATATAATCGCTATTATTATCTACACAACAGTATGGCTTACTTTAGTGACTATCTTTAGGAGAGACAAGGTCAACATACATAGAGCAATAGCCATAAAGAGCTGCATCTGGCCTAGCTTCAGACAAATCACTGCTGTTTTTCTCAGTAGAGTTGTGTTTAGGTAGCTGGGTGTAGACTAGACCTATTGGATATATAAGCAAGGTATCATGTTTTAAATAAATCAAAATACCATAGTAAAGGAAGATACCAGATAATTGTATTGTTGTCTAGACATGCCTGTATTATTTGAAGTGGCAATGACTTGCTACAGAAATTCTCTTTGAAGGCACTGTTTCTCAGAATATCAGGGCTGGTTTTGTAAATCATGGAATTCCTTTTATAAAGTGTGTAAGAGACCTCTGTAATACATTTGGGGTAAATTCCGGTGCAGTGAAGATAAGGGAAAAAGTGAACCTTACTGTACTGTATAGAATGAATGAATACCTGAGCAAAATTTCATAAAAAGGAAAGCAATTGGAAATGAAAAAGGAATGTCTGTTTTGTTTTAGTATACTGCTTAAATACATTTCTGTGCAGCACTTTTTACTTTGCCCTCCCAACAGATTTAAGTCTTTCCCTCTGACAGCTAATAAAAATGTACTTTTAAGCTTCTTCAAAAGCGATGAATAAAGAAGAACAGCTGGTGAATCTGATGATATTTATCTGTAAAGACACATTGTCCTGAAGTAAAAGAATGCATTGTCGGATAGGTGTAAGATACAAGGTGTAAGTAGTGTAGGATGTTCTTAGCCAGTCACTTGGGAAATTATGCATTCTGAACTGCAAACCAGGAAGCTGCAAAAATCAATCTAGGAATCTCTGACTTCTGGATATTTAGATGGCTATTTTCTCTGATAGTCAGAGAAAGGACTTAAATGGCAGGGATGCTGTGGGTCAGGAACTGGGGAAATACATCAGATGTGATTTTTATGTTATCAAGCCCACATTTTCATAGACAGCATACTTACCTCTTGATAGCCACCAAAGAACAGTTTTCAAGGTATTTGCAGTACAGTGGAACAATGAATCTCATTGCATTCGAAGAACAGCAAATGGACTATTTGTAGTTATAAAGTTAGAATACTATACTGGAGAAGTTAACCAAATTTAACTTACTTCTCAAATGATCTCTTTAATATTAATCAAACATTCATTATTTGAAAAGCACCACACAACAGTATTTGTATTAGACTCTTAAACAAATTCTGATTTCCATAGTTAATGCAGACTTCCCCTATAAAAGCACAGCATTTAGAGGTTTTTGTGAATCTTCACAATAAGCAGATATTCAGATCAACCACCTTCTGCTTATAAAATCATTCTTGAAGTAATTTGCATTTGTATATTTAAAAGTAAAACCATGCAGTCCAATTTTCAAAGGTTGCCACCTGCTGTTAATAAAATATTTTACAGATGTATTTACAAGTTAAATGCACACAGAGCTTTATTTGCCATTTGGTAAATGTATTTATTTACTTGATTAATTCCAGCTTAGAATCAGTACACTTATAGAAAGTGCAACCTAAGGCAGCTTTTAACAAGCTATACTTATGCGGAAGATTATACATGAATAACAGATTTAATTTATCTGTTTCTAGACTGACATTTACTAAAGCATCTCAGATTTAAATGTATACAGTGGACAATTTACCAGAATCTCATAAAATGGTATACAGATTTACATTTATAAACACCAAGCAAAATTGAAAAGTACTGTAGAGAAGGTCGTTCAAAGTATAAGCAAATTTTATCATCTGTATGCTTTTATTTCATAGTTGTAAAACAGTTCAGAAAAGCTATTTTGTCTCAGTGTTTGCTTTTTCTCTGTAAGTCATTGAGAAACAGGAGAGACTAAAATGTTAATTTTTTCTTAGTTTAACATTACTTTGCCATTAGCATAAGACCAGCTCCTCATCTCTGTAGACCTGCATAATGTATTTGTAAAGTGAATGAAACTGCACCTGTCTGTATCACCCAAAGGTCTATAGACTTATAGAAAGTTAAATTATAGCTGACTAAACCGTAGAAGCAAAAAAAAAAAAAAGAATTAAACCTTTTTCTATTATGCTGGCTGCTGTTCATAAGATACTTTGCAAACAGAGCTGTTTACTTGACTGACTGAAAATCTTGACTGGACTTTTTGTAGTTGGAGTTCTGCATTATCTGATTATACAAGATTTTCTTCATAGTCAATCAGTGGTTCTCTTCAAATGGTTCAGGGAGGGACTGAATTACATGAGACACTCCTAGAAGCTGAATATAAGCAGCACTAAGAAAGGCAGGCTCAGAAATATTATCTGAAAGCTGCTTTCTCAAACAACTTGGTTTCTGGACAAGTGTTGAATATCTTTCTTTGTAGTTTATTTATATTCCAGATTAAAAAAAACAAAAACTGTAGTTGTTTCCTTCCATTGTGTAATAATCTGAGAATGAAAAACAAATATCTGAAGGTATTTTGACTTCAGTCATTGTTCCTTTGTTGTATTCCAAATGTCTAAAGAGATTTCACTTCAGTAGATCAGAAGTGTTAAGGATTTAGTACTCTGCACTCAAAATATTCTTTTGTGAAGAATAAATTAATAAAATTGGAAACAAATCATAGAAAGGAAAAAACCTTCTAGATTTTCTAAGCAGCTAGTCATGCAAGAATTACTGTGCAAAACTTACACAGGATGAATGAACAATTGGTCTGTCCCATAGGAATAAAGAGAGAGCTAGGTAATAAAAGAAATTGCAACCCATGACTGATAAGGTGTAATGGCAAGCTGATGAGAAACTTTCAGAGAAATGTGTAAGAGGCATAAGTAAGTCTCGTTGAATGTGTCAGTAAAAACTAAGAGATGTGAGAACTGAGAGCAAAATACAATATTATTCAGGAAAGAAGACTTAGGTAAATTTATATTTATAAAAATAGCACCATTTTCTTAGGACAGTTTTAAGAATATATTAGGTTCCAATAATGTAGCATCGGTTTCCAGAAATAATTCCATTATTGTTAATTCTATATGTGTTTCAATATTTATGCTTTACTCAGATTTTACTCAAAACAGACCCTCAATATTTTTCTTATAAGTCTATAGTCAGTGGTAGAAAACATCAGAATTGTTTTGACCAAAATATTGCTTAAAACAATGATAACAATGATTGTTAACAAAAAGGTAACAGTGCATAACTGCTGCCAAAGAGTGGCTAATGATTTCCTACTGAAGGTAAAAGGTTTCTTCAGAGGCAATACTAGCTAAGTGTATTATATAGAAGATGGAATAAGATTCAAATAATTGTCAACAACTTAAGTAATAAAATTGAACCTTTGGGTTTTGTTTTGTCTCTGATTGCAACACTATTTTTTCTGTGGCCTTTGCTTAAGAGAATTTTGCATGAGGCATTGGATTAGGATTCGAGAGAGGAACTGTAGTTCTAGCTTCATTTGTGAGCTACCGTGTGCTGTTGGGTAATTTGCTTCACCCTTTCATTATCCTTTCCCATATTTGTTAGTTGCTTAGGTAGGTTGTATACTCTGCAAGATTGTACATTTCTCTTGCTTTGTTTGTGTGTTGTACAGAGCTTCCTCAGATCCCAGGTGGGTTGATCGCCTCTTGGAGATGCATGTCTTCTCACCGATAATGTCAGGGGAAGACTGTGCTTCTAGACCACTGTCTTAGTTGAGTGTTTGTGCTTAGGTGGGATGAATTCAGGCCTATTATTACAGGAGTATAATGCGGTGAATTTGAGTACATGTTCTGTGTGGGAAGATATTGCTGAATCATATCATCAGTGAAAGAGAGATCTGCTTTTTATTTGCCAATTTTAGCAAATTTACCTCAGTATTTGCAGTTTCCTTCTAAATTTTAGCAATTCTCTGTGATTTTGTACAGCTAACTTACATTTCTCTGTAGGTGAATTATGAATTAATTGTGCCATTGTTACAGAAATACTTGAAGTGGCCCTGAGCAGAGCCAGCAGGGCCAGCAAAGCTTTTTAACTCAGATATTATACCACACCAGCGTGACTGTAATGTCTCCATGGGCAATATGGGATGGAGCCTCACAGATGCTTTAATGTGGGTGGATGCCTGATTAGTAAGCTCTGCCAGATATACTTCAGCTTTGAGGAGAACTGGTTTGCTTTTTATGCACAGCATTCCTTGATCAAGGATATTTGTACAATGCATTGAGAGGTACAGAGTCAGCCAGGGACCAAGAAAACTTCTTTACCTGAGCAAGTGTTACCTTTCCAAGCTCTGACTTGCTGCTGCACCTCTTTCTTGATAACTCTTAAGTCTTGGGAATGCATTTTACTTTGAACGTAACATACAGGTGCACAGATTATCTTTGGCACTAGGCTTAAGTTAAAATGTAATCTTGAGTTGTGAAAAATGTGACACAAAGCACACAAGTATTACCCTTCCAAATAGATAGGAAATCTCTGATATTGCCTGTGACTTGCTAAAGTAAAAGAAAAAATATGATATGTATTAGTACGAATATATGTGCATGTATATATTTCTTTTAGAAAAAGCTCACATTTCACATTCCCTGTTTGGAGGGAAGTAAGAGTTTTAGTTCTGAGAAACAACACCTAAAGTGTTGATTAGTGAACGTAACACATTTCAAATGGCCGCAGCTGCATGACAAATATCCTTCCTAAAGAGCACTAAACTTTAGCAAATTTATGTAATTCATAATATTACCTCCATGTTATGTTAATTTACACTCCCCAAATCAGAACATTTCTTTTGTTTATAAGGTCATAATAGAATGGTAATTGCATTTCCTTATGTCACCAGATGGCTTGGTTTTATCAAAATCTGGCTTTCCCCACAGTAACACTAGCCTGGTGCATTCACTTTTCGTGCATGTCTGAAGCAGTGTTAGTATTCTAGTTTATGAATATAACCAGCTCTCTTTGGGTTTTGCCATTAATGGATCTCTTGCTTTTTCAGCAGCACCAACTGTCTTGATTTACGATTCAGGAACACTGATGGTGAGGCAAATTTAGCAAGCAATTTTTCTGCCCAACTGTGAATCATATTAGTATTACTGAACCATCTGCTAGGTATTCTTTGTCCTCCACAAAAAGAGGGTACAGTTTTGTGCAAAAGTCTGCTCAGTTCCCTTACTTGCCTCACTTTTCCATCAGCAGAAGTGCAAAACAGGGAAGATAGACAGTTTTATGGGTTAGGTAATGGGATGGGCAGAATCTGTCATCTGTTCCTTCCTGCTAGAGATTTCCCATGCAGCTATGGGTGAATCATTGAATTGCTTTCTGCCTTATCACCCCATCTGCTATAGTGACAGAATTTTCTTTCTCTTTTCCTTTTTCTTCTTTTGTAACCACTTTGCTGTAGTACAGTGGGGTTATGATTTTCCTGAAAAAAACAAAAACAAAAACCCAAAAAACTTTTAAGCAACTCATGGCTTTACTCTACTAAACATGGAATGAATTAGATTTCAGTAACTAGCATTTGCAGTGCTTTTAGTTGTGAGACGACTTCAGCCAGATGTTTGCTGTGTTAATCTAATTTACTCATAAATTGTAAACTGGGAATCTACAGTAAAAGTACAAACAGAAAAAGCATCTGTAAGTCATGACCATGTGAAAATAAAACAATGCATTTTCAGAAGCTTTTTTCCCCCCTGTGTGCTACTGTTACCATGAATTTGTGAAAATATTTTTTCTCTTTAAATGGTATTGCAATAACAGTAAAAGGCAGTTTCGTTTTATAGCCACTCAGACCCACATTATTGACTATACTTGCTTAATTACCAACTTGTACTGAAACACATTTCAAAGAAATGACCTGCTTTTTGGTCTTCAGAATGTACAGCTCTCATTTGATACCTTTAGTGCATTCACTTTTTCATCAGTGATTTCAGAACTGATTCTTTCACATACAGTTTAGGTTTCAGAAAAATCTTTTAAAATTTTACTGTAAGATAAGCATCACAGCTTGTAACATTTTAATTATCATCATGTTCTGATAGATGCTTAATGTTATTGATCAAAATAGAGCAACAAGAAAAGATTCAAAGCTATCAATGTTGCATCTACAACCTAAAGAGTGCTTGTTTGCTGAAGAGTAAAGACATGGGTTATATGAAATACCGTCACAAAGACAAAAATTACAGGTTTTGTGGTTTTTTTTTTATTTTTGTAGTTAGTTCTTTAAATCAAACCAAATGATGTTAACATATACATTTCAGTAAGAGTTAGGAAGACTGAAGACCTACTTTTCTGACAGAAAATATCTTGTTGACATTAACTTTTCTACTTAAATTCTCATTTCTAAATGGCAGCACCTTATGAAATATGTCCTGAAGATTATTTGATGTCAATGGTGTGGAAAAGGACCCCAGCTGGGGACATGGCATTCAATCGATGTCCTCTCAATGCCACAGGTACAGTACTGCTTTGAAATTATATGATAATAAAAATGGGGAGAAATCTTTTGCACTGTGTTCTAGACATAATCATTACTAGACTCATATGTATATATGCATATATGTGAATATATTTACATAAACCCCACATCTTTACATATGCATGTACATACATATAGTATATATACATACATATGCTCTCTTAAAGCTTACATATATGCATGGGTCTGTGGTGTATATATATGTATACACATACATATATATGCATTATAGCTAGAGAGAAAAAGCTGAGAAGAAATCAACTTGACAGGACCTATCAGGCAAAGTAATGAAAATGAAGCAAAACAAAATTTTTTTTTTAATTACAAAAACACTGCTAAAAACCCACTAGGTGAACATTAAAGTATGTTTCTGAATCTTATACTACTGTTGTTATGCTGATGATCAATGCATGAAATTGTTTCTGTGTGTGCTTTTAAAATAGCATGGAATGTAGCTTAAATAAGGTTCATTCTTTCCAGTTGCTCTCACACAAATATTTTCTGTCTTTGTGACTTGCAGGCACCACTAGCAGACGCTGCTCTCTCAGTGTTCATGGAGTGGCCTTCTGGGAACATCCAAGCTTTGCTAGATGCATATCAAATGAGTACAGACACTTGCAGCATTCAGTAGGTGCAAAGCCAGCTTTAGTACTTGCTCTGTTTATTCATTACTAATAATTGGTGTGAAAAAAAACTCACTTATTTACTCTGAACTCAGATTTCTGATAAGAAATGCCAGGGGTAAAACAGATCTAAGAAAGAATAATTTATATTACTCTATATTATTCTGATCTTGTATATTGCTGGTGTTTGAGTGAAAGAACCTTTGTCTTACTATAGGAATAGAAAAATTAATCAGATTCCCTTCTTTCATGTCTACTGTGTGCAATTTCTATAGGGGTCAGAGGTAAGATGTATTTTGGTTTGTTAGAAAATGAGGTGTGAATAAATGAGATTTACTGGAAGAGTGACCTGCTGAGTAATTTTATAATACTATGAATTCTTTAATTGCACACTAGGAAGTCAGAAATTATATTTCTTTTTGCTGTCAAATTTAGAATTTCACCTTCAAATGTTAGAATAGGAAATTATTATAAGGTAAATCTATTGCAGTGTCTTGGACAAAGTAAAGTAACTCTAGATGAAGAAATATTAACAGATTTTTTTCAGTATGCTTAAAAAAAGTTTCTGTGCAAAGTATATATATTATACATTTATCTACTGTCTAAATACATTTATATGTATAGATGCAATACATTGTATATATCTTGCCTTATAAATATGCTAACATGGTATATGCTAGGTATATTGATTACATTCTATTTCCATAGTCGAAGCATTCAGCCAGGTTAATACTATTGTGGGAAGAGCTCCTTTGATGATTCTCATGGACAATGGTTTTTGCCTGCATGATAAATTTTACTGACACTCTTATTACTCTCACTCCTTTTCCAAAGGCCCTGATCCATTAATCATTTGGTAGAAGAGCACTAATACAGCCATGTGCTTCATAACTTCCCAGACTCTCAGCCAGTGGAACACTTTTGTAGAATGTTTAAAAGTCTTTGGTGGGTTGAAAAGTAGATGTCTGGCTGTCATTACTTAGATCTGTCTTGCCAGTTAGAGGAGATTTTGATTAATTCCTTTGAGCTGCATTTCTGTTTCATTAGATTCCAACTTAACTGAGGTCTGGGATTCAGTTTCAGGGTAAGCCAAAGCAAGCATTGTTTTTAAAATAACAGAATAAAGTGTAAAAGCAATTTTCCCCAGTACAGAGAAACTCCTATTTTATATAGCTGTTTGCATGCTGCTCTATCCCTTTAGTGTTCACAATTGAAAAAACAACATTGTTGGCTTTAACTGTTTTGCATTTTATATTTTTGATATTTTATTCTTTTGCAACAGCTGCATATAGTATGTCTAAATGTACTTTATGGGCATGTACAGGAATAAATTTGTAATTCATTTGCTTAGAATCTGGATTTTGGTAAATAGCACAATAAAGACAATGACTGTAGGTAATATATATACAGTTTTGAATACTAATATTGTCATATTGCAGAAAAATATATTACATTTTGTGATTGAAAACATTAAGATATTTCAAAGCAAAATTATTATTTCACTTGATATTTTTGCATTTAAATATTACAAGCTTCAGAAATATTTAAAGGATTTTGAAATATTTTAAAGGATTTATTAATCTTGACCTGCCTGACCAGAAGATCACCCCTTTAGAGTTTTGTTCCTCTGCCCTTACATTTTCACATTTTATATCAACATTTATTCATAGTCTTGATCCTCATGCCACTGATTCTGTAGTGTTATTCATTTTTTTTATGTTATTGCTAGAAGTTGTTCATAAGCAACTCAAACAGTGGGAAATGCTTTTTCATGTTGTTCATTGGTTTGACTTACCTGGTTAACTTTTGGAGTGGCACTGATATTTTGCAAAGAGCTGCAGTCTGCCTGGCAGGAAAGGGTCATTGTTGGACAAAAGGAGGAATTTCTAACCCAGATCAAATTTATCTATTCTTCTATATTTCCTTTTTCAAAATATTAAATATGATTAGAGCACACTGTGAAATAATCTTTTTTGCCAAAAAACATTTTAAAATAGCTAAATCTTCTTTCAGATGACACGACCATCTAAACATAGTCTTATTGCTGCACAAAATTTCATGTGGTTTAATACAAATTAAAAGAGAAAAGTGGATTTCTTTTACACTTGGGAGCTGTTCACAAGGAAAATCAGTTTCTCTTACATCTTTCTGCTTCTCAAAGTGAACAACAGCATATTTAAAGAATGGTAGAAAATAGAGGTGAAGACCTATAAGGTCACCGCCCTGCAAATATAGGCTTGTCCCCCCACGATACATATGTCAGCTCTATAAATCCCTGAAAATAGGGCTTTATAAGGAAGCTGCTGACAGACGGTGTTGCTATAATAAATATGTGTGCTTATGAAAGCATTTATGAGGTGCCTCAGTGCACTTAACTTACCCGTAATGGTATTTTACGAACTCAGACCAGGAGTGGTGCAGGGTATCACTCAGTTCTGTGAATGTTCAGGAAAATCTGAGTCTGAGCTGAATTCCTTTCATGTCTTACCTGAAATGCATAAAACAAAAGTGGGTGTACAGTCTTCAGAACTGATATTTCTGAAGTTGATTTAAAGCTGTTGATATACATAATATACATACAATAATGAATACATTAAGGCTGCACGCCTGGAGGAATACAGACAGGTTCCTGTCTCTCTGCCCCCCAAACAAGCCACATAGGATCCAGAACCACCCCAGACGTCATGTCGTAGGATTCACATGGTGCTGTGCCAAAGCAAATACTCTCTAAAGAAATTTCAGTTTCTTTATGCCAGGAGCCAGAGAATACTGCCTTGACTGCAAACCTTGCTAACATGGCTACACGCGTTCTGGACTGGAAGCTTACAGTTATACTAGTACATAAATTAAACAGGGTGACTGCCCAGGATTAGGCAACGTCCTTGCAGTCATCCACACTATTTAACTGTTTATCTATCAGCATACTCACTGACATGATTTAAGACCATACTGGAGAGTGCTCTCCCAAACAATGCCTAGCGTCCTTTAAAGGATAGCATAGCAGAGAGACCATTACCAGCAGTCAATAAAACCATTGTTTTCTGGAACAGAGGAGGGAAAGAGAGTTTAGCTTGAGGCATACAAGCTGTCTGTGCTCATTGGCCTCAGGGCTAGACAATATTCCCATGGCTATTTTATTTGTCTGTATTTACTATTTATATAGTAAAAACAACTTATCTTTTGGCAACCTGGATTGTCAGCATAGAAGTTCAAAGCTGCATGTGTCCCTCAGTGAGGCCACACCTAGAGTACTGTGTCCAATTCCGGACTTTCCGGTACAAGAGGGATATGGTGTTATTGGAGCAAGTCCAGTAAAGGGCCACTAAGATGACTAAGGGACTGGACCATCTCTCCTATGAGTAAGGGCTGAGAGCTGAAGCTGTTGAGCCTAAGGAAGAGAAAGCTAAGGAAGGACCTTATTAATATATATAAGTACTAGAAGAGAGGGTACAAGGAAGCTGCAGCCAGACTCTTTTCAGTGGTGGCCAGTAACAGAACAAAAGACAATGGACACAAACTGAAACACAGGAGGTTGTCTGAACATCACAAGACACTTTTTCACTGTGAGGGTGATTGAACGCTGGCACAGGCTGCCCAGGAGGTTGTGGTCTCCATCCCTGGAGATGTTCAAAAGCCACCTGGACATGGTCCTGGGCAACTGGGTCTAGGTGACCCTGTTGTAAGTGGGGGGGTTAGACCAGGTGACTTGCAGAGGTCCCTCCCAACTTCAACCTTTCTATGATTCTGTGTGTCTGTGCCTCATATAACTCCAGAAAACTGGAAATTCACACAAGGCAGAAATTCTGAAAAGTTAATTAATAGACTTCACTCTGATATCTGTATGTTTTTTGCTTTCTTCCTAAAGGTAACCTATTCCTACAAATGTTAACACAATTTTTCAGCAGATGTCCACATTAAGCCAGAATTCTATCCTATATATAGTGCAGAATTTTATCACATAACCACAGGTGACTGATCCCTGAAGACTGCTTCTTTACTATATGTAGCTACAGCAGGTTTACTGCCTCATGCAGAAAGCCTCTTGTATTTTTACAGTTTCTCTGTTACTCACCTGGAGGAGACATGACAAATTTCAACCCTTACATAAACAGTTATTAAAGTAGCAGAAACCCAGCTACTGCTGTATGTTCTTCAGCTTTACTTGAGACCTGTATGGAGACCAATATGGTAGCTATGTAAATCATCCTAAAATGACACTATCTTTTAATCTCAAAATCCATTTGGAAGTCTATTTGCAAAGATGAAGAGTCAGTAAAGCCAAAAATACACTCACAATGCTAAGGATAATATAGTTTGCTCGTAACCCCCAGCACCGTGAATAATTTAGCTCCTTTTCCATCCACTTACAGAATGTGCCAGGCAGAATTACTGTGTCTGCTTAGGATAGGCATGTACTGGCATTTCAGATGCAGAGTACTGGCACCTCAGAAGAAAGCAGGGTTTTCCACTGGTTAAATGGAATTGTCTAGATATGTGGACCACTTTTTGATACATACATGAATATTGTACTTTAATAGTCTATTGCAACAATTTCAGAGTAACTCAATCTTTCATTAACATATGCTTGAGATCAGACTCTACTGCATCTCCATTTTTTGTGGATGGGGAACTGAGTGAGACCAATTAAGTAGGAAATTTGTCTTTGCTCTTCTGAATTAGAGCCTAGCCACTGTTACTTCTTAAATGTTCCTAGTTCTCCATATGACAGCATAGCAAATCCCTGGCATGGTAAAAATATAACTACGGGGCCTCTGAAGAGACTGTACGCTGGTACATGATGAGACAGTGAAGGGGAATGCTTTGGCTTGTGGAGTGGAGATTGGCAGTCAGCTTACATCTTTCAAGGGCACAGTGCCCTACATGATATGTGTGTAGGAGCTTGAAGAGGATGATGCTCTTCAGCTATGCCACAAATGTACAGCCTGTACTTTTGTGAGTTTATTTTACCTTGTGCACTATGGAATACAGGTCCCTTTTAAAACTAGGGATGATAATTAGATCTCTTTGAATAATGGAACTAATTAGTCATGAATAATTTATCCAGCATTTGGTACAAATCAGTCATCAAATGAATTCAACAAAAACTGTTAGACCAGTTTATACAACTGGTTGACTAACACAAAAAAAATATTCACTGAACAAATTAAGGGAGAAAAATGCCCAAATCCATAAAATAAACCCTTGGGAAATTATTTTGTAAGCTTTAATAGTAATACTTAAAGAACTTAACTATGATCATTCTTACCAAAGCACTGTAAGTTGAAAATGCAAAGTGATAAATAGTTACGCTTTGCCTTCTGGAATCATGACCCAGATGATAAAATAATAACTTGATGAACAGAAAAAGAAACATCATAGATTATGTATCAGTTTTTCTTCTGGATTTCTTTTGTTGCCCTAGTGTGTTTGCAGTACCTGCAGCTTTGCATTACAAAAATGCTCTTAGTCAAGCACTGTGTTTCAGGACTGTTGCCAGTCATCTTTGCAGTTAAGAAGGAATATTTTGCCCAGTGATGCACAATTTGTTAAATGTGTTCTAGAGAAAGAAATCACAGGAAAGAAAGTCTTCCAAGTGTCCGTTTTATTGTGGATGTAAATGAAGTCATAAGATTGAGTAAGACCTAGTGGCAGAGGATATCCTTTCTTCAGTTTTTGCTGGATAGTTCTTGGTCACATACTAATTACATATACATCACCAGATTTTAGTTAATAGGAGGAATTTCACTGCTTTCTCGAATTCCAGATTATATTATCAGGAATTGGAGGTTTTTTCTCCTTTGTGCATTAGACATGTTTTGGGTTTTTGGATTATTTTACCAAATAAATTACTGCTGTAGCTGAAGTTATGGACCTTGTTAAAGCCTATTCTCTCTTTTTTACCTTTGGCAAATAGTTTCATTTTCTGAAAACGGAACTCCTTTGGTCTAACTAGCATATTTCAATTAAAGAGTATCTGTTGTTTGTTTAATGGACTGTTATATATAGAAGCCAGATTAGATGATGATGATGATGATGACCCAAACTTAAACTGTGTAATATTATGAAGTATTTTCCTCATTGCCTATTATATTCTTTTGATCTTGAAGCAGAAAATGGTCTGCCTAATAACTTTTCCTAAAATTGGTTACTTGAGATAGTCCTTGGTTAATCTGACTAGTATTTTCCAAGATATTTTTTCATAAAAGAAAGATAATCTCAAAAATATTCTGAAGTATTATTCTGCATATCTGAAATTTTATAAGTAGATCAGACATTACACAGCTCCACTGACTGAATACAATGTCAAGTTAGGTTTAGCATCACCATGAGAGATTGCAAACTCAATCTTGTGGCACAAAGAAATTAAAGCAAAAGATGTACTGCACGTATTTTGGCTGCCACAGTCTAGCCAACTGGGCTGTATAATTGATACTTTGAGACAGACCAAACTTCAGATTTAGTCTTTTGCATTTATTTCATTTCTAGGACTCCAGGTGTATGTTAGTACTTGTTCTTTCTATAGCAATTGTTTAGTATATGAGCAATATCTGATTCCTGCTTTGGTCTTTATTGCTTTCTTTTTTGTTAAGTCTAGAAAGGGACCATCATGATTAATTAGCATGACTTCCTGCATGGCTTCTTGAAACAGCAAAGGAAGACATCTAGTCTTTACTGTGAAAAGTAAATGCAGTGGAGAATGCATTCTCCAAGATTTCTTTTTCCAATTTTCAGTTTTCATGTTCTTGCAGGATTCAACCAGCGTACCTCAAATGTGTTGGATCTGCTGAGAAATTTTATGCTCTACTTTGATACTTTGATTTTTTTCTCTCTCTTTTTTTTTTTTTTCTCTAAATTCATTCATTTGGATAAGCAGGGTAAAATCTTTCCTGATAATAAGAAATTCAACTATTTGTACTATGATTGAATGTGAGTGACTACAGGACCAAGAACAGAATCAGTAATTAGGAGCCCACAGGCCTACTTTAGGTGGAATCTGAGAAAAAAAGAGTCACTAAAATGTCTCAAGTAAGAGTTAATTTCATTTTCATACTCTCTTGAAGCCTATCAAATTGGGTACACTACAAGCAAGAAAACTTAAGAAGCAAGACCCCAGCATCAGATATATCCTACATCATCCTTTGTATTAACTGCTTCTGAGAGGCATAGCTAAAGACTTCATTTATTCTTAACCCATTCTATGGATGATAGCCACCTAAATTAGGAAAAAAAACCAACCAACAAACAAAGCCAAACCAAACCAAAGAAACCATTCAGCCCCTTCCCTAACCCCCCAAACCCCAGACCCCAAGAAACAAAAGGCACTAATGCAGAAAATGAAAGTGAGATTAAAATAGTTTGGTATGGAAGAGCAATGAGTTTTCATAGCTTATGAGGTCTTTATGAAATTAATATATGAAGCCCGTATGACCACTTTTAATGAACACCATTAAAGAATCCTATCTCACCATGGAGTACTAAAAACTAATTTTGTGTAAATGGAGAAAATACTTGAATATATAGGGTTATTTCTATTTTCTACTCTGTTACGCATGCATTCTAAGTGCTAGGATTTATTGAATCAGAAAAAAAGGTAATTTTGTGAAGGATCTGCTTAAAAAAAATATTGGCAATATATCACTGAGTCACCACACAGTGGAGTAGCCCTTTTGCCTTATATGAGACCTCCTCTAAATGGCTTTTGTACACTGTAGTTTAGAAGAGATTTGTACTACACTCATAAGTAATGAGGAAGACTAAATCCTGTCATCAAGACTCTTTGTTTCTGAAGGTCATCTCTGATGTTATTAGAAAATCTGTACTAATACAGCCCATTCTCTAAACCTATGTAGCATAGTTTTCAAACCTGCATGATGAAATTCTACGTTTAGTTCCTTGATAAAAATAAGTACTAATTAGTGCCAATTTTGCTGATATAACACCTAAATCATACACACATTCGTGCAAACTGGGCTGCTTTTCTATCACAAAAAGGAAGTTGGAAAACTGAAAAACCTTTTAACTCTTGAGAGTTAGGAAAAAAATAATCTGCATATGAAATACCCCACTGGTGTCAAGATATTAGCACTTATGGGAACTTATGCAGGTGAATCTTTGCATATCAAACTGATAATATAGCCATAAAAATGCATTTCTGCTGCTTCTAGTTCATACTATAATTTTGTTTCCCCTTTTTCCACAGCAGCGTTATTCACAGTTTTGCAAGTGCTTGGCTAAAATATAATTTGATAAAAAGAACTCTGAGGTGAATAATGATTTGCTCAGCTGCAGCTCATTAGAGATGATTTTGTTTTTCCAAATTATATTACAAGGGCAGCATATCAGCTTGTCCATGTACTCCTCGCTGAAATGACTGCTGTACTCTGGGGAATGAAAGGCTTTCTCCTAAAAATTTACTGCTTCTTTTTTGCTAGTTTAGCGCTTAATTCCTTTTTATATAATTGCAGAGCAAAGCAGCCAGGCTGAGTTTTGTAGATGTGAATGTACAGGCCTCAATAACAACATCTTTGTTCTGCCTCAGCCTATCCTTACACTGGTATATACCACTCTTCATCTCCACCTTCACAGCCTTTGATAGGCAGGGGAGTTATATCAGTAAATGATCTGCTTGTCTTGCCTTGCCTCCCTTGTAAACCCAGAATCTGCAAGTCAGCTCTGTTTTGTCACCTCCATACCTTGAAAGGAGGCTGGCAAACTGTTTTCTCTCATCAGAAAGCAACTGATCAAGAGACTGTGGCAGGCAACAGTCTTCCTCTGGCTCACTAACATTTTCTCATTCTGCGTGGGGAAAGATTAAAACTGCAGCAAAAATCTAATGACCAGTGTGTGTTGCTGTTTGCTTGATGGTGAGGGCATTCCTTTGGTTGTGAGAAAGCTCTGCCTGCTCTGCCCTGCCAAACTAATTACATGGACTGAAATGCTGGGGTTTTTAGAGCTTTTAACACCATGTTATAAAGTTAATACAGCTTTCTCTATCTCCTAAGACATCTGCTTAACTCTGTAAATAAGTCTGCATTTTGCCAGAAAGGAAATAAATAGCTCAATACCTCAGCCATTCATATGAAATATGTAATCTGAAAAACAATTGCTCCATCCCAAGTCAATGGCTGCTTTTTTTCCATGACTGTCTATATTATGATAGGCACCAGAAATGAGCAGCATAGGATCAGGAGAGTGAAATGTGTTTAAAGCTGCTGTGGTACCTTCTTCATTCATGAAATTCATGAAATTAAGCTTGACCTCGCTAACTTACACAGGCACCTCAGACCAGCCTGGCTGAACAGAGCGCTTTGGCTGCAGTTCAGGAAAAAAAAGGAGAGTTTATGACCTTTGGAAGAAGGGGCAGGCCACTCAGGAAGACTTACAAGGATGTTGTGAGGTTATGCAGGGACAAAATCTAGAACAGCCAAAAACCAACTAGAACTTAACTTAGCTACTGCCATAGAGGACAATAAAAATATTTCTATAAATACATTAACAACAAGAGGAGGGCTAAGGAGAATCTTCATCCCTTATTGGATTAAGGGGGAACATAGTGGCAAAGGATGAGGAAAGGTTGAGGCAGTTAATGCCTTCTTTGCCTCAGCCTTTAATTGTAAGACCCATTGTTCTCTGGGTACCCAGTCCCCTGAGCTGTAAGACAGGGATAGCGAGCAGAATGAAGCCCCCATAACCCAAGTGGAATTGTTTAGCAACCTGTTACACCACTTAGAC
>JAVJGJ010000059.1:13595226-13610516 GCA_035590215.1 Microhierax caerulescens | reverse complement strand
TTTGTAAAGAGGCATTTTTATTATATCATACTTTCTGATAAATTGAGGGACAAAGGTAGTTGGACCCAGAGTCAAAGTCCAGTTAAACATTTCAGTAATTTTTCAAGTATGCAGCCATATACTGCAGGCAGCTAGAGGTTGGGCTGACAACTGAGGTATCACTTTAACAGCTGCTTCATTTCACTATCTCTCGCCTCATAAACTTTATTTTTAATGAGCCTGCCTGTAAGACCACTAAAAAATGACCTTCACAGAGAACTACAAGGACCTAGAGTGGTGGCCAGAATAGCTTTCTTGGAGAATGCATATCACAGTGACCACAGCATAGAAAATAAGCAGTACGTTAAGACCATAAACTAACTACTGATGAGTATATTCTATATTTTCACACTGAAAGATTCTTGTGGTAGCTGTGCAAATAATCCATTATGTTCAGCTCATATTAATCTGGACATCTTTACTGGCTTTAATAGTGTTGACCAGTTTACATCAGACTGAATGGCCTATGATTTTAAGGTTGTGTTTAGGAGCTGTAGGCAGTCTTACAAGAAAATACATGATGTAATATACTGATAATAGAGTCTGCTAATTCTTACCCTGCCCTGCACGTTGCTTGCCAGTCTGTAGTTGAAACTTTCTACTGATTAATTCTGATTTTCACCCACTTTCCTTACCTAAATACATTGCAAACTTCTGTTTTGTTATGTTATTTCTAAGGCTATTCTGCCAGTCTAACTGAAGGCAGTGTGGACTTGGAGGAGTAGCTGAGGATCAGGGAAAGGAACTTGTGGGCTTGAGCTTGAGAGGATGAAGAAAAGGTGTTCATGAGGCTGTGTATGAGTGGTATGGCCCACAGGAGGAAGGGTACTTGTGCTAGGAAGCTGAGATTTCTGGGTATGCTATTTAAAAAAAAAAAATAATGTCCAAATTGAGGTGTAATTTAAGAGCAATAATTCTGAAGTACTTTAAACCACCTTCACCACAACTCTGGCTACTTCTGAAGTAGGTGTAATAATTTAATCCTGCGGCATTGTGACCACTTCCTAGACCTTTTTTATCATTGCATACAAAAGCGATCAAAATATCTTGCTGAAAGCACTAAAGGGTATACTACCACTCACGCTTTGGTTGCTAGAGATCTGTAAAAGTTTTCACTGAAAACAGAGCTTTATTTGCTCAAAAGCCTAAAAACCAGTCAAAATGAGTATAATTTTAATTTAATATTTGCATTCTAAAAGCCACTGAGACCAAGGCTCCAACAACAAATTGGTCCCTGTCATCTTGAAAATGTGATTTAAAAAAGGAGCATGAAAAAACAAATGGGTAGGTGAGCATATAGATGGAGCAAAAGGAAGCAAAAAAATGCAATATAAAATAGCATGCTAAATAATCCAACAGCTTTCCTACCAGTGTTTTATAGAAGCATAAATGGACAGTAGAGTTTTTATGAGGACTGATCACTTTGCTGGTCTTACTAGAATTAAAAGAACATCTTTGTTATCTCTTAAGCTCTACTTTAAGTTGTGTGATGCCTTTCCCACAGTAAATCCTGAGGCACATGTTAGATTTGGGAGTTCAGCTTTATGGACTGTCTTTTATGTTGCATGTCTTTTGGGCTTGACTAAAGATGCACTGAACATTGTTAATCCTCAAGATCTGAAAATACACTCTGGGGTCAATGAACAGGTGGATGAGTTCCAGAAAAGTTCTGCTACTCTGTGTTACTGTGCTAGCTGAGGCTCTTCTAATTTGCTATCCAGACACACGAGCATATGAGGCAAACGGCAACATTTCACAGGAAAAAAAATCATAGATCTCTTGTTTGTTTTTGTTTCTTCCCAAGAAAGTAGTTTATAATGTTATGTATATAGTATCAGATCCCTGAATTTAGTCAAATGAATCTTCTTCCATTCTCACCTTTTTCTCCAGTTATTTTCCTACAAGATTACTTTCAAAGCTTCCTTCTAAAATCGATAGAATCTGCACAAATGGATTTCTGAAAGCAAGCTTCTTGCCTAAATACTTATTACAGTATTCTAAAGACTGAGGGAGATATTTCTGCTGAAGTATTTGTTAAAAAATTCCAATTAACTGCCTCAGTTCTCCTCACTGAAATTTTTTGTTGAAAATACTTGATCATATAATTATGCTTGCACCTCTATACTACTCATGTTTAGAGTAGACTCACTGACTGTCCATGCTGCAGCAGCCATGTCTTCTTCCAAGTTTTAAGTATTTCTAGGGTTTGGACAAGCCTGCTGTGGTCCATAACAATTCCCAGTTGCTATAATGCGACTTAAGACCATAGATACAACTCGAAGCAGCCACTTTCACCAGCCCCAGCTGTGTTTAATAGATCTAGTTTATCTCATGACTGCTTGAGAATTTAACCGAAACATAGTGCAGAAGCATGAAAATAACCCAATTTAGATCACTTATGTCAAAGGATGATTGAATTTTTTTAATTGCTTTCATAAAAGTTATTTTGAACCCTTTTAAGTTATTTTAAGAACCCTTTAATTTACTCTTTTTACTATATATTCTATCCTTTTATTTGTTTTTAATCAGTCCCCATATGTCCACACAAAGTGGCTGGGGAGATCTGGAAGTGACAAAAAGTATCTTTACACTCTTCCTTCTACTTCATCACATTATGTTACATTAGTTATCCTTCTCTCTATATGTCAGTAATAAGGCCAAGTTAAAAAGCAATTGGAGATACACTTACAGACATGGTGTCAGCATTTTGGTTGCCAGCTACGCAGAATTTTCTCTTCAGCCTCCTGCTTAGAGTGACGTCTGTCTCAGGTCATTTATCTTTTCTTCAAATTAGCATCAATTTGGAAGAACTTGTGTTTGTATACATAAATTCATATGCATATTTAAAAACAGGTTGTTTAAGCCATGCACTTTTTTTAGCTTTGGCTGGCCTTTTGATATATTTATGCTACACTATGCATCTTCCTGGGATGCAGAGTCAGCTTTAAGAATTAATCATATCCACAGGTTCATCTTCTAAGGATTCTTCTACCAGTATATACATTTTGGATTACCTTTATCACTGTACAGATCTGCTGGGACAGCTACAGCTAAAGTATGCTCTCTTGGATGATACACAGGAGCAATTCACAATTTAACTCGCATTTGTTGAAAAACCAAATAGGATTGTTCCAAGTTAGCACCTTTGTGTTGTTAGTACTACAGAAGAGAGCACCATAATCAGCTTCCGCCTAAAACGTCACTCTTGTATTAACTAGCCGTTCTGGGCTGGCAGAGGTGAAGAGTATACTCTCCTATGGTAAACCAGATTATAAGGCCTTCCTTACCATTTCCCCCTTTCAGAGCTCTGAGTTTTTAAATGAGTGGCAGCAGTGGTTGTGCAGCTCTTCCTCTGAGGACAACCAGTTCCTTGCTCCATATGGCAGAGATTAAAGCTGCAGTCCAACCCATGGAGTTCCTTTGATAACGTGGATGCTGAGAAATTATTGGTGTCCAAATAGATGCAAAGGGGTGAAATATGACAACTTCAGAATCTTTCAGTATAAAATCCATGATTCTATGATAAACATAACAATGCTGTATCATAGTCTACTATTTTGTCTTCTCCTTAACAGGAAGAACTTTTGTATAATGGCTTTCATATTTAATATTATAATAGCTTTAAATTCAATATTTTTGGCTATGTTTAGAATTTATCATACCTTTTTCTCAGTAGAGTAGATTCTGATATTAATTTTGTTTTTTCTGGTACAGATTAAAGAGCACCTTGCCAAAGGACAGAGGATGTTGGCTGGTGATGGCATGTCCCAAGTAACCAAGACACTACTGGATTTAACTCAGAGGAAAAATTTTTATGCAGGGGACCTTCTGATTTCTGTGGAAATTCTCAGAAATGTAACAGACACATTTAAAAGAGCAAGTTATATTCCTGCATCTGATGGGGTGCAGGTAAGAGAAACATTGTAAGGGTAATGTTTCAATTGATGGGTGTTTATGTCAGTATAATGCATGTCACCCACTTTAACCATTGAGATAACTAAACCTTCTGGATAATAAAAATAAACATTGTTCACATAAAACTATGAAACAAGTGTAAAATAGGAAAAGGCTCAGCTACCTTTAATGGGACAAATATCCAAAACAGCGCAGCAAGTGAAAAATGTGCAATTCTTTCATTGTAACATTTATTTCAGTATTTTTCTCTTTCAGCATTTGGTTTGAATGATAGGGATGTGTTGGTCTTAGTTGTTTTTATTGCACTAAGCCATTCACTAGTGTTGTTTGTTCTAGTTCATTTCAGTTCAAAATCTATCCACGGTGTTTAGTTATGTAATTCTGGCATTGCTTCTTCATCAGTTCAAATAAATAAAGCTCATTAAAAGTGCACAGGAGTGATGGATAGTACATTTGATAGGAGTTTTCTACTTCACATGTTAGTTTAACTCTTCTTGTGCAAGAGGCCAATTAAAATATTGTCAGAGCTAAACCCACTGTAATTAGTTCTATATAATGGGCTGCACAACTCATTGTGTAATCTTCATTAAAATAAAAATTTCTCAAGGCTTCTAGATGAGAATATTTGTTTCATCTATATCTGAGAATTTTAGACACTTTTCAAAGACTGTAGATCTACTGAAAAAGAATTGTAAGGAGGTAGATGTATAAATTATTTATGAAAAAGAAAGTTTCATGATCATTCATAAATAACTAATGAAGTTATTAATGCAGGTCATGTGTATGTATTTGTTTGTGTAAAGGTAAGCATAGATTATAAATACACTTTGGAATATATGCATACAGATAAATGGAGGTATCTTGGAAAAGACAATTTTTTCAGGGTTAGGTTTTCAAAAACTTGCTATTATATTTTCAGGTTTCTTGTTTTTCTGTGTACAGACAAAAATGAACTTCCACAATAAAGCCAAAATTTCTTCTGTTGACCTGTAGCCAGCTGAAAGTAATACATTTTGAAATAGTGTTTTGGCTGGACAATCTTTTTTTTTTTTTTTTTTTTTTTGAAAGCAGTTATATTTTCCTACTTTCATTAAGTTTTACTATTAAACAGGGTGTTATTTAATGAAATATTTTCATATATTCAGTGATCTGATAGCCCAATGTGACTTTTTCATGGTTCACAAACTATAGAAATCTTTGGTAGAACCAGCCTTGAGAAACTGCTTGACACAAGTGATTTTGTTCATGGGCTTAGCAAATAAGGTCATTTGTAGTTTACATACATTAGAATTTGATTCTTTTCCCACTAATGACAGTGCCAAAACTTCTGTTCGCTTCAGCAATGTAGAGCTCTTTCCAAAATTTGTTAATAGTATTCTGGCAGAACTTGGCAAAATGATTAGTACTATTTTAATAATTTTTGATTAATCATTTTGAAGTGAAGAAATGGGAAAAGGCAAAAAAATGGTAGTACTATTTTAATAATTTTTGATTAATCATTTTGAAGTGAAGAAATGGGAAAAGGCAAAAATTGGTAAGCCTTATTGTGAAGGAAATAAGAAAGGATTTCTCAAACCAAAGAAATAACTGTATTTCAGGATTTAGATGCCTAAATAACAAGAGCCCTCAAATCCCAGCTGGAAAAAAAAAAGGCACTGAAACTCAAACAAAACAAACAAATTCTGAAAAAAAACCAAATTGCAATCTAAGGTAAAATTAAAATACCAATGCAGTGTTCAGAAAAGTAAGTTAAATCAGAATTAAGCATATGTTTTGCACAGGGGATATATTAAGCAATGTTCCTGTTACTGACTTCTACTGATATAAAATGAAATCCTCGCTCAGTAACATCAATTTAAATTTTACTGTCAATTCCTGAGAAACCACAATTTTCCCATATGTAAACATATGTCATATGGTACCGTACTCTGGAGGATTATATTTAATTTTTATTTTCACTATCACACATTTTCATACTTTCTAGTCTATCATCAAAGTGACAAAGAGGTAAAATGAAACTAATTTGCACAAAAATACTGAAATTCTTCTCTCTGAGGAAGTACTGTGTGGTGTTCTAATTCTATTCATTTTTTTCACTAGGTAAAGAGTAGATTTTCCTAAGTGTTGAGCTATTGTTTTATAGAAATTATCAGAAAAGCATGAGTGAGGTTTAAAATCCCTGAAAGTCATAGTTTATCATTTCACAAGTTGTCAGAAATTATTACCCATGAATTATGGGTAATAGAATTTTTTAAGGTCCATAGAAAAATAACATTCCATCTTCCATTATAACTGAGAAAAGTGTATATTGTATGGGTATATTTTTTTCTTATACATTCCATCCATCTCGATAGTTCCTCAACTGCCTGTAATGTCTGGCTTATATCATCACCAGTGCAAAACATGTGTTTCAGAGACTCCATACAAAAAGAATAAACAGAAAAGTGAGGTTAACTTTGAAAATTTCAGGCTAATTACTGCAAAACGAAGATGCCACTGACTGATGTGCTGCACAGAAAATGCCACTTTGTTTAGGCAGACAGATACTAAAAGCAAACCAAAGTTTTTAAAGCATGCATGTCTAGTGCCAAGTTATTTATTATATGACTGTTTTTCTTTCTGAATATTTTAATCTTTTATGCAATAATATTTATGTATACATAGCGTTACAGTGTCAGGAAGAAAAATAATGATGTATGGGGCAGTTAAACAGCATGGAAGGTATCCTGCGTTAGTGGCTGAAAACAGCAGTATGGTAGCAGAAATTGCAGAAGACAAGAGTCATGCAATTATTCTACAAGAAAATGTCTTTCTCTTACTATTGGAATTACTTTAAAACACACTGTATAGGTATACTGAGGCTATGAGATGGCCACTGTGCTATTACTTGCGTAGAAAGGATTCTACCTGGAAAACAATTAAAATTTTAAATAAGCATAATGTAAGTAACATTTTGAAACACTTTCCAGATGTGGTCTAAGAGTTCTTGAGCTACCTTCTAAGGACACGATGGCAGGGAAAGAACTACCTTTCAGGACAGGATGGCAAAATATACAGTCCCCTGATCCAGCAACCAACGGGAAACGAGGTTTCTCCCCACAGAAGTTAGAGCAGTATAATCCCATTTATATTAGCCACAGGGACCATTGCTGTCAGTCAGGGATTAACAGGATTGCCCAATGCTTTCCCCCCTCCACTTTCCGCCTTGCACACCCTCCCTATGCTGAAGTCCAAAAGTGGAGGTGACTTAAGGCTATCCATTAATTCGTCCTAGGGAGAAATTCTTCTCTAGCTGTATAAAAGGATTTATGACAGCTTTATGCCTGCAGAGAGGGTCAAAGAATTTGAACTGGAACAGAGAACTGCAGCCATTGTATCACAAAAGAAAAAGATTGAAAAGAAGGAAATTAAATTAGGAAAATATAATTGTCCATTCCTTATAACTGGCATTAGCCTCAAAAAAGCCTGGACAAAAATAAAGGACTTCAAAATTTGACTGTGGCTGTCACATTTTCTACAGTGGCCAGTTCAGTAATACGTAAGCCCCACTATGAAAGGAAGGAGCTTGATTCTACAGGGAGGTCCAGTGTTTGCTGCAGTAATACCAACAAATCATATCCATAATGCTTCTAAAATTTAGCCTTCATACCTGTCAATCATTTTACTAAAGGGCAGTGTTGTTTCTTGCAGAATTAATGCAATGAACAAGAGAATAGTCAAAGTAAATGAAAGATTTTTTAATCCCTATTCCCCTGTCACATTTATTGGAGTGCAAAATATCTGTTCATTATTGAAGCAGCAAAGCCATTTAATCGTTTATCTGTTTAATTCACAAACCACTGGTATTGCTGACTGAAAAATCTTCATACATCTCAGCTTCCACTTCTACCATAAATATGACACCAACCAGGGATAGAAATAGAGAAAAAAAAAAAGCTCAAGAAGGAAGATATTCTTGTCACTTGGTTTATATACATCATTTATGGTTTATTGGTAAATACAAAGTATGTATTAAAACAGTATTGCTCATCTTCTGTTTGTGCTTGAGTCTAGGATTGTTCATAAGCTTTTCACATATATTTCTGTTAATTATTGGTGATTTTAATGCTTTCACATAACTAAAATAAAAATTATATTTAATGAACACATAACATTACTAGCAAAACTATGTAATTTGTCATCTGCAAGGAACATACAGAACTCCTGAGTGTTTTTCAGGCAATCTAGGCTAGTCTCAGATAGATCTCATTACATGTACATGGATACTTTTGCAATTAAGGCTTAGACTGTTTCTGCAGAGGAATTGGTGGCTGCAATGTAGTGCAAAACCAGCTTTGAACCAGCTCCTTAGTATGATAAATTGTCCCACACTGAGCTCCATGCTGCTGCAGTTAGACTGCTGATGGCACCCTAACAAGTTCGAGTTAGCTAAAATTTCTGTCCACTGCTTCTACACAGTGTTACACTGGAAGAATGCAGAACTATCACATTTTAAAAAGTGTTTTCCTCAGGCAAATACCCTCTAAGGCTGCCTCTGCCTAGTAGAACTCTTTGCCAAAATCATAATGTCCTAGAGTGGATGTGGTTATACTGCCATGAAACTGCTTTGGTCAGTATAGTATATTTTACTTGAGGGACCAATAAAGCTGTACGTATTTCCTAGTTGAAGTTGCATTTACGCAATAATGATCTTCCAACCTGGTTAAACTGACAAATCCTTTGTAATGAATACTAAATGTAACTCTTCATTATGCTTTATTTTGCTACTGAATACCTGAAAGAGATTAAATGTATTCTTAGTATATAAGCAATATGTAGCTACATTTTCCTCTTTTTATGTTCAGCTTGACTGGAAATTTCCCTTCTGTATCACTGCAAATTGGATCAAACCATGAGAACATTTTTCTTTTATGTCCTGTCTTTAATCCCCATCATCCTGTCCAAATGTATACTTGCCATTTTCACAGGAGCTTGCTGAGCCATTTCCTTTCTTTTCATGAAGTTTTGCATTACTGAAGCTTATATATATTTTGCTACTGACTTCAGTGAGAGAAGAATTGTACTCTCATTAATGTACAGGACTATTTTGCCCAAGTTCACCAAAGTGTCAGACATCTCTATATTAAATTTGCCAGGTTAAAGTAATTTTTATCTGTGTAAATTTTATGGTTAATGTAAGTAACTTCCTAATAATGAGGCAAAGATGGATCCTTTCATTTGTCAAGTAGTTAGTGTTACCAGATTAAACTGATAAAAACGCTTTTATGTAAAAATAGTTTTCATGTAAAAATAGCTTACACAAATCTTATTCAGTTTTGTATCCTACAGTGTTTTACTTACATGGTTGTGAGACACCTAAACTGTCTGTGACATCTCCTGTTTTCAAATTAATGTATTTTCAAGCACAGCCACTGAATCCATAATACACTAAGAGTGGAAGTTATTTCTGCTTTCATTTCTGCTTCTTGCCATGGATTTGAATTCTTTGTACTTTCATTAACAGTGAATTAAAGTAACTTTGTACTTAAACCTTATTTAAGCCCTATTTAGCTCCCCAAAATGGCTAAAATGTAAGTGCAGGTGAGGGTATGACCATTAATTCAAGTTCTGATAGGTTCCTATGGTTGATACTCCACTTAAAGATTTTTTAGAGGTTGCAAGGATCTTAATTGCACTCTTCAGCTAAGGTCAGTGGAAACTACATCTATCTTTTATGAAGGAACAGATAAAATATAATTGGCAGGCTGTAGAGAAAGTTGACATTCTGCACAAAAAGTGATACAGACCTGAGAAGAACAGACTGCACTAATTAAAGACAAAGAAGTTGAGAATACAAATTGGTAGACAGAGCAGATGAAATTAGAAAGGAGAGTTCTCCACAAGCACTTGGAATAAAGTGATTTTTTAAATGTGTGATTTAAAAGATAAATGCCCTGGCTGTTGTTTGCTTTTTTCTTTTTCTTAAATGAATAGGAAAATCAGATAAATAAATTCACAGTTTAAGGTCAATGAAACAGAAATTAATTATTCAATTTTGGTTAAAACTACTAGAAGAACAGAGGCAAATATAACATTTAAAAATAAAATGCACCTGGTTTCACACAGCATTTACTAATGAAATACCCTTGTATTTCCTATTTATGATCATTAAACATCATTTTCATCTTTTGAATAGATGCTAGTGATCCTGAGTCTGGTATCTTATTGTACTTCGTTTATTAATAAAATAGATAATTGTCTAGTTTCTGGAATGAGAGCAATTTGAAAATAGAACAGCATCACATTTAGAAGTTTGGCAACTTTAGAACGGTTCTTGTTTTGTACAAAGTAATAGTATGGAACCTGATTATATAGCCAGAAATGAACAACTAACCATAAAATATATGTTCTTTTATCAGTCTAATATATTATTTTGTTATCTCATTTCTTCAACTGCAAGAAAATAAACTGCAGAACTGCATCTGTAATAAGGGAAAACTTTCTTAATGTCAAGTTAAGGATATGACAGTTTATGCCATTGAAAGTAATTTTAATTTGTCTTTTATTTAACTGATTTTTCAGAACTTCTTTCAAATCATTAGTAACCTCTTAGATGAAGAAAACAAGGAGAAATGGGAAGATGCACAACAGGTAAGATTTGCATTCTATAACTCACCAATTAAAAAAATTGGAAACTATGTGTATTAGGACATTCACTGCATCAGAAGCCACGTGTTATTTCAGTAAGTCATAACAAAGTGGACTGTATGGCTTTAAAAATCAGGTTAAACATATACCCCGCTGGGTGAAGGGAAATCCTAAGTGAGACAATGTTTTGGAAGTAACTGATCCTTTTCAAAAAGGAGTAATTTCAGGACCCACTGGTGAATTCTTTAGATTAAAATTCTATGAAGAATATAAGGCAATTCTCTTGATGAACAGATTTTCATTGCTTTCCATGGGATTATTCATTACGTCTTTCCTTTTGATGTTTTAATGAACTACATACAAAAGCTTAAAAATGCTAATAAAGGTTAGGTGCAATAGTGCTTTTGTTAAAAGACATCAGAACTAACCTAAAGAACTCATATGACACCACCAAACAACTTAGACAAATTTAAACAGTAGACCTTTTTTAAAAGTTTGTATTTAGGAGAACATTTGTGATCGTTAAGACTGACAAATTTCTGGAATAAATTAGATATGATGATAGCACTTTATAAAATAGTAAAGTCTGAAAGCCCAATAAATTTATAGTAAAAAAAATGAAAATTCAAATTAAAACTAATTTTTTCTTCGATATAAGTATTTCCTACATGTTTATACCAAGAACATTATAGGGCAATGTTAATATTTTTGTTCATGAACACTACCATAGAACTATCAAATTTATTCATATAGAAATATCAGTGAGAATGAGGATGAACAGATAGAGGTAGTCAAGGGCAGGAAAATATTTCTATATGAAGAATAATTAAACAAAGCAAGTTATTTCAGTATGAAAAAGTGTCGACTGCAGTTATGTGCAATAGATTTTAAAATCAGGAGTGGATTGGAGAGTGTCATGCGGGAATGATAAATGTATTCACCTGTGCTTCTTGTAAAATAACTAAAGGACCTCATATAGTGGCAGATTCAGAATGGATACAAGGAGATACTTCCTCTACAGAAAGTCAGGTTGCAGAATTCCTTGCTGCTGAATGTACACAAGTCAAAAAAGTAAATAGACAAATTAATGAAAGAAAAGTCAATATAAGACTGTTGAATGAAAGATCCCATTTTTGCTTAGGGAAGTCCTTCGGCAAAAAAGTGCTAAAGGCTGGGCAAAAAATCCCCAAAGAAGTATCACTGTGTGCATGGCCCTTTATACTCTTCCTTCGACATCTGCTATTTGCCACTATCAAAGGCAAGAAGACAGCTGACATAGATCTTTGGTCTGCTCTTGTATGGTCGTTGCCACTGTGTTATATGGATACTTGAAATTTGTTCACTTTTAATAGTTCTTAATAAATCACCAGGTGTTTAAAGGTCTTTGAAACTATTTAACTTCATCTTTGTAGGCTCATTTTTACGACTGAGAAAGGGAAGATTAGGACTTTTCACTACCAATGCAAACCTTGCAGTGACATAACTTGCTGCAGCTGACCCGTTGTAATTTAGCCAGGAATCATATTTTTCTTTCACTGTTTTTCTGTTGCACTGTGTAACAGCCAGCTACAAAAATAGACAATGTCATTTCCCTTGGTGGTGGTGGATGGCAGCAGCAAAATCACATGCATGTGGGTAGTTTCTATAAACAGTACCAACATTAGGGAACCAATATTAAACAACTGTTTTAGCCCAACTAAATGGCTACTACAGGATACTACTCCTTATGTTATCAGCCTTGTCTTCTTCTACCTCCACTTTGCCTTCTACCTTCTACCTTACCCATGCCATGTTCACCATCTGTCCTATGAAGATCAGGGGATGACAACGCCTAAGAGCAGGGGTCCTCAAACTTTTTAACCAGGGGGCTGGCGCACAGATTAAGTGGCAGGCAGTCATCTGTGGCTGCTTGGTTTCCCCCCTCAACCCCCGGTGGGGAGCTCTGTAAATACCAGGGGGCTGGATTGAGGACCCTGGGGGGCTGTATCTGGCCCACGGGCCGTAGTTTGAGGACCCCTGCCTAAGAGGAAATAATGAAAATGTGGATGTAAAAGAGGGAACAACAAATATCTAATTCCCTCATTGCTGCTAGTAGGAGTGGTGTTGAAAAAGGGAGAGGAAACAAGTTATTTCTACTTTTCTGTAGCTCCTTCTTTCTACCTGGTAATTGGTTATCTTGCAGACCTGAGCACAGCACTGGTAGGCAGGCAGGAACACAAGCAAGCACCAAGATGAGCTAAATGCAGGAGTAATGGGGCAATAGCTGCCTCGTGACAAAGCTAGGGAATTCACTAAATCTTTGACTACTGAGTTATGACACCTGAAGAGACCATACCACTGGTCATGTTACTGCTCTTAGGCAGTTGCACAACCATTCTCAAAGAAACTATTGAAGCAAGTCATTCTTCATACTGGCTGGTAGGGGTGAACTGGAATCCAAAGATTCATTTCTTTCACTATGGAAAATACAAAGCGCTTTCCTATACAAAATACTCCTTTCTATCATATTTTGGATAAAAGACTGAAAATTTATGGTTAAATATAATTGGATTTTAAAACAGAAACAGTATTATTTGAAATTACTGCATCCTGTGCAAATACTTTTTTAGGTTTTATGTCAAAATCAAGGTAGGAATCAAACTTGAAAAGAATGTGTGCAAGTCATTATGTGCTGCAAATACAATCTTGTGCAAACACTATTGACTCATTAAAAAAAAAGTAAAAGGTGACTGTTTCCAGTTCAGCCACTCAGCTGGTAATTTTTTTTTGTAATGAAACTTTACAAACCAAGGGGCAGCCTAACCAACATTTTTTGCCAGCTTTCATGGTTTTCTTGAACTCTGTAGCAACTGTTAATATAGATCCCTTAGCCTGTTTTCTGGATTCTTTGCTGGAAAGAGAATATTACTCACTGTCAGCAAGTTTCTGACTTTCTATTAAGTATACAGCTGCAATGCCTCAGCACATCTTTTTTTCTAGACTAAATGCCAGCAGTTTATACCATTAATTACAGGTTATATAGCATTCAGATAAGCTGCGCTCACTTTAGTACTTGCCTTTTGTTAAGAGCTGATGTAAAGCACTGCACACAGGAAACCAAGTCCACAACACACAAGTTTATACTGGTGTTTCAAAACACAGGAGCTGTTCTGCATGTTCTTCACCATTTGTTTGCATCCTATTGATTAATCAGTACTTCAGATTTATAAAAATGAAGAGTACCTCTATAACACTGACTGTTCAACAGTTTCTGCTGAAGCTATTACTATTAAATTTTATGTGCAAGAACTAGGGTGAAAAAATCTTTTCACTGAAATTTATTAGTACATTATCTGTGGATGGGTGTGTTATGAATGAGATGGATGCAAAACCCAGACTTAGTACATCAGTAAGTCATCATTAGTAAAATGGAAGTTGTCTCCTTCACCTGAAGCAGTGTTTGCAACCTTTTAAGATCATAAATGTCAGAACAAAATCTTCATAAAAATGGTATTGCTGACCTACCTTTTATAAAAAGATCCATGTAGAAAACAAAGCACATTGTGAAATTCTCTGTCCTGATCTGAGCAGCTATGTATGGATCTAGACAGATAAAGCATGATGGAAGATGGAGCACAGCACGCTGGAATTTATTGTCTCTATAGTCATGTTTTAGAGCCTTTAGTCCCGGTAGTGGAAAGAATGAAGTGAATGTTGCTTATAAAGTGAAATTTGGAAATCTCATTGATAGGAAGAAAAAACCACCTTAACAGGTCATCTATTCTTTTTCTATTGCAAAATACTGTATTACTGAAAATTGTCCTGTTCATAACAGGCCATGGAAACCAAAAATAATTTTTAATGTATATGATACAAGCAAAGTTTTAAAGCTTTTTAATAACTGTTTTGATCTGCATTTTTTTAATGATGCATCATTATTTGTTGAATATAACAATTTTTTATGGTTTTAGGATCATAGTAGATTTTGATATTATAGTTAATGGCATGTCTGACCTTCCTTTGTTAGATCTATCCAAGCTCAGTGGAGTTAATGCAGGTGATTGAAGATTTTATACACATTGTTGGAATGGGAATGATGGACTTTCAGAATTCATACCTAATGACTGGAAATGTAGGTAAGAAATAGGAATTTCTTCTATCAAATTTATGACCTATTGAAAATCAGAAATTGCAAGTATATACTATAGAGTTGCTGCTTCTATCAAGATCCAGATTGGGCTGCTCCTTCTCCAGATTTTCTCTGTTGCTTGATTATCTCCTCTCTGGTTTAACACACTTGGTATGCCTTACACATGGAACTTCTTTATAATCATATCTCAAGATCTAAATGCAGTTTCAGACTCTTTAAATTCAGAAAATACTTATCAGAATACTATGAACTGTAGGTATATATTATAGCATTTCCACGATATACATTTTTTCAAATGGTGATTCAGAAAATCATGCTAATTAAGATAATAATGATATCTTAGTGGCTTGAGAAATGTTAATTTTGTTGACATTGTCTCTTTTAATAATCTGTTCTCCCAGTCTTCGCACATGCGGTGTGATAATAATCAGCATAGACAGATAAGCAGTAATTTTTTTTAAAAAAATCTATTAGTTGCCAAAATAATTTAAGCCTATGAATTCTTACATTAGTTTTTGCTATGTGTGACAGCTTCAAAATTTTATTCAGATTTATTTTCAAACTTTGTTTTCAGCACTGG
>JAVJGJ010000059.1:13543634-13595126 GCA_035590215.1 Microhierax caerulescens | reverse complement strand
AGCACTGGAGAGTTTCCAGGCAATATAATCAAATAATAACAAACATCAAATATGAAGATGCTTAGCAATTGAATTCCACTTACTGGTAAACGCTTCTGCAATATCACAGCATTTTTTTAACAATTCAACCAAAAACAGGAGTTTGAAAATCTCTTTTCTAAGTATTTAGTCTTTGCTTACTATCTTCCTTATTCAATTTACTTTCTACAGCCACACTTTTATAATGCCAGGAAAGTATTAGGTAGTTGTATGAAATGAACAAATTCAAAAGATATGTTTGTCTGATAGCAAAACTGTTGTAAATATATTCTTTCAGATATTCAGTTAGCATTTTCCTGCATCTATATGTCAGTCAGTTCTTCAGCAAGTCATTAGAACTTGTTAGAAGATACGGTCATTTATAAATTAGGTGGGAGAATAAAGGAGGGAAATAATTGGAATGTCCCTATTGAAAATCTAACTTGCTGTGCTATAATAAATATTTATTATTGTTGTCCAGTTCATATCTAGATTGACAGAACTGTGAACACTAGCCCCTGTAAGGCACAGCCTTGTATTGGAGATACATCAAAAAAAATCACCAAAAAGAACACTGGCAGTCTTAAGATTTTTTAAACATTTCAGTAGGCAGTACAGGGAACTTTAGCTTTTAACCAGTGATTTATTATTTCTGTTGTTTACTGTTTGCACTGTAGTACTACTTAAAGCTTCTTCCAGTTGTCAGTCCTTCATTATGCTAGACCCTGCAAAAATTTATAAAGAAAAGTATCTTTCTTAAAATGCTTGTTCCTTGACATTTTTATGACAAAATAAAAAGATGAATTTATTTAAAGAGCAAAGCCTGTGCTGCTTGGCATGTTGTACTGCATTCTGATCTGTTTGTCCTCTAAAAAATGTGAAAAAAAACCCACTGCAAAATGTTTTAAAAAGATGCATTCAAATAATCTTCCATTTACATATTCATGGCTTCAAATGGGAAACAGCAACAACTTTCCAATTGAATCAGAAAACGTGCTGTGCACTGGCTAGCCTAGATAACTGCATCATCTTAACAGACTTTTGATTATCTTTCTCTTCCCACATGGAAGATATTTTTATGTGCTCAGGAGTAGGTCTGTTCTTAACTGTATAACCGTCAAAGGAATAGAAACAAAATGAGAAAAGTAAAATGTATTTATTCTGACTACCTAGCTCTGTGCCTTGACATACTGGCATGAGTTTATCCTCTCTTTTCTTGGTCAACCATCAAAAAAGCACAGGGTCACTGCTGTGCAACTCATTGACCGGAATGTTTGAGCTCAAGTGACATGATGAGATGGGGACTCAAGGTTGTAACCAGCGAGGAGTAATTTCTTATTTTCACAAACAAGGAATGTTCTGGAACAATTGAATTTTAGTGAGTTATCCTCAGAGGGTTGATGTAACTGACTGGCTATGTACTTGGAATTTAGGGAACATTTATGTTGATCTCAAGTGAGAGGAATTAACTATACAGTTATTGTTGTCTTGTCTTAGCATTAATTCTGCTGTACCAAAAAGACTTTCAAAATGTGTGAGGGCTTGTTTATAATTGGTAATAACAATCTTGTCATTTAAGTCATCAAATGCATTCCATGCAGTAGGCAGATAGGTGCAGAAAGGAGGTCCAACTTTTATATATTCATCTTTAAACACAATATCCAATCACTATTCCATAGGGTTTTAACTATAAAAATTCCCTCAGCACCTTCATCTACTTGAAATACCTTTTGATGTATTTTCATTTTAGAATCACCTTTTTTCAGATATGAGAAAAAAGATTCAGTACTAAAGATGAACTGCAGCTTCTTGTTAGAAAAAAAACCCTTTCATAAGCAAATTTCACAGTACTGCACAGAGTGCTTGGTTTCCTTCTACAAATTTCAGTTTACAAGCTCATTTCTAATTGAATGGCACTATAGTGGTCCATATACAATTTGAACATCTAATTGTGTTTGACAGTTATGCTAATCTCCTGAGATCCTTCACAGATGGAATTTTATTTTCTCTTTCTTTCAAGACACAGAAGCAAGTAACTGTGATTTAACAAGTTACTACACAACAGCCACACTGCGATCGATGACTGTCCATTGCACATTCTCAGCTCATGACACATGGGAAGCAATTAAAGTTACCTTAACTATATGGTAGGCTATACCAAGCTACATTATTATACATTTGAAAGTAGCTAAGAAGGTCCATAAGGACAGTTGCCATACAACCGTAAAACTTTTCAGTGTGGTGGCTTTTAACTCCAATTCTTTATTGCTTCTGAACAAAACATCAGAGACTGGTTCCAAATCCAGATCCAATATCTGTGTTTTGGTGTTTATTTAGGCAGCTCAGTCAAATCAAATGCATTTCTATTAAAGCAAGGCCCATCTCCTTTTAGCTCTTCTCTCAAGGATAGGGAATATGCTATGAAAAACTTGACAAATGTAAAAGTAATAATTTGCTTTCATCATGCATGGCTGGGACAGATGATATTTGTTTCATGTTTGTGCTCTCAGTTCTATGTTATATTCCTTTAAGAAATTATTAGGTGAAATAAGAGCCTCTGATAGGAGGTGGAAGCTTCCTTCCTCATCCTGCTCCTTCTCTTCTTCTTCCTCCTCCTCAGGACCAGCTGAGCAGGCACAGGAAAAGGATAGTGTGAAAAAACAGGAGCTTTTACTACCACTCAGAGTCCCTGAATTAGCTGAAGCAGAGACCCACCTGCAAGGATAAAACATGCAGTGGGAGAAAAGCTTTTAAACCATATAACCATTCTGTGTTAAGTACTTGCTTTCACTTTTCTCTGTTTTAAAAGATAAGTTCCTGATTTAGATCAAAGAATTGATCTTGGCTTTTCACAGCCTTTTGAACTTTTGAGGAGAGCTGAAGGTCTATGCAGATCTACCTCAGAGCTTTGGCTGATTTGGGAGTCCATCGCAGTAAGCCACTAACAGTTCTGAAGAAATGTACTTAAAAGTGGCTGAACTGCTATTAAGAAATATTCATCCTTTAATTAAAAAATAAATAAATTGCTAGACTGGAGGATTGGAGTACCACAAGCATAACTGTCTTTAAAGGTACAGGTGCAATGTGGAACTGGAAAGGGAGCAGTATTAGGAGATACATATTTCTATGGCAGATTAAGATTCTTTTTAAAGGAAAATTTTCCCTCTCTTATCAAATAAATTTCCTTAAGAGCAGCTGTGAAAAAAAAATGCTTAAAGAAGTCTGTCTTGCCAAAAATCAAGCTTTTATAAGATATCAATGAGAACATCAAATTATTTGAATTGCAGTGTGTTGTCATGGATGTTATTTGGAACTGGCAGAAAATAAACAGAATTTTCAGCATGATAAAAGCCGCTTTTTGTTAATGATATTTAATAATGTTAATTTATGAATACTGATGTTCAAGTGACCAGTAATGTTTTAAAATATGCAGATAACACAAAGTTATTTAGTCTAGTCAAATAGATGAAAAACTGAAGATCTCCAGGGGGTATAGCAAAATGAAAACAAGAGGATATCCACTGACAAATTAAATTCAGCGTGACAAAGCATGTAAGAGGGAGTAGTTCAAACCATACATAATGTAGGGATCTAAAATAATTCAGTAAAATCCCATGGTCATTCTTCAGCAAAGCTTAGAAAAAAACAACAGGATTAGTGTGCAAAAAGAGCATTCTAAAGAAAATACAGATTTTTCTTTTAATTTTCAGTAACAATCACTTCCAGTGCTCTTTTCAGTTGAGATTATATGGTTGGGATTCATTTTACTTTCTCTAAGCATCACACAGTTTGTCAAAGTCACCCTAAGCTTCTTTTATAGTCAAGACAAACTACTGCCCAGGAGCGCAATTCATACCACCTCAGACATCTAAAGTAAGGGCATAGGTTGCCTTCTGGAAGTTCTTCCACTGGCTATAAACCCAGCCTAGTCACTAGCTTAGGCTTGAATGATTCATGTCATCTAAAACAAAGAGGAGTGCTACGCTGTGAGTAAATAAAACCTGTGGACACACAGAGGTTCAGAACTGCATGATAAAAGCAAAAAAAAACCCCAAAACAAACAACCAAAAAACCATTGAGAACTGGAATTATTAGAATAGATATTTGACAACAAATTGTTAAAAGGGACTAGACGTACGCAACTGAAAAGTGAATGAAAAGAGAAACTAGGCTGACATTTCTGTTAAATCCTGCTCACAGGAAAAGTGAAGATTCTTAACTAAACTATACGTTCACACTTTTAATTCTGAATATACAAGAGGCCAAGGTCTTAAGAGGATTAAAATAAAAACAAGTAGATATCTATGTGGTGAATTTAGCTAGCTGTGATGAATACTATATAAAAAAAAAGAAGAGGTCCAAGCCATGCTTCCATGCATAAATCAGCTTCTAACTGTCTGTTATCTCTCTTCTTAAAAATGGCTACTACAACACTGGTACTCTGATGAGTAATCTGACCCAGTATAGTAATTAACATATAATTTTTCATTTAAGACTTCACACTGATCTGCTTAGATAAGCTTTATAAATACTGGCAGAGAACAAAGTCCAGTTTCTGCCTTCACAGACAGTCTAGGATGCCATAAGGGAGAAAAGTATTTTAAAACAGCGTCCATTCTTTTCTGTTTTTGCATACTTTCTTGTTCCACCTTCAATCTTCCATTCCATGTTCATATCCACAAAATTTGTACCAAAGGTTAAATAAACCTGTAGGCTTGTGGAATTTATCTTAAAATTTTCCAGTGCCAGCTAGAGGTATGTAGGAATTTTAGTGACCAAAGGAGCTTTCAGAAGATGTACCTATGCTAGCTGTAAGACACTAGCAATGGTACACCTGAGCTAGAACTAGAAAATGAGCAAGCTGGATTTCTGTGTGTTACTGTGGGTTCATTCACCTTTTCCCAAGTAAGACTTTTAGGCCTTCTAAACTGTAGATCCTGTTCATAATCTCACGAAGCCTCTCCACATTATATGCCTTGTTTACATATCCTAATAGCATCTGTCTAGTCTGCTTATTGTTTGTTTGTTTTTTTATCAGAGTAAAGTGATGTGCATCTTAAATGCAGCACTCAAGATTCTCACTTATATATCATAAATATCATACTGGCTTAAAATATACCAAGGGACTGAATTTGTTTTAATGTTTGAAAGGGTCTTTTTTCTAATATATTAAAGAATACAGAAAAAAAAAGCCACAGCATTGATATTAACTTGTCAAAAAGTGTAAAGAACATGTCTGAAATTTTCAGTCAGGAAAAAACTATTTTAACAACTACATTCACGTATACTCAGAATTAATTTGTACTGAAATTACTGCTTGTTTTGAGGCTGTGTAGTGCTAAAGCACAGTATTGTGAATTTTAAAGTGGATAATTGTGGTGAATAAAAATTCAGCTGGTAAAATTTCAACATTTTGTCCCAATAGAAAGAAACTCAGACCTGTCAGACAAAAGAAAATGCAAATTCCATAGAATGGCCCAAAACAGCCATACAGATTTCTTTCCTGTTTCCATCAAGTTATTCCAGAATGCCCCATGTTTTCACAAAGCAAAATTTAAGGTTACAGCTTTCACTTTTAAGGAACCACTGTGGATTCCACTTGCTATTTTTAAGCAGATGAACAGGAATCATTCCTTGTGGTATATCATAGTTGATGTGTAAAATACCTTTGTAATGATTAATATAATTATGGTTGGTTTTGTAAGAACAAATTTTCACAAGGAAAAAGTAAGTCAATGCATGTTTTGCACTGAAATGCATTCCTAAAAAATATAAAACCCAAGTCCCCTTTAATTAATAGAGCATTTATATTCTCTTCAGGTTTCTACCTAGCTTTTGAATAACTAATAAAATATACACAAAGGTCAGCACTATTCAGCTAACAATTTTTTCTTTTATATTATTACATGATTTTGCTATATATACTTCTGCTCATTTCCATCATCTAATATCGCACTTCTTCAGATGTAGCTCATCAGTCTTTCCTGCCCCAAACCTGTACCCTGCCAGCTGAGCAGATGCTTTCTTAACGTGAAAGTGGGCATCTATCACACTTTTTCTTCAATCCTCAAAAAATCCTTCAACTCCCAAGATTCATACACGGCCACTGCCACTCTCCTGTTTCCATATTCTTCATTTGCTCAAACCATATGTAACAATCGTCTGGTGGGTAAAAGCTACCGGAAGAAACAGAGAAAAATAGACAAAAGAATAGGAAAACTACAGAGAGGTGAATTGGAATTTTTTTATACCTTTATATACTTCTGCTCCACCTATATATATATTTATATTATTTCCTTCACAGCAGCCTCAGCAATTTCTTGATCAGATCAGTATGTTGGCTTTCAGAACACTCAAGCTTTCTCCACTGATTCAATGGGGAAAACTGCACCTATACTTCGAAGGTGTAGCTCATCACAGTATTTGATTTAGTGCCTGTACATGATCAAGAGTTCATATTTCTTTCTCAATATCAAGTAAGCTTATTAACTGATTCACATTCCCTGAAAACTTAGCTGTGAACAGTGCGTAAAAGAGCAGGTTTTTTCCTCTCTTTTTTAAACTGCATGCTCAGGGATCCAAAGGAAATATGGCTCAGTTACTTAAGATTAAAAATTACTAATATCAGGGGAATGGCTGTATGAATTTTTAGCAAACAATCTTCACAAATATGGATAAAAATCTAACTTAATTCTATGGCTATATTCTAAGTAATAGCCATAGTTCAGTAGTTAGTTTTGTGTATGCAATTTATTAATTATCCTTAAAGGAAAGGTTAAATATATTAACCATTCAGTATTTTTAAACAGTTCTATAGGAAAGTGGAATTACTACTAAGTAGGATACAGTAGAGTAAAGGGTTCTAAAGAAATGGAAACTAAAAAATGTATGGACATCCAGGCTTCAGTCTAAAAAAAAAATAAATGCCTCCAACTGTAACAGAAAGCAGTGTTTGCAGCCCATTTGTGGAAATAACTTTTAACAGCATTTAAGTATATGTGTCTTAGATTCTTATAAAATTTCTAAATTTCAACCTCTGTAAACTCTTTTCTGAATCATTCTGTTTATAGGCCCCTTTTTTACTTGAGCAATTAAAAGGTGATGTTTTCTAAAGGAATCATCTGGTGTATGACAGGACATTTTTAGACAGGTGCACTTAAGTGTTGCCCTGAGAAATAAATTTTCTGAGTTTGTTTACTTTTTTGCCTTGGACAGCTGCATCTTTAGGTGACTTCCAACAATTTCTAAGGAGAATGAGGCTTAAGGGGATAGAAATTAAGAGTCTCTGGTGTAAGCTTTGAGTTAATGGAGTAAATGCACACACAGGGAGTATTATCATTTCATAGTAAGGTAGTGCCCAAGAGGCAACATTCATATTCAGTGAAGTGTAGTGTCAAGATATTCCAGACAATACAGTCGTCCTCTCAAACAGAGGAGGCACCAGTGTTATAATCTGATAACAAGATGCAATTCTGCACGAGCAGGTGACTCATTCTGGGATTTTGTGTCCCTGTAAGTCAGTCAGCATGTATGCCCAGCCATCATCTGGTGGTACATCAGCTAGGGAAGGTCAGCTAGAGATGGTGTGGCTAAGCATTGCAAATAGCGAAGTTCACCCTCAGTTTTAATGAATTCTACAGAGTTGTGTTACTACTGAAAACAAAAGCAGGAAAATTAAATAGAATTAAAGTAAAACCCCACAAAATATAAATTAGTTAAAATAGGAATAAACCCAAGGAATTTCAGCGAGTAAAAACTAGCAAAAGGCAGTGGAAGCAGACTGATTTCCTGTCTGAGACTCTGGAGTCAACAGGCAATATTACATACAAAGACTTGACAGCTATTAACTCTGCATGTTACTTGAAGTATGTCAGAGGGAGGTCTGTTACCCAAAACTGAGCTCTGTTGTGAATGTGGAGGTAGCATAGTTTATACCAAGCTAAGGATGTAACATACCAGCTGCCAAAGTTTGTTTTCATTTTCTGGGATTTCAAGGCAGGGAGGGGAAGTAAATAATAATAATAATTAAAAAAAAGCAAACTCTCCACAACCAAAACACCAACAAAAATATCCCACAAACAAACAAACTAAAACCAGAAAAGGGGTCGAAAGAACTTTTACCCTGAATATTAAACAAATCAACCTGCTGTGTTGAAAAACTATGATTTCCTCAGTGGTGACTGTAGGTTTTCATTCCAAATAGCAGTAAAGATCTGCCTCTTTCAAACCACATAGCCTGAAATTAACGTTAACAATTGAGCTAACAAACTGAATAAGCATTTTTCTTTTTTAAAGTCAGTTTCATGAGGGTGTTAGTGGGTTATTAATATCAGAGAACAGTATTTTTATGGTAAATAATTTTTTTTTGGCACTGGAGCTATAAGGTATTTTTGAGATCAAACTTCAAAGCCATGTAAACACATACAGATATTGTTGTGCCTGTGTAATTTTTATTTTTATTTTTTTTAATATGGAGAGTTGGACTTCAGTAAACAGACCAAAGATACTATGTACGTCTGCAATTCTGTTCAGATCAGATTGTTTAATGGTAACAGAGCTAATAGTGTCAGCAAGATCAGTTTAAAATTTCTCAAAGGATCCATGTACTGGGTTTGCTAAAATCAAGAACAGGGTCTGAAAGCTATGAAGTATCTTTTGTGTTTTGTGATTTCTGAACTTATTTCTTGGGTTTTGTTTTGCTTTCCCTTGACTTCAACTGTGAGTTTTAGGACCCTATCTGCTGCTCTGGCTCAAGGCTGAGATAGAGGGCCTTTGATAAGGTTTGTGATATAAATCAGAGTCTCATTCTACTGCGGATTTTTAACAGTATAGTTTGGGAAATAGTCTTATAGAAAAAATGTTTTCTTTTGTTGCCTGAATGATTTTTCCTATAATCTGTAGTTCAAAGCTTTTGCTGTCCTTTAAAGACTATTATTTTATGGAATTTTTTTGTCTACCTTCTAAGGTCTTCCATTTTTAATGCCAGTTACATTAGCTAATAGTTACCAGTGTTAGTTATATGTCATTTTTTGTAATACATTGCTATTAAAATCTTATGGCCTCATACTGTCTTCCATGGAGTATCATAAAAGAAGGTAGATTTTCAGTACATCTGTGGGAAAATAACGTATTAGTATAGTAATTTCTCCAGAAAATCATCTCTGGTCCTGTTGTAGCATAGCTAGAATGTGAGCTGATCTGAAAAGCAGATACTTAGAAATCCATTCATATGGGTATAAATTGTGCCCTTTGGTGAAACATTTTTCTTCCCTATATTGTCACCAAAATCTCATCTCCAATAAAGCAGAGGAATGAAAACAGAGTGGTCTGCCCAAGGGGAAGAAACTGCAGGACAGTCATCAGGATGATTGGATCTTCAGGGATTGGCAGTCAGGCAGGCTGCTACATCTGCACATACAAGATTTTCTTGTTTCTGAGGGGAACATTTATCAAGAATAAAGCAAGCTTATCCCCTCCTTTCTCATTTTTACCTCAAGAGGGTACAATATGTTCATAAAGATTAAAGGGAATGTCTCGTTTTGCCATTAGGTATCTCAGATTGTTCATTGCAGAAGCATAGAATGAATGCTTTCAATGCTCGTTTAGCTTTGAAAATTGCATCACTATCTAGGCAATGAAAAATAATGGTCTCCATTCACAGCCAACAACGCACAAAGAAAAGTTAATTTCTACAAAATGACTGCCATTTAACTTTGCCAGATTGAACTTATACATGTTTCTTGGATGAAAAGTTCCACTACTGGAAAACATGTCTGGTGATTTTGTACCACATCACCTGTTTTACATTCCTGGTTATACTTAGAAATAATTTTCAGAAGTTAAAATTACAGATTTCAGATAAACTGAAATCATAAAGACTGCACATCAATAGGGTAAGACTTTCAAATATGGCACTAGTTCATCTACTTAGAAATGGTATTCAACAGCAAAGCTCAGACAAGTTTGAAGTGTTTATGTTTTTACTGTTTACCATTTCATTCTACAAGACATTAGAGGGAGTTTGCTAAATATATATTTGTTCTTTGAATGTATCTGAAGCATGCATTTAGGAATTTTTTTTTAAAAAGCTTAGAAAACAAGGAAGCAAGTAATGGTGTATGGCCATTTTTCCTTCATGTAGGCATTTGTTAGAATATTTACTTCTGATCATAGTTGGGTTAATCCTTCCATTATCTAACATCGCATTTGTTGGCTTTTTAATATATGGTTTGAGGGAGACTCTGTCTAGTGAGTCACATGTGTGCTTTTATGGATTTTTCTTTCCTATGGCTATAATTTCTATTGATAGCACCAGCTGCTGGATCCAAATTTTTACCTGTCACTCAGCATTCTCTATGTTCACATTAATCAGCACTGTCACTGGTTTTAGTAATTTTTAGTAAAGTCTCTCCTAGCTGTAGCTGAGTGTGAAATGGAATTATTCGACCTGCAGGGGTTTTTAGGTATTTTTTAGATTATTTTTTTTAGATTTAGTGCTTCACTGGAAAAAAGCCAAACATTCCATTAAAACAGCTTAATTAAAGTTATGTTACCTCCCAGCTGTACTGGACAGTTATCACAGGCTGTCTGATAAGCTAAGAATTGCTAAATTGCCAAAACACTATTTTGTTTCTTCACAGCATTCAAACCTCTTCATGGCACAAAACATTAGGACTCAGTGTGTATATTGCCATCATTCATGTTGAAATAGTTTCATTTAGCAGAAGTATCTAGATTTTTTTTTCATTCAGATCAAGTCTATAGTGTATTGAGGTTTGTACTAAAGGAGAAAATTATTTTGTAGTTGGTGGCTAGGGTTTTCTCAGGACTGTAAGGAAAGCAAGGTCAATTTACTGTTCCAGTGAGGTTTCTTTGTTCTTAGTTTAACCATTTGGGCCCAGGCTGAATTTAATCTGTTACAGAAAGAACTAAAAATGAAGGAAGGCATAATACAAAAATTCCATAAATACAACCTAAATATAGTAGATATTTATTAAAAAGACCAAGGAAATATTTATAAAACCATAATGACACATTTTGTTTAAGGACTTCTGTCACCTTCTTCTCCTATCTTCTCTGTTGAATAATATTTGCTTATTCCTGTTAATTAGCTGTTTCACTTAACTGTTTTTACTTCTTATATTGCTATGCTAAATTCTCATCTATTCCTTTTTTAATGTTTAGTGAATGTTGGTGTAAGTTTGGGGAAGAAATTTATACTATGTCTGCTTAACTTCTTGCTCCAAGCAGTGCAACCAGTACATTGTCTCAGCACATGCACTGAAAATCTCATTTGCTGAATGATGACACTGAACACCTTTTGAAAATACTTTGTTACCATTCAAATGTCCCTTTGCAATAAATATAGTGTAACTGTAGAACTCAAATATTTAAATCATCAAGATATGATTAAGTCACAACTCATATCAAATATGCTTGATTATGCTGTCTACATCTGTACTTCTACAAAAAAGTTACTGCTTTGAAATATTATCAAATAACTGAGCATTCCTACACTGACCCTTAACTTAGTTCCTCTTTCATTGAGTTTAGAAATTGATATGAATGTTTGCCACCAGAGTGCAGTTAGTTTGGTTTCCAATAAAGCACCATTTAGATGTTTTGGGATTAGGGGCAGAAAACCCATTTAGTACATCAAAAATATTCTATAAAAGCAATAACACTGTAAAAACTACACAGAACAAAGAGGGGGAAATAACTGAAAGGAAAAAAGACATTTTTTTTCCCAGCATTGTGCAAGATACTGTTTGTTGGGTATCGATGCTATAATCAGGATATGGTGGCAAGGAAGGATAATGTAAAATAGCATTTTTTATTGTCCAGGGAATGATTTGTACTAGGAAAGCCACCTTGTCTGTGAATTGTAATTTGTAAGTGGTCAAATACTATTGGAAGGCAAGAAATACATTATTTCTGGCTATGTCCTAGATCTGACTGTGGACATAATGACAGTTATCCCAAATATGGCATGGCAGTAATAGCAAAACTGTACTTGCATGTAGAATACTTAATGATGAATGATTTTAAAAGACTAGAAGCATAAATTATTTTTTAACAGAATCTGCAGAGATTTTCAGTAAATAGCTTCTTTGGCATATAAATTCAGTCACTCTGAGTTAGTCCTTTCAGGTACAGGAAATTAATTGAAGGAATTGTGTTGTCTTTTTGCATCCCACAAACTATAGTTTAATAGAAAACAAAAATTCCATCCCTGCTTATGTCCATATTTCACGTTCATGATATTCTATTTAAAAATATTTCACAATTTATAATGAAATAATGTGTAAAAACAGTCTGGAGTAAACTCTTCCTTTCTGCTTTATATTATAGATTTAGATGTGTTTTCTGGAGTATTGCACATTGTAGAATTGTATTTTAACTTTATAGAGCTTCTACCTACAGGCAGTATTTCCAGGAAATAAGGGGTAGTTAGCAAAAGTATTATAGTTTAAGTTTGGGGTCCTATTCTGAATATGTATTTCATAACCATACTGCAGTGAGCAGAACAAGAAATTAAAGAAATAACAATAGCAATAAACCCAAAATTTGTATTGGAATAACTGTAGCAGAAAATAGATTGCAGATAGGAAGTAGTGCCAAAGAGACAGAAGAGTCATATCAGTTATGTGTGTTAGTAATGCAAAAGTTGCAGAGCCAGTCATGGTTATGACTCCTTTTGATGGCATCTGTCGTGCCTCAGGAAAACCAGAGATGTCTTATTCACAGTAGTTTCTACAGATTAGCTGCCCAAAGTGGTAGTTCTCTCCTGCATGTAGAAGAAAAACTGAAGGCACTGTAAGAGCACCTGAAAAGCTGGTCTGAATCCAAATAGATTTTTTTAAGAATTGGAAGCCTATCTGCTGTAGGTATAATGGTATGGTATATCTTGAATTAAATACTTTCACCAGATACTGTGATTAGTTTTGGCACTGAGCTCAGGAGTAACGTGCTTGCATTTTATGTACTCAGTCACAGGCAAGGGTTAATCCACTATTCCTAAAAACCACTTTAATCTCAGTATGCAATATATAGAAAATTCAGATGATAGAATGACAGATTCATAGAATCATAGAATCACTTAGGTTGGAAAAGACCTTTAAGATCATTAAATCCAACCATTAACCCAGGAATGCCAAGTCCATGACTAAACCATGTCACCAAGCACCCCATCTATGCATTTTTAAAATATCTCCAGGGATGGTGATTCCACTACCTCCACTGGGCAGCCTGTTCCAATGCTTGACTACCCTTTGAATTTGTTTTCCTAACATCCAATCTAAACCTCCCCTGGCACAAATTGAGGCTGTTTCCTCTTGTCCTGTTGCTTGTTACTTGGGAGAAGAGACTGACACCCACCTGCCCACAGCCTCCTCTCAGGTAGATGTAGAGAGCAATAAGGGCCCCCAGAGCCTCCTTTTCTCCAGACTAAACAACCCCAGTTCCCTCAGCTGCTCCTCATAGGACTTGTGCTCCAGACCCTTCACCAGCTCCGTTGCCCTTCCCTGGACATGCTCCAGCACCTCAGTGTCTTTTTTGTAGTGGGGGACCCCAACCTGAACACAGGATTTGAGGTGCGACCTCACTAGCGCCAAGTGCAGGGGGACAATCCCTTCCCCAGTCCTGCTGGCCACACTGTTTCTGATACAAGCCAGGATGCTGTCGACCTCCTTGGCCACCTGGGCACACTGATGGCTCATGTTCAGCCGGCTGCCGACCAGCACCCCCAGGTCCTTTCCCACCAGGCAGCTTTGCAGCCACTCTTCCCCGAGCCTGTATGTTGCATGGGGTTATTGTGACCCAAGTGCAGGACCTGACACATGATTTTTTAAAATCCTGGGAAGGCAACACAAGCAACCCTAATAAGGCATCCCTATCCTTCTCTGTCAACTGCATTCAAAATTAATGGACGTGTAAGGCACCTGAATTCAAACAAGGCAAACAGTAATGATACAACGTTTGACTTAGTTGACTAGTTTGCTGTTGGTTTTCATTCCTTTCTCAGCTGCTTGGATCTTTTTGATTCCTCCTCCCACAGCTTTGATAAACATGAAAAGTCTCATCTGAGGGGAGTGGGAGGGAAGAAGCAGTGGATGCTGGAGATGGGATGACCAGAATTGGATAACAAGAGCTGAGCACAAGGTCTGCATGCCATAGTGATTCATGTGATTGCATTATAGCAGCTTATAATTACCAAGCTCTGTCATTCTTTATAGGCCCAGTTTTCTAGTTAGGTATTTTTTAAACCATCTCCTCATTGTGCAGTTGTTTTGTTGAAATGACCATAATAACTCTTGAGATATTTCTCCTGAGTTATTAAAGTTAATTTAGAATTCAACAATGTGAACGTGTAAATCAAACTCAGCCTAATTAGTATTACTTACTACTTATATTGGATAGTGTCTTTATGTCCCACTGAGGTAGTGAGTTTTTGTTGTGCCATGCATGATGTAAACAATCTAAATAAAGTATGTGTGCATTATCTTGACAATTAGATTTCACAGTGCCCCAAGACAACGCTTTACAATCCCTTAAGCAAATCTTAATCCACTTTATCTCCTCCATGGAGAACATTCAAGATGAATTAGAGATGCCTCCAGAAAACAAAGACCTGGTCATGAATTCCTGTGAGGACAGTTAGAATCATGGCTTGAACGTGAAGCTGAGACACAGGAGACCTGTGTTTCTAACAGTTCTTTTTCACATTTTCTGCATGACTCTGCTCAAGCCTGTCTTAGAGGCATTAACCATGTAGACATTGTAGCACCTGCTTATCAGGTGCTGGGTTCAGAGGGAAGGAAGGGTGAGCTGTTCTATGAGGGAGACCGGGAGACAGCAGGGCATGCACGGTGGCCTTGCTGGAAAAGTCAAGGTCCCACAGTACCCAAACAAAATGAGCAGAGTGGGTCTGTGATGATAGCCAGGCCCAGCTAATATTTCAGATCACTGGACAAATCAATCCATAGTGATGAGGCAGAGCTGACATCAAGCCAGGAAGTCAAGTCACAGTGTCAGGATCAGGATTTGGTCCAGTGGTCTCCAGCCAAGCCCATAGTGAAAAAGCAGCTCCAAGGCTGCCTGACCTTGATGCCAAATCTGCAGGTGAAGGTCCCAAAAACCAAAGTACATAGCCTACACAAACAAAGCTGATTCAGCTAAAGTGTAGCTCCTGAGTGAAGGGGCACGGACCCCCACTTCTCACAGCCCTTTTCACAGTAGTCTGATCTAAGTTACAGATTTGCATTATCAGAGCTGATTTTGAGCACCAGCAGCTAAAGCTGTAGAGGTATGTGTGTGATGGGGGTGCACCAGCTTATGACACCTTGGTACTTAGGTTGAATACAAAACTCAGAATGGAAGATACCCACTAGAAAAGTGATTTGATGCTGACCAGGAAATGCTACGCTTATGACTGAATTTCTTCTGTCTCCTAAGTTAGTAAAGAAATTAGTAAAGCAGTAATTGGAGACACCTCTCAGTTATCTGGGATGAATTAAGCAAACCTGCCTTTCTTCTGAACCCTTGGCTTATGTGTTGTGTCTGTTGTCAAATGAGTATTCAAATAGAGTTTTAGTCCTCCTTTCCTCCTAGATAGCTGAAGGTGATAGCCATGAATCTTAATGGATATTCTTATCCAAGGTGAGGAACGTATGATTTATAATTCCTTCAGACAGGGATTCCCTCTTCAGAGGGGGACGTAATCACACTAAGATCTTCCTAAGTCAAGTGCTAAAAACATTAGTTCAGTAGTCTAACAGGCAGTGTTAGACCAGCGATGCTTTCTCTGACTTGACCAGATTTTAAAAAAGAAAGCAACTGCAGATGCATTTAATGAGGGAACCAGTCTGATCAGTAAAGCTGACCAGTATAGCTTGAGCATTTTGAGGTTCTTGCTTGCTGCTCGGTCTGATATCTCAATCTTAATGGAGCTGAAGTATAAAGAAGGCATTGAGATGCTCTGATTGGATCACTTCTGGGAAGGCATATGGAGAAATCTGTACATGCCTGGTGAATTGCTGTAGACATGAGGGCCACCTGCAAACATTTCTTCCATATCTAGGGTTTTGAAGGATACAGGTTTTGATCAGGCTCTACTTAAATTTTACTAGCCACTTCCATACTATTAATGCTCTGAGATTCTATGCCAGAGTAATTTACAGTTCTCAGTTTTAATTTGCTCATAGTTGTATCTGAAAGTTCAAGTTGCCATTTTGTATGATTTAAAAAGCTGTTCAATAAGAAACTGTAATAGAGATGTTTCTAGTCCACTACAAAAAATTGTGATTAGAAACATATATGGATTCACATACTTTATTTTATTTCCTCTCTGTGTGGCTTTTCTACATCAAATCTTCTATATCCATGCATGAGATTTCACTTCTTGCATCACCTTTCAATATCCTGCATAACTTAGTTCACATCTTTCTAGATTTCTGAATTACAGGATTCAGTTGTCATTTCCCTAGAGATAAAGACAATGGCCATCTTTCCTTTGCTTCAATTTTCTGCTTCTGGGAAGCAATCATTCTACCTCTGCTCATCATCTCCCCAAGCAATGCAATGTTGAGAGAATATTTTTAACAATTCCCCGCTAATGATTTTCATGTCTTGTTTGCCCCCTTACTGATCTCTTGTTCTCTGGCAAATTCTCTGTCTATCTTTTAAGTAGTTCTTAGTGGATATCTAATCATCAGTAAACCTGATAAAAATACAAATGATACCTCTTTCTCAGCTTTTCTTCCTTCTCCCTTTCTCTGGTGACAGCTTCATCATCATTCCCACTTCCCGAGCTTGCTACCTTAAAATCAGCTTCAGCCTCACTCTCTTTTTTCTCTCATTATGAGCTAGAATCACCAGCACAGACACTTTTCCTAGTCACTTTAGTGATTGAAAAATGCTTGGTTTCTGCACTTTCCCAGCACAGTCAATCTAAAATAGTGTTGCAGGTGGCCATGCCCCCTCAGTATTACCATGGTTTTCACCTTATGTATGTAACATTAAAAGTCATGCACTTAAATGCCAACACTTTCTATCTCCTGCATCAGCCTCCATTTCGCTTTATGCCAGGTCTTTCTTTTCCTTGAGAAGTGCTTTATAACAAGGCAAAAGTTGCTGAGGGAGCCCTTAGTCTTAGTAGCATGAACACACAGTAATACTAAAAGGAATGGAAAATATAAATCTCTTTCAGAAACTCAGAGTACCTTGGATGTGGCTCTGGGTCTCTTTGGCTGTTCATGTCTTCATCTTCAATATAACTCCCTGAAGATGGAGTTGTCTTCTAGTTAATGAAGTACAACTTCCTACCGTGTTTTGCTTAAAGCATTTTTCTGAATAACCACATATTTCAGAAACCACTCCATTGTATCATGGGAACACATTTTTTTTCTGACTGCTCATTAAAAAATTGTTTACATTTTCACTAGGTCAGTTGGGTTTTCTTAAAACTTGTGATTCAGATTTGCAAATTTAAAAGTTTTTTTTTCTTTATATTTCACATTGGCCAGCTGCAAATAGCTGTATTCATCTTACAGAATGCAATAATGTAAGTATATAGAAACAATGATTAAAAATTATAAAAATGCTAAGATTATTATATTTTCACCTAGGGGGACCTGCTGATATGGCATTTGGTACATGGACAAATTCTGTGATGCTATAGCCATTTCTATACACTAACTCTTTCTCAGGGACTAAATTTTAATAGTTTCCATAATTTTTTTTTTAGAAAGATTCTATTATTCGTAACAACAGTTCCTAATGTTCTAATTACCATTTGAGCTTTTAATTTTTTTATTTTCCATTTTTATTTCCATTCCTGGAACAAGGAAAAATTTGGAAAAAGAATTGTAATCTTATGGTTCACCTATTTTAATTTTATCAAGTTAGATTTTTTATCATAACAAATGTGCAATCAGAAACCTCTCAAGAGAATGCCTATGTGATTTTTTATGAGTCCTTGAAATTAGTATATTCCTGAGTTGTTCCTAAAATACAGAACTTGGTACTGAACAACAAAAGTACACAAGACCAAAAAGAAACACTTGCCTGCTTCATGTAAATTATTTCTTTTTTAATTATGTAAGTACCAGAAGACATCTGAGTGTTTATTAAATGCGTCCTGATCATTGTATGAAGCCATGCTGCTTTCTTACTCTTCCTAAATATTATATGAGTCATATTATTGATATGGCAGCATATTACTGGCTTTTGTTACAGGCTTTTGGAAACGTATTAAGACATCATACAGTTATGTGACTGCTCATGTCTTCACTTATTCTTCACATTGTTTAAAGGACTGCAGCAGCCTGCAAGCTCAAAATACAGATGAGTTCACTATTTCCTCCTAGGTTCTTATTACTAATAAATGTATTATTTTACAACAAAAAAAGTAACGGGTACCTCTCTTCCCCATTGCATTTTCTATGGAATACAGAAGGGAATTATTCAGAGATCACTATTAATGTGGCTTGTTGATTAACTTAAAGCATTATTCTTCACCTTCAGGCAGCAAGCCCATTTAAGGCACAGTTTGCTTGACACCAAAGGAAGGACTCATGCAGAACTCATGCCTGATTAGTGAAAGTATCTATGAAACACCTACTGCTTCTGCCTACACCAATACTGTGTGTTGCTGCCCAAACTTGAATAATCAGAAGGTAGCTGTTATGGGCTGGTGAGTTGCAAGGATGCAAGTGCACAGCAAGACTCTAGGGACATCCCTCTCATCTCCCATGGAGCAGTAGGGCATAACAAGGTTCTAATTTAAGAAGACAGAATTTCTGATGTTGATAGTCCTAAGAAGTAGTATATCTGTTAAGTTGTAATTTCTTAGGAGCTTTTTTCTACCTATTTTCTGACAATTGTTCAATGTTGGTTCACTGTGGAGAGATTTCATGAGTATTACTAGTAGAGGGAAAAGTACCTGTTTGATCTTATATTCATATAAGAGGATGTCACTTCACCACAGTCCTTCTGTTACCTATTATCTTGTGAGTGGTAAAGAGGTGTATTTGTCCATGTACTAATAGAAGGATTTTAAAGACCATCAGTCCTGTTCAGATGCAGAGTTCCATAGCAAATCTGGAGGTGCACAAATTGGTCTCCTTGAAAAGGGGATTTCACCATTTGTGTTTAATACAATTTGTCTTTAAAATTATGCGATTTAAGCGGGTAGAGCAAATCTGTTACGAATATAATCTCTAGTATGTCCATCTGACCCTTTGATGATGAGCCAGGCAAGACTTTGTTCCCTGTGTATCCAACGTGAGCTGACAAATAAGCTTATTTATTCTACAGAAGACCAAAAGTTTTACTGTTAGGGTCAACAGAATAATTCTAATATGTATAAATATGATTCTAATTGGGTTTTCTTAACAGAGATGTTTGCAGAAATACTCAGTATTCTTAATTTTAACATGAAAATCCTTTCATATTCTTCATTGCTACACCTGTAGCAATGGCAGTTCTATTCATTACTATTTTACCCAGAAATAAATTTAGCCCTAGCTCAGAATTCTGTTTAGTCCATGAGCAAACATCCAGTCATTTTTCTGTCATGCCTTGCAGTGAATCTGATTTCCTGTTCTAAAGTGATTAATATTATTCAAGGGGCTGATTCTGAAATGTTACTGGTTATTTTGAACATGAGAGGCTAATGGGTGGATACTAAAGGGAAGGTGATGATGACTCATGCCACTTACTTGGTTGCTTTATCTTTTGTAATTTAGCAATCCAGATCAGTCAAACAGCTACTGGAAGTTACACTACACAGCTTATAACTCATTTAGGGTTATGGGGATCATACCAACATTTCAGCTTTTCTATTCTAGGCTATAATATACAAGGGCTAGCATACAAAAACTACACAATATTTTTTTTCACTCAGAATTTTCTTGACACATTAATTAACCACTTCTGTGCAGCTCCAAATAAACCATTTAAATATCATTCATATATTCCTGTGTGTAATCAGGTCATTTGGATAGTCATGGAAAATTCTCCATTCCTGTCAGCTTGGAGTTCATCAGTTCCAAAGATATTTTATTTTACTCAGTAAGTAAGAACAGTTAGCAGTTTCCAATTATGAAAATTTCAGTAGAGTAGTATTGAACAGGTTGTCTGCAACTGCAGCATGAAAATGAAATAAAGGCAAAAGAAGATGCATTTGTAAAGGATATTAAAATGAATCCATTAGGGGTCAAAGCAATCACAAAATTGATTAGACTAGACTACTTCAGTAGATTTTTCTGAATCAATAATTATTGTGGAATCATCAAATATGTATGGGTTCTTATGTGTGATTGAACCACTGTCTTGTAATTCATGCCAATGTGCATCAAAGAAAAGCTCAAAGAATTCTAAAAAGAAGGGCTTTTTCTCCTGTGTTCCAGCTCAGAACAGGGTAAGGTTTTCTTCCATCTTGAGCATGCAAATTTCACCTGCAAGATTCAGAAAAATGATGGTGCTGTGTTTTTGAAGAAATAAAGACTATGTTCTATCTCCTGCATTCTTCAAATGTTGAATACAGTCAAGTACCATGGATGAGATTCCTTTTTCTACCTTTTTTCTTTCTTTTTTTTTTTTTTTTTTAATCTTTGGGAATCTCTTTAAAATTGAAAGTATATATCTCTTTAAAATTGAAAGTATATAGGAGGCACAAAAAGTGAGGCTGTCCAGAGAACGAAAGAATACAACATATTCTGCACCCTAAACATGTTTAACGTGTTTCTCTACGATGAAACTTTCCAATTTTTTCCTACCAAAAGCTTTTTTTTTATTATTTATTGTTAGCAATACCTAGAATATCATTGGAATTGCCATAATACAAATAAACAAAAAAGAATTTTTTCTATCTTAGGAAAGTTTCAATTAATTGTGTCTACGTAGAGCAGGGCACATATAAACTGTAAGAATGATCTGAGGAGTGACCACACTGGTTACTTGTCAGTATTATGTTTTCAGCATAAATAGTCCAAGAACATGTAGTCAGATTAGAACAGAAAAATGTACTACAGCAATAGCTCAAATATGGTTTTAACTGACACCATAAAACTTGCTGTATTTTGTGTCCATGGGAAGCTTTATGTTTTAAGTTCCTTAATTTAAAATGACACGTGCAGATTTTCTTCAACTTGTGCTGAGATCAGTTTTGGTTTAGTTTTTCTTTTTCTTTTTCTTTTCATCTTTCTTTTCCACTTTACAATCTCATTTTTATTAATATTCTCATTGACTGTTTTTCCAGTATTATACAACTTCTGTGTGTGTATAAATAGCAAGAATACTTCTGCCATAGTGCCTGTAAATACCCTCATTGGCTAGTTTTCTGTATCACAAATTCAGAATGTGATGTTTTGGTAAGGTAATTAAAAAAAAATAAAAAATGCAACTTTTGTTTTTCCCTTCTGTAGCAATTTCAGAACTGTTGAGTTCCAGTATTTGGAGCATTGTTTTCTAATATAAACGTAACATAAAAATACAACGAAGTACAAAGTGAATGACATGTCATTCTGTCTTATTATCTACGTATAAGAAACTGACATTTGAGCTTCTGGCATGTGAATGACCCAGCACCTGAATTATACACATTCTCCTCTAAAAGGCCTGTTGATTTTCATGCTCACAATAAATAATTATTTCATAATGCAGAAGTAAACTAAGTTAGGGAGTCTCAAAGCCATATTTCACAATGAAAATACAGCTTGTCATGCTCCAAGCTCATTGAAAGGATTTTTAGACTAATAATTAATATGTATATTAGATTTTTTTTTTAAAAAAAATACAGTTCACAGTGGCACTGAAGAGGTGGGAACAGTTTTACGTGTCCGTCTGGCCATGCTGATGGGCTGAACTAGTTGCCTCCAGTCAGATTCCATTAAATTATCTTACACCATCAAACATCAGTGCCATGTTGGACATTATAGGCACATCCTCTTGGAATCATTCAGCACAATGACTAAAGAAGGACCTAATAATCTGTGTGAAGCTGTAAGAGGCAGACTTTGCAGGATATAAATCAAGCATTTTGGCAAACTGTTTCAACTATTGGTCTGTATGTCCTCTGTACTCTCTTTGTCTATGCAGAGATCCAAAATCTTCTGTGAAATTAAAAAAAATAAAGAATTGCTTAACTGTGAGTAGAAGAAAAGTTTGTCTCAACCATGAATGAGAATATATGGAATCATGAAATCATAGAATCATTTAGTTTGGAAAAGACCTTTAAGATCTTTGAGTCCGACCATAAACCTAACACCACCCAATAAATAAATATGTTTATAATCATCGCATGTAAGCCATAAGTTAAATGTTTAGGTTTTATATTTAGGTTTTGTGTTATCTATCACCTAAATATTAACCAATATTTCTGAAACTTTCGTTCTAAGTAGTGCTTAGGTACCACGATGAATGGCCCTATTTACAATACAGAGATAGACAGTGTCCAGAGATGTACTGTCCTAGACTCTCACCATTTATCCAGTCCTAAAGTGGTTTTTTGTTTTGCAGAGTGAATTCCATTGAATAACATTGATTTCCTATTTCAATAAAGGGAACTGTCATCCAAAACATGGATGAAATATTAGGGCTCTTCTAGCTAATTAGATAGATAGGTGGATACACAGATGAATACTGTGCACATAAAAAAAACCAATATTGTCTTATACAGGTTATATTTTAATTTTGAAAACTAAATAACTGTGGGTTTAATTTTATTTATGTGGTAAATAAAAATATTTCTAAATTTTAAGAACTATGGAAAAATACCCATTTTTAAAATGTTAATATAATCCTATATAACCATTGATTGCATGTGTACACATGCAATCCATTTTATGCCCCAATAATTCTGAAACACCTGAACTACTCTCCCTCCACATATCACCTGAAAATTCACAAGACTAAGCATCCCCTTATGTCTGGGAATGTATTTGCCAATTTCAGCCCAGAGGGGATTGTAACTAGCATTGTAAAGCCCTGATGATAGTTTTATAATGGAAACCCTGAAATAACCTCAAGTACCACCTCACTAATGTGATTCTGTAATACATAACCAGTCTAATTTGAAACTAAAAGTCAGTTATCAAGGAATACATTTGTAGAGTTAATATTGTTAGCCTGTTAATTTTCCTCTTCTCATGGATTTGAATTACAGTTTCCTTTCAAATAAAATCCAGTGATGAGACACCTAATGGTTTTCTGCTTTAGTTTTTCTGTTCTGATTGCTTTTGCAGCTGTCCCCCATTGTCTTTATATTTAGCCCCCTTGCAGAATCCTTGCAGCAGAATCATTATGCAGATCAAAGTATAGTCCTGATGTCCAAACTCTTCCAACTACATTAGCCTCTTCATAAATTGATTAGGAAGAGCCTTGCCCAGGAAATGGCTATCAACATGGCTTACATTAAGAATGGAGCTGGTGCTCCAGACGTGTTACCATCTCTCTGAGTGTACGTAAACACTTGCAGCCCTGTCAGTTCCTTAAAAGTAGTGTGAGTCTTAGCAGACACTAACAGTGTTGCCGTGGAGTCATACTTAGATTTCACAGCAAAGATGAAAGTGATTTCCAGACAATAGTTGAGTTAGAAAACAGAGAAAATGAGAATGAGTAAACAAAAGTCCAAACTGCCTATTATTAGATTTGATGATTAGATTTGATACCTATTTCTTCTGCCTTTCTATATCTGTTACAGATATAATGCTGATCTTGTTTGGGGGGGTTGGGTTTTTTTAGATGGAAAAAAATAATTAAGAATTCAGAATGGAGATTATTCTTTCAAGGAAATATCAAGTGCTATACCGTATTACTCTCATTTGTGTGGAAACAATGAGGTCTTTTAATATGTGAATCTCCTTAATGGGTCTATCATGAAATTGTGCCTGTATAGGGGATAAAAGCTCTGTTATTGCTTCATTAGCCTTTATCTAGCAGTTATGATTCCCAAAGCAATTTGCAGTATCCTCTTCCTTTCATTGTCACATTTGATCATTTTAGTATTTGCTGTGAAGACATGACAATGCCCTTGGTGTAAATTTCATGGTATAAACCAGTACATTCAATAATCCTTGTTAAGAAACTTAATCAGAATCTAGTTGACAAATGATATGATCAATGCCACACAATTAATCCGTAGTACAACTGCATAATAAACAGAAGATTACACTTTCTCTGCCAGCTAATGTCCTATAAATTCCTGCTTTTCTTGACATGTATTATTAAAATTTTTGTTATTGCTGTACTATTACTGTACGATGCTTTAAAGTATAAAACATTTTTTTTTAATTTTGTGATTTCTTTTACTAGTGGCTAGCATTCAGAAGCTTCCTGCTGCATCTGTTTTAACTGACATCAATTTCCCCATGAAAGGAAGAAAAGGAATGGTTGATTGGGCACGAAACTCAGAAGACAGGGTTGTCATTCCAAAAAATATCTTCACCCCTATGTCAACAGGTAAAAAAGCATATCAGCATGTTAATTTTGTATTAGCTTTAACAAGGAAACTCAATCTTTATCTCATAGGACCACTGTGTGATATAAAGTGGTTATTTTATCCATCTTCAAAAGAAATCCAGCACCCACAGCTTATCCCAGAGGGAAATGGTGGGGCTTAGCATCTCGAACAAAAATGCTACAGAAATCCTAGACATTATTTTCTGTGCCGAAGAGCTTAGTTATTATGTACAGGATTGTACCTGTGGTGTTATGAGGTAACCTGAAGTGCAGTTCTGCTGAATACCCTGAAAGCATTCCAGTCCAACAGACTGGGCCACTCGAACAGGTCACCTAGCTTTTATCAAAGGATGCTCAGCAGGCAAATTACTCTGGCTTCAGATACAGTTCACAAATACCATTGCAGTGCAGATATCTGACTTTAGAGAATTTACTTGCTAGGCATTAAACTCTAAAGACAGTCTTTGAGAATACTTAATTATAAAGGTAAATGAAATAGCATGGATGTCAGCACACAATGATGGATTTTTTGAAAATATGATTTTCACTAGTTTAAATCTTTTGATATATTCCTGACAGTGCTACATCTTTATGACAGACTTCCAGGATATAATTCAAAATTATGATGGTTTATTTAAAATAAAATTTCTACTAGAAAGATAAATGGTATTCACAGTTTTCTATGCTGATGAAAGCTTGGGAAGGAGAGTTTAAAAATCTTTTTCTTCTTGCTCTTTTCAGAACTAGATGAATCAACTGTATTTGTACTTGGAGCAGTGCTATACAAAAATTTAGAACTCATTTTGCCCACTTTGAGGTAAGAAATTTCATAAATAAAATATGAATTAAGCTATCTTGTGATCATAACTACACTACATGTCAGGATAAAAGCAGAAAACCAAACTATTTGCATATTAGTATTGGATTTTTTTCCCGTTATTTAAAATATATATATGTGTATATGTGTCTCCTTCATGCTTAGTCATTTATATGATGGAAATAGTCTTTTTATCACGTTTCACATAATATGAATTACAGAAATATTTGATTAGACGTATGCATACTGAGGTACATTAATGCTCAGGCCATTTATGCTTGTGCTTCAAACTACTTTGTCCAGTTAGTAAAAGTGATCTAATAATGACATCATAACCTGATGTACTAAGGTTGTGTACTTCTACAGAAGTCTCTAGTAATGGTTTTTCAAGTACTTTTTCAGTGCAAGTTGTATTCATAAGGGACAGCAGAGCTGTAGAGGGGATCCATTGTAGATACAAGACATGCATGTGCTTGAACAGCTGTGGTATGTCAGTTATGAGGGCCATACGCATACATGAAGACATAGGAGGGTCTCTTGTTTCACTTTTTTCTTTCTGTACTTGATAACAGACAATTTGCAAATAAACATTTCACCCCTTCTTCTCAAATTACTGGTTAAGGTCACTGTCTTACTTGACATGATCCTGGGCGCCATTTGTTTTCTGATGTCCTTTTACAGTACAAGAAATGGGTGCAGATCGTGTCATAATAGCTGCTAATGAATTCTCAATAATTAGAAAGGATAGTAATTAGGAAGCCACCAGATCACAATTCCCTGCTCTATTTAACCAAAATTTTAGGATTTGAAACAAAGCATGAAAAAACAGGTTTTTGCCAGAATCCATTTGAAAACAAAAAAACCCTCCATCCTAAGGAAAAAAAAACCCAAAACCCAACAACCAAAACTTCCTAGTAAAGTTGCAATATGCTATGTAGTGAGTAGCTGAAATGTTGAGGACAGGAATCTCTCTGAGGTAGAACACAATTTGAACAGTGATGTCCTGGCAGGACACCTGGAGGCCTGGAAAGTGCTGGTGAGAGCTGTCCATGCTTAAGGCATTGTATAAATGACATCTCATCCACTTCTGAAACATCAGTAAACACTTTCCATTTGTGTGCCAGTTCCTGAAATAAGCCAGGAAGTAAGACATGCGAGAGACATCTTTTCTCCTATATTCAAAGAAACAGATCCAAATAGCTGTTGTAGTCAGTCTTTTTGGCAGGTTTAGAAACAATCTGCCAGTCCTAGGAAAGTATTGAGGTGGCCATGTACCTTTCAGACCTTTATATTGTAAATCACAGTCTATGATCATGCCTTTCCAGCTCTCACAGATCAACATTTTCAATTTATAGAAAATAAGCATGATTCTTAAATGCTGTATATTTGCTTATATGAAAAGCCTTTCAGGGCTTTTATTTAATCCATTAAAAAATTAAGATTTATAGGCCTTTCTAGATTTTCCCTAGAATCAGTAACATCCCAAGTAGCAGGAATAAGGGCAGAATAGGGACATAAAATTACAGCAATTGAAGTACTACGGACTACGAGAAAGCGCATCTTGGTTCCGAAATTTTTTGCTTTTATCTATTCTTCTTTCAGCTGGTTACTGATTTACACAGCAAATTTGACCATTTCTCTGTACAATTCAGTTCACAGATAGGTTTTGTGAGTTTCTAAAGCACAATGGTCTAACAGTCTATGTATACCTATTCATAAAGGAAGCCTTTAGAAATTCAAATATGAAGATATCCCACTTTGCCTCTCTGAATAGGTTCAGTATGATTTGACTCCAATTCTCCGCTGCCCAAGAAAGGGAAATGAGCACTATTAGTTTCTCTTATGTTTGTGAATAGGGAACAGAAGTCAATATTAATCTGTGATATAAAAATATAACACATATTCCCAGATATGTCTAGCCTCTTCTTTGTTCAGAGTATAGCACCTCAGCACTTCCCTGCAGTTCTTTAATATTTATAATGAAGTTATACTGAAACTTTTTTAGTTTACATCTCTGATGTCATCAGGAAGTGTTCATGCTGAATTTCTTTGCTCATGTTAGATATATTCAAAATTTGATCTGACACCCTTAGAATAGTATCTCAGTGGTGCAATTTCAATTTGATTTAATAGATTCATAAAATCATTGAACTGTTTGAGTTGGAAGGGACTGTCCGAGATCACCTAGTTGCACCCCCCTGCAATGAGCAGGGACATCTTCAACCATATCTGGTTGCTCAAAGCCCATCCAACCTGGCCTTGAACACTTACAATGATGGGACCTCCACAACTTCTCTGGGCAACCTGTTCTAGTGTCTCACCACCCTCGTTGTAAAAAGTTTCTTCCTTATGTCTACTCTAACTCTACCCTCTTTCAGTTTAAAACCATTGTACCTTGTCCTGTGTCTACAGGCCTTGGTAAAAAGCCTTTTTCTGTCTTATAAGCCCCCTTTAAGCATTGAAAGCCAGCAATAAGTTGTTTCCTTCTCCAGGCAACAATGTCATGTCTCTCAGTGTTTCTTCGTAGGAAAGATGGTCCAGCCTCTGATCGTTTTCACGACCTCCTCTGTACAGGTCCCTGCCTTTCTTGTACTGCGGACCCCACAGCGGGATGCAGTACTTCAAGTGGGATCTCATAAGAGCAGAGTAGAGAGGGAGAATCGCCTCCCTCAACCTGCTGGCCACACTTCTTTTGATGCAGCCCAGGAAACAGTTGGCCTCCTGGGCTGCAAGTGCACATTGCTGGCTCGTGTCCAATTTTTCATCCACCAGTATCCTTAAGTCCTTCTCCATAGGGCTACTCTCAATCCCTTCATCTCCTAGTCTGTATTGATATTGGGGATTGTTTCAACCCAGGTGCCTGACTTTGCACTTGGCCTTGTTGAGCTTAATGACATTCTCATAGGCCCACTCCTCAAGCCTGTCAGAGTCCCTCTGGATGGCATCTTTTCCCTATAGTGTATCAGCTGCACCACCGAGCTTGGTGTCACCTGCAGATCTACTGAAGGTGCACTCAATCCCACTGTCTATGTCATTGATGAAGATAGTAAATACTATTGAATGCATTTTTATGCATTCAAACCATTTTAATGTTCATTCAGATGGAATTCTGAATTGGAAAAAAGCTGCAACTGTGATTAGTGCTGAATTTGTTGAGCTGTTATACTCCTTGCAAAAATTAGAACAGCAATGGAGGTTCTAAAGGAATTGTTATTATGGGGTAGTTTATCATTTTACATTCATTCAGGTATGTGAATGAAGTGGAGGTTTCTATACACCCCACTCCATTTGGAAAAGGTTTAGTTTTGTTTGCTTATATTTTGCAATGAAAAACTATCATCTTACTATCATCTATGCTAATCTTATTTACTATGTAATAGGCATTATTGTGATACCATATTAGTGCTGAACATAGTGAAACACTTCACCACAATAGCATTGTGTATGGAACAAAAACTGTAAAATATGGGAAGAGGTAACATCATCTAGTTTTTTATATGATACCTACAAGTATGGTACCTATGTACAATGTATGAATTAAAAAAATTCTGTGAAAGAATCTTATGCAATAGTGTTCTAAATGAAATGACAGTTGACAAAATATGTTAACAGTGGGAATAAAGTTAAACAAAACAATAAAGCAAGGTAAAACGAGCTTTTGTTTGAGTTCAAAGTCCACATCATTTACACCCTGACAACTTGATAAAGAGGTGATTTCTACTGGCTACAGTTAAATATCTAGAAAGCTTTACTACTTCGCATGTGATTTCAGTCCCTGGATGCACAGGACTTAGGGTGGGAGCAAAGTAAATATTTGATTGTCATTTCTGGAAGAGCAAAGGTGACACACATTCCAAGACATTTCTTAATATCAGCACTAAAAGGTATGCAAGCTTCTGCATCATCACAAGGAACTTCTTTGTTTAAAATAAATAGACAAGTAAATAAAAAATACCTCTGTATATCTTTAGGGAAAACCTTTCAAAACACCTAACCACAGAATACCCATCTGGTACATCATAGGTGTAGGATTTCCTTATTTAGAGCAGCCTATACAATATATTTCACAAACTCCAAAATTAGCTGCATTTTATCATATGGCCTTGATTTTTTTTGTTTTTACTGGCATAGAGTCCATTAAAAGTAAGTCTTGTAAACACTGTGAGATGCGAACTTGGCAATTACATTTAATATAGAGCTTTTTGGACAATGTGTTTAATCCTGGTAGTACATGTATATTATTCAAGTAATTTTTTTCTAGGACTACTTAAAGAAGAGGTTAGGGAAAATAAGAGAAAAGCACTTTGTTCTTCCTTATAAAAATAGAATATTTTTTTTTCCATGCACCAGTAAATAAAATTCATCTGATTCTATTTCCTAAGATACTTTGCTGCACTGCACTATTTTTGTAATGTCAAATGGATTTTTTTAAAATCGTGTATTGAAATATTGAATACTTTGAGCGCTATAGACTGAGTATTATTTCCATAGCTCTTGCATCCCTGAGCATATTTATGTTATTGTTAGGTTCACTGAAAATTGATTCTCAGTATTATACTCATCTAGAAGATATTATGTATAATTCCTCTCCTGGGCACTCTGAAGGAATACATTGCATATTGTGAGATAGTTTTTAACATTAACAAATAAGAACAAATAAAGAATCAATGATTTTGCTGTAGCAAGACTTTTTTCCTGTCACTTAAACAACCACCGTACTTTTCTTGCTATAAATTCCTGCACTGAAATGTTCTCTTTCCCCATTTGAAACATCATTCCTAATCCCCTCCTTCAGGTGCTCTACAGTGAAAAAGGCCCCTAAACTTCCTTAGGTCAGCTTTGTTAGACTGAGGACGGAGTAATGCTCGCACAGCATTACTACTCTAGCGTTCATAATTTTTCTGTAAGGTATACAGCATTTACACATTGAACTATAACTTCTTTCATGCTGTCTTGAGATGGCAACATGCCTTATTCATAAGTTCATTTTTCTTGACCAACACAGAGACACTCTAAAAAGAAAATAAAATATAAATTTCATATCACACAGAATCAATATGTATACCCTTATGTAAAAGTACAGCCTCAAAACGTATGTACAGATAGACAAAGAGCTTAGTAAAATAACTATATTTTACTAATATTGTTCTTAATTCACATCAGAAACAACACACAGATAAAACGGACAGCCACTCTGGAAGATTTTCTCGAGCCTTTCCTCAGTCAAACTTTGTTATCTTGAATCTTCAAGGATTTATTCAACCAGAGTTCCCAAGGAATTTTATATATTTTTTGAGTAATTGATTTCAAAATTTGACCCTGATATTATATCTGCACAGTCATCAGAGCACCAACCTGTACAAGTTCATTTCTCATGAAAGATAAATTTTAGAATTTTTTTTATGAGGGAGAAGTAGGTAATGGTGAAGTCACTCCCCACCTGTCATAAAAAAGCAGTAAGATGATGCAGTTGCTGAGGAAGCGTGAGATAGGTCATTCCTATTCTATGTCATTCCCAGTACAAGAGCAACTGAAATTCACATATTCCACCTCCTGGGACATTTTGTAAAAGCTGATTACTTAAAATCCTGAATAAGCACTAAGCTGTTGTCTAAAAAAAATTATCTACAAGAAAGATATCAATGGCACTGTGATTTTGAGAGAAAGTCTTGTGACTACAATGCTTTAAGCTTTAATTTGATGGCATTGTAACATGTTATCTGAGTTGAGAATATACTTGCCAGGTTGTATTCTTCCAGGGACTATCTAAACAGTTAAATATGAGATATTCAAGTAGGCTTTCAGCCCAGACAGGACAGCAATAAGTGATGCAGATTTAATTTCACAACGATATAGCCAGTTTTTTTTCAGGTGAAATAGTCTGCTAGAGGCTGTTGAGAACATAAGTGGATTCGTAAAGTTTTAAAGAGACTGAGGTAAAATTGATGTACCGAGGTTACAATCTAAGCACCTTAAGTACTCTTTTGGATCTTACCCTAGAACTATCAGAACTGTACTAAAATTAGATTCAGCAAGGAAACATTTCTCAGTCACAAAGACTGACTGTGACCAAGTACAGAAGTATCATTATTTACATTAGCTTATATGAATTTCTAAAATGGACAAAATCTTTTAATAGCTCCCAAGTTCAATTTCTGCCTGTCATGACCTGTTGGAGAAATCCATTTTGTATTTATTTTTGGATTTGTTGTTTTGTTTTTTTTAATTATGCCTAGACTTGGGAACATTTCTAGATACTCAGCTACTGTATGTACAGTAAGGTACCATCATTACTCCCCCTCTACACAACACACTGAAAGTTTGCAAAACATTACATGTTAGTCTGATAGAGATACATGTTTTTGTCAACAATGTGTGAGACTTTAAAGTGCAGCAAAAGGGAAGAAATAGAAATTAAGTAAAATAGAAAACCACTTCCATTACATTTCCATTATATGATTCGGCTGAGTAAAATTGGGCTAGAATTCATACCTTGCCCCAGAAGAATAATTTTGTGCCGTATGCTGAGTAAAATGCCCACTGAGTTAAGTTTCTGTTACTGTAGCCATGGCAATTCCTGTTTCAATGATCCAGCAAAATGGAATCCTCTCCTAAATACCATTTCCCTAGAGAAAATAAGCAATTAAACAACAACAACAAAATAATATTTTTACTGTCTATTATAATTGCATCTAAACTGCCTAATTTCTTCTTTGATAACATCTACCTGTGAGTAAGTCTTTCTGTGAGGTTTCATGGTTGTTTATGTACGATCAGCAGAAGGTGTCGAAAGCAGCATTACATGCAAAGGAAATACCATTGTTGCTCTTCAGCCTCTGATGTGTCTCTAACATGTAATGAGTAAATGTTTTCACCACTTCCATATATTTTCTCCCTAAATAGTTGTCACGTAAAATACTCATTAAATACTTTAAATGTAATATCAGAAGCCTCATTTAACCTTATACTAAGTTAAATCTTTCCTTTTTACATGTTTTTTTCCTAGGAATTTTACAGTTGTCAATTCAAAAATCATTGTTGTTACTATACGACCTGAGCCCAAAACCACAGATTCTTTCCTGGAGATAGAACTGGCCCATCTGTCTAATGTAAGTACAAGGACAGTTGATATGCTTTTCCAAGAGTGTTTACCAAATCATGAGAGAAAGGAGTGGGGTGTTTCAAATATCAGGTAATGAAACCCAGTTTAACTGCTAATAAATATCAGGCAATAAAACCCAGTTTAACTACTAAACCTTAAGCCAGGAAAAGTGTCTAACATAATTTGAAGGGAATGTGTACTTCATGCATGTGTATATGTAAAAATTAGATGCTGTTGTGTGAGTTCTGAGGTTTTCATTTAAACAGCACTTTCTGCCAAAAATTATCCATTAACTGTCTTGATGCATACAGTTGAAAATGTAGTATTGTGCTGTATGCTTCACTGTTTGCTCCCTGCATGGGTCATAGAACTGCATAGTTCTTCAGGTCTTTCCTTCTTTTTTTTCATTATTTTATATTTAAAAGCCAGTTTTCACCTAACCTGTTGTAGCAGACTTTGAAAAAAAATGCTCTGGTTCCAATTTAGCTTACAATTCTTACAAATGTTTGAGATTTTTTGTTCAATTATTTTTAATTCTGTACTTTCCATCCTTTAATCTCACATTGAATATATTTTCAATCTGAACAAAATGGATTCTATGTCTAACTACATGAAAAATATTAACAGTTTTTCTTTGTGCTGTCAGCAATCTCTCAGCAGCCACAGGGAGAATAAAATATACTGTTTTCAGGAAATTATTGTCATGTACAATATTGGGGAAATAATGTTTAATAACAAGCATGGGAGTATTTTGTGTGAAGGCATGGCATATAAACTCTGTAATGTTACCAAGATTGAGAATTTAGTTACTAGAGCTTTAGTAAATAGTATTGTTATGCAAAAGACTATAAAGCTGTGATTTTTTGTTATAAACATTTGCTCAGGTGGACATACATGTACAATTCAGCTGGAGGAGTTCAAATATTCCAGTCAGTAGCAAGTTTGGATTAGTGTCTCTGGGCAAATGTATGAAGAAATCTCTGAACCCTAGATCATTGATTTACATTTTACTCAAGATTAGAAGAAAATGACTGTTTCATAATCAATGGTCATTTTGACTCGCCATTCAGTTCCCAGAAAAATAATATTACAAAGAACAGCTCACTGAAATTTACTGCAAAGTCAAGGAAAAAAAAGAAAAAGAAATGAATAGAGGAACATAAACCGAGCTCACTCCTTACCTTTCAGTAAGATTAGTAGTTTTTTGATAAAGAATTGTGGAGATTTTGAGTTTTATGGTTTTTCTGTTTAATTTTAAGATTGTTTAGGGAAGGTACATTTAGGGTTTGGTTTGGTTTTGTTTTGGTTCCAACCTAAGTTAAGTCATTTATATTAAGAGAAAGTATCAGTCTTTAACATAGCTTTTGTTCCTGTCAGAAATTCCACTAAAAACGTAATGTAGCCTAAAATGTAACGTAGCCTAAAATGTAATTTCGTGAAGTAAACCACAAATGAATCCTATGTATCAGGAAAATATTCCACCTTTGAACTGAAATACTTGTTTTGATCTTACTAAGATCATTATTTGGAGGAGTTTATGGTATTTCTCAATGCTAGATTTTAATTTTAATTATTTTAACAGTGACTGTGGGGCTACTTACATGAGTTGAAGATAAGGAATACTAGAGTATGACTTCTATATTTTGATATTGGAAGTGCTACTTCCAAAAGTGGGGGGTAGCAAGTAAGAAAAAAAAAAAAAAAAAAAAAAGCAGATTGTAATTACACTGGTCACTTATACTATAAAAGAAATTAAAAAATTAAATAAAATACTAGTAAGCAATTTATCAGCACTGAAAAAACTTACAAGACAAACACAAGCTATTAAAAAAGCACAACACAAGCAAGGCTAGACAAAAGAAAGGCTGAACAACTGTCCCAAGAAGATTAATTTATAGACAATTCTTAAAGGGGTATGTGTATGTGTATATTTTTTATGTTTTTCTCTGTTTTTTTTAACCCGTCCCTTTGAGTAATTTACAGAGCAAGTTTTTGCCAAGTTTCAAAATCTTGAAAATGAAATTTTTTTTTTACAAAAGGTCAGATTAGAGACATTGATTGTCACCTTGCTTTGTCAGCCTTTCAGTAACAGAATATTAATGAGTATTGTATTAGCTCACGTCTTGACAAGGTGAATAGGCAATAACCTTACCAACAGATATGAGAGCCAGGTAGGTTTGGTTTTTTTTTTTTTCCTTTGGCTTAATTTTTGTCAGTTTAATCCAGAGAAGGATCAAGTGCTTAGAACAAATTTCCAGTCCTTAAAATGGACTTACATACATAGTACATTTATAAAGGATCTTGAGCCATCTGGATATAAGAGTTGGATCAGCATATACAATGACAGAATATTGCTCTAGAAAATCTGGAAATTGAAACCACTTTTACAATTTTAACATCTTTAAATGTTTGGTGATTTTTATGTTCAAGGCTCATCCTGCATAATAGTACTTTGGTTTAAAGAACTAAGGCTGTAGATGCACAGAAATATTATCCTGTGTTTGAGTGTTTCTTGCTTTCAGAGGATCTAATTCTAATCTTCACTGTAATTTTCTCAGCTGAAAACAAGAATTTACTTAACTATAATATATTACTATAAAACAAACTTTATATGACACATACAGAAGGATAAAACTAGTATTAATGTATCTTTAGCATTTGAACATTATATATTAATGTCTTGCAGATTAATCGTGATGTGAATTAAATAGATTAATTATTAAACAGAAAATAAACCAAACATTCTCTTTGACCTGATTTTTTTTGGAATGGCTCTTCTTGTTATTTTTGTTCTTTTCAACCCTTTTTCTTAAAATGCTGTTGATTGTTCAGAATAGTTGGTTTCCAAATTGATTTAATGACTAATTTTTAAGAAACCTCTAGAGCATGCCTACTAATATATAGGAGTATACCTACACATTTGTTCCTTTACCTCCCCATCCACAGACTAAATTAAGTAGTTAAGAGATTATGAAAAAAGATGGGCAAATGTATATGCCTATCTCTTTAGTAAGAGTTAATACATTTAATTCAAATTAGCCTTACAATATTTATTTGTTCAGAATTTGTTATCATTGCTTCATTTCATATCTAGATTAACGGGTTTATTAATGAAACCAGGGGATTATATTTTGGAGGAAGTGTAAATCACAATTACATGTGCTGCTTGGTATATAGCATGTTATTTGGATTTGCAGATAAATTAAAAGATGATTGACAGTTGACCACGGTGAGAATGTGGGTTGCAATGCATTATTTAGAGAACACAGTATTTGGTCTTACGCATTGTGAACATGTTGATGAATGTGTTCACATTTTCCCAGTAGTTTGATTAAAGATACACCAAAGCAATATTTGAAAAACTGCACAACTCAAACAAAATCCTGTTTGCTCCAGAGAGAATATGAACTTTCACCTTCTGACAGCTCAGAAGTTTACTCCAGGGACACTAAAGTAACAAGGCAACAGTTGTGTAGGACATCAAGCTTTCACTGAGACTGAAAACCCTGTCTACAAAACACAGTTGACACTGTGCTGCATAGCTTTCTAAGTTGCCAATCACATCACAAAAGTTCAGGTTTATATGCCAGGCAGAGATATATATACATACACACTCACACACTTCTATTTTTGAGATACCCAAGTCCTGTACTGTAGTGTATAAATCAATACTGCAACAGTTGTAAACATTAATGGACACAGCAGCTGCTTCCTTCGCTGCAGCTAAGTAATTAACTGGCAAGAGCTGTGATGAAATACCGCTCCCTTCACAAAGAGCGATGGCTGTTGAAGGTAGCTCAATGACAGAAGTGTGAGGAGACACTGCCAGGAGGCCAAACGCAGAAACACTGTGAAAAAGGGAGCAACAGGTTAAGGGCAAAGAAGAGAATAAGACAGGCTCCTTCTGCTCCTTGCAGTGCCTGAAGGGTGTTTGACCAGGATATCAAAAGAGGAGTGAGTTCTGAAAGGCTGCTCTGCCCTTGAGAGCTGCCATGCCTGGTGGAGCAAACCCCCTCACAAGACCTTCTTAAGGAACAGGAGTAATATTGAACCTGATTTCCGTGTTTCTGCTTAATCGCTCTTTAGTGACTGCAGTGGCCAAACATACTCTTTTTTCATTTGAATACATTTCAAAGAGAGTGAAGTGTGTGATCTGACAACAGCAGTTTTATCGTGTTTCAGCTTTCTGCAAAGACTTTTATTTCCCTCTAGTTTGTAGATTTCATTATAATGGACATTTTTTCTGAAAATGTTTTTGTACTCTTTTTATTTGCACTGTGGGAATAGTGACTATAAACTATATGATACTGCTGGTAGGCAAGATGGGTCTCAGATCTCAGATATACAATGTCTTACTACAATTCAGCTATAGGACTACTTTTTTAATATGTGTAGCTGTATCAGACTGCAAGTAGAATTTCCTCACCCAGTCTTAGGATATCAAATTAATACTCTTTATAAAATGGCATTTTTTTTAAAAAAAAAAAAGTTAATTCTGCACTGTCATTCTGTTCTTCATCTTAGCCTTTTATATCCTCTTTTATCAATGTATCTGAAAGCTTTTGGCTAGTGATGCAGGACCTGGTCTCTGAATCTCAGTGGGCCTGTTATCTAGGCCTTTGTCCTGTGCCCTCTTCCCCTTCCTTTTCCTCACATTATACATACTTCAGGGAATGGAACATCCTTTATTTATGTTTATACAGTGCTATGTTAATATAAAGTGCCATGAGTATATGTTGGTTTTAAATATTTATACTCTACTCATAAAATTCAATGCAGTCAGCAAAATACTTAAGTAGAGGATCAAAATTTCCCTAAATGCCTTTCCCAGAAGTGTCTTCAGGACTTTTTTTTATCTTTGACAAAGAGGTGGATGGAAGAATTTAAATATTTAATAGATTTTGATTTCACAGGTTGCCACGTTTTTCCTATAAATAAAACACTTTTCAGAATGAAATATCAAGGTGTTTTTTGTTTATACAAAACTATCTTTATACCTACTGCACTAACACTGTTCATGAGAGAACTACACTAACAGCATAAGAAAAGTGTATTTCACCTGTTTCTTCAAATCACTTGTAATTGTGTTAAAAATATTTTTTTATTCTGTATTTTATGTCTGATTTGTTTATATAGTTCTGACTTCTGGGAACAGCTAATGTTCAGATGAACAGAAATTCAGTTTTGCAGTTTTTAGACAGTTAAGTGCTTCTAAGTCAATCTGAGTTTTGATAAAAGAGGATTTAGAAGATTAGGGACAAAACTTTAATTTTAATTTTGCCTCAACTCTTCCTAGGCAGCAAAATACCCATGAACGATAATAAAGACATTTCAATTTCCCAAAACATTACCCACAGTTTAATCGTGTGTAATAAACCTAGATTACCATCCTGTTCTAAATCAAATCAAAGATCTTCCACTGACTGCAAAGAGATTGGAGCTGTGATTACAAAGATCAACAACAAAAAACCCGAAAACCAACAATATTTTGAGAAAAAATCTCTGCTGATTTAGAACCTAATTGACAAAAGGACTTGGGTATTGAATATGGTGTCATCTGAAATCCCAGCCTCCATACATTTTGCCCAGTATATGCTTAAAATTTTTAAAGGCATTTTGGTTTTGACATCCAAGTTCCTGAGAGGCCTAAAGCTCTGCTTCTAAATGCACCTAGAAATGTTTGGTCAATTCAAGTCTCTTAACAGATTAACTCTTATCTCAGATTTCAATTCTACTAGGATATACCAATTAGACAACTTTATGCTTACCTTATATAAGAGAGAATGCAGCAAATACTCTGTTTTGAAGTTCAAGTGCTTTTAAAATACTTCATAAGAATTAGCCTTAAAGTTTTGCAATTTCAGTTGTACCAATCTGTGAGAGTATAAGCATGATCTTGCAGGAGGAGACGCAAATAAATGTTTAGGTCAAACATGACATATTTTTTTTATATACCAGTAACTAATGTTTGTTTATTTGTTTTATTTTCTTCTTAGGGCACATTGAATCCTTACTGTGTGCTGTGGGATGATTCAAGAACGTAAGTGACAGATGTTTTCTTCTATTGCTATGTCTCAAACATTACAAAACACCTAAAAATATTTTAGTCAGTAAATGGACTGGCATTGAAGGCAGAGAAAATGAACCTTTCACAATGTGAAAGTATTGGATTCTCCAGTCACTTGGCTTCTTTTCTGCAGCTATGTAAATTTAAATTATACAATATCTTACCAGGAAGAGATTTCTCACATAGTAATTTTAATCTGATTTTTCAAGATTGAAATGAGGATGTCTAAGAACTGTAGCTCCTTGTCGGTAGTTGCTAGGCAGTAAGTGGGTAAACGATCGCACAGGTAACTAAGGAAGGCTCCCGTTTCTGTTACTGCAGGGAGAAACATCAAATGCGATACCCAAAACAATCTTCATTTTAGTTGGTGAAAAAAATCTTCATTTTAGTTTAGTAAAATAATATCTGTATACTAAATAGTGAAAGCTTGCTAGCAGTCTTCTGCTACTTTTTTCAGCATGTGTCCCTTCTGTAGCACAGAAAATGATGCTGTAAAGAAGTAAAGCAGTAAAATCAGGGTGGTTTGAAAAGGATTCCAAGTTTATGCAGTTGTAATTTGTTGCATTAATCCTTGACAGTAAATCTCCCATTAAAGTCAAGGTGAACTTTGCCTAAATACAGATCAAGTGTTTCAAGAAGCATCCTTATATGATGTCCATATTATTTTTTTAAAAGATAGCATTGTACCTCTTGACCAGGTATATTGTGTATGTCTTACACTACAGACTTATCTACTGTGTTAGAAATTCTGCACCTGTGATTTTATGAATGTTTTTGTCCTTGAGCCTGGGTTTACATCAGTACATTGATGGCTAGGAAGCAACATTATAATATAGAAATGAGAAACTTTAGACACGGTACTAGAAATCGTTCCAAATACAAATAGTGCCATGGTCTGTGCTTTCATGAAAGAATCATAATGCAGTTATTGGCCAGCAACATCATAAAGTTCCATTTCTGTAAGATGTGTGGAATAAAGTACATGAAAGATTGATATTATGTATTATGTGCACATGGGACACAAAACATTTGGAACACATTCTTTGTTTCCTCTTCTCAATGTTTTGCTTACTCGGTATTAGTAGAGTGCTTTATTTACCATTTTTTACATGCATTACTTAAGGCACTGTGTATTTAGAGCACATGCTCTGATTTCACTGCTTCAGTCCAGAATATCAAAGGCATATTTCCATGGAATTAGATTACCTAAAAAAGAAAGCATGCTGTGGATTTAACAATGTGATGAAAAGGTTTAATGCAGGTATGCAGGATGAAAGTGTGAAGTAATCACAAAAAAATTTATTTTGTGCTTGCCACTTGTTTTGCATGTATTTCTGTTAGTATTGTTTATAGAGAAGTTTAGTACTACATATAAGTACTGCTTTCAGTATGCTTCAGAATCTGGATGGAAAAGTGAACTTTTGCAACATCTAAAATTTACATAAAGCTTACATAAAATAGTCTTAAGGTTTTGAGGGAGAAACACATGCTTTTGTATTCTGATGGGTGTCTAGATTTTCTAGTCATATTATTTAATAGTAGCTATTGAAGATGTTAAAATATTTGAAGATGGGGGTATGCTTGGAGATTTATCTGTTTGAAAAAGTGATATGAGCTATCAAATACTCACAATAAGATATGACATATCAGTAAGGTCTGCATGGACACCACTGTCTTTTGGTTTACATGTGTATGTGTATTATTTTATGAGAATGTTACATTACCTCTTACCTGAGTATGCAATAGCAAGAACAAAATTCTACTTTTTTCCTCCATCCTTTTGGACAGGTTCCCTGATGTTAGCTGTGGGAGCATGAGTTGATTCGTAATTTTATTTTTGTTTTGGAGCATTTTATTTGTGTGTACTCAGATATAGTTCAGAATTTGTATTCTGATAGGATGAGTTTTAAATTATCAGGAAAGCTCTACAATGCTGAATCAGTTCCTATCATTTATAAGTCTTAACAAATAAATATGTAGAGGACTGTAGAATTGGTTAGGTGCCTGTGATGATGTTGTGTTCTTGGAGGCTTGCTCTGCTTTTATTTTTTCCACTTTTCTCCAAGTCTCAGGACTTAGCCACTCTTAACAGCAGGCGACTGAATTTGATGGGATTAATAGCCCCTCATCCACATTGCAAATCCTACAGAGCTGTGCTGTGCTCATGTCCTTCCACTGGGTAGTTATTGCATAACCAGGATTTGGCAAGCATTTTGGAGTAAACCCAACAAAACATAGTTTGCTTTTAGTTGACGGTACTTAACTGATCAGTAGTCTATGCTGAGGCTGATACTTTAAACTAAGTGGTTTTCAGATGAAAACAGTGTTTGCTTTTATCATAGACATACAGCTGGCAGTAACCTCTAATGGCTTCTGCCACTTTTTTGGCTACTTCTCCCTGATCTTTATCTGCATGCGTTGCAAGTTCACATTTGGTAAATGATGCTTCCTTCACTGATCTTGTCAGTACTTCTCCAACAGCAGGGGAAGCTTTGTCTACCTGGGTTTTGGGCATGTTTCTCAGGAGATTGATCAGTTACCTGTCATCCATCCTTGAAGAAACTTCTGGATCTGTGATCTGTTTAACCACACCAGATCATCAAATTTATCCTACTGCCATTGCTATCTGTGATAATTTGGTCATCCTACATTTGGCAAAAGCAGTTTTAAACCATTCTGTCTATGAGATTTGGTAATTCTTCCCTGTGATGACGTTTTACAAAGTTTTCCACTTATCAAGCTGGCAGGCTTATGCCCTTGCCATAGACAGCTTGTCAGATTTGTGTACAATACTGAGACAATGCAACTAAAGAATAAAATATTGTGTCATGTATTATAAAGAGCAAACTCAAATCCAATAATTCAGCATTTCATTTCATTTGATTCTCTCAAAATGTATAGCACATCTGTCTGTGTTGATTGAAACAAGGCTGCTTATGAGTTCTGGTGTTTCTTCTGATATTTCCAGCTACACAAAGCTGGTAGCATCAATGGTATGTAAGTGATGATTTCCCCCCCCCTCAGAAATCTGAGTGATATCTTAATATATTAATTTCAGAAAAATGTATTTTAAATATTACTTTCAGTAAGGTCTAGGATTCTGAATGCTTCTTCTTTTAGTACACGGAAATATGTGTGGAATATTTATAATTGACATTCTCAGGAGAAACAATTTAATTCCTTAAACCAACCAAAAACTCAGGGAAGATTTGTATCTTTTCTGCTTTGCCATGTCTGGCACAAACAGACTCTCCCTGCCGTCAGGAACTGTTTGCAATACGTTAATTCCAGTGTCTCAGTCCACAAAGAACAAAATTAAGTGGGTCAGGAACTAAAGCTGACTTTCCCACCCCACAAAAGTGATTTAAAAGATTTTAAGATGAAACAAACTTCTGAAAGTTTTTCTTGGGTCCCTCCTACCTTTCCAGAAAGGAAAAGAAGAAGGGAGAGGGAGACAGCAAAGGCAGTTTCAACCTGCAAATAATCCAATGGTTAGAGCATTTATTTGGGGACCTCAGGGACCAGACCTTCAATTTTTTCTTTACAGAAGTTACTTGAGGAGTTTCAAACACACTTTTCAGTATCACAGAAGCAGCACCTGCTGAGCTGTCAGCTCCTCCAGAGTGTGTTACTCATGTGTCCTGCTGGAACTCTGCCATATTATTTAGGAAAATATTAATGGATTGGGGAACTGATTCCCAGCACCTCTATATTTAGTTTTACCATTTTTTCCATGTGTTTATCACCACACCACATGTAAATCTTAGCCATATCACTGTCAGCGATTTTTCTTAGCACTTTTTTGCTTTATGTAAGTCTGAGCAAGGCTGTGTAAGCCCAGGGGTCAAAGAATCCTTACATGCATGCGTACATTTAAATTTTTAAAATGCCATTTGTGGCAGTTTTGTTGGCTGTCTGAACAGTTCACTTGAACTTTTCTGCCTTTTCTGATGCTTATATCTATGATAGATGCCATAACAGACAGTCTGTGTGGAGCTCTAGGATCCGTGAAAGTTTGGCCTAACAAAGGTAGTCACTTGTCATAGTGGACCTAGCTGCTGGGCTCTTGAACCAGGGTGCAGAATTCAAAACACAGTGAGAGGCTTGAAGCAAGGTGTCACAGTACCGAGCATTGTGAGTACCACCCTCACAGGCAACCCTCAGATAACATCATCATCATGAGGGTGTTGAAGGTGGGGTAGACGTGGTGGGTCACTGGAAGGAGGTGACATCTCACATGGGAGTTTCAGTAGTCACTGACTCATTAGCAAAATAATAGAGCTGGTGTCCATCCTTTAAGAAACATGTGGGCATAATGTGGGCACATGTGTACACCACAGGACAGTGTCAGTTGTTGCTGGTGTGCTCCACAGCTGTACACAGTGCAACATGACATCTCACAGCACTAGGTAACGAAGGGGCTTTGGTATTCTGGGGCTCTTTTCTGCCAGTTGCTGCAGAATGATGTTGTAACAGTATGACAGCGTTTTATTTGTCCATATGTGTGCTCGTAGCAGTTTGTGCCTGCTGAATATTTAGTTGGCAGATGTACAGTGCAGTTAGCTGGAATTTTTAATATTGCAAGGATTTTTAACTGCTTCAGATTTAGTTAAGGGTAAGTGGTAGGTCTGCTGGTTTTGTTGTTCTTTTTTCTTCTCGTTGTCATACAAATTTAATTGACAGTGATTTAGATTTTTTTATGCTGAAGCTATGTGAAACTATGAATACCTATATATGAGAAATGAGAAATTGTATACATTTATATAACTTCAGGATTTCACTCCAGACATATTATAACATACTCCATTAAAAGGAAGGTTAAAAACAAGTTTACAATTACTTTTTAAATTATCCCCTAGAGCTTTCAATTATTCTTTCTCCCAGTGTCCCTGGATACAATTGTGGAGAAATAGTCCATAAACAAATTTGTTCAATGCAAATAAAGAAGATTCTACCAGTTAATTGTAATTTTCTCACAGATTTGCCTATAGGGTAGAATGCAACTCAGCTTTGGGTTATAAGCTCACATGCATGCCTGCAAAAGAACTTTTGCATTTTGTTGCCTTGTGATAAAATTTACAGGGAACATGATCTACTTTGTCTGTCTCCTCTCCACTTTGTTTTTTAAAACTACCATGAACAAGCATTGCAGTTATTCTGTTTGACTCAGCTTTTCAGGCCTGTGAAAATATGTTCAAGAAGACTCTATAACTCACATAAAAATGTCTCAAGCTAATCATCAAATAATTAGAATATCCTAAAATCAGAATTTTTTGCTTCTCAAAATGTGAAGAGTAGCCTCTCCTTACTGTATACTACTTTACATTATTAACATACAAGTTACGTTATTATTTTTTTTTACCAGGAAGATACTGAGAAAACATATTTTTCGATAAGTAGAATAAAAATTGTATGAGAGTAAATCATGTAAATACAGTTTGGCGATATATGCTAGTTGAAGCTTTGCTTCTTCTGTTCACTTCATTCAAACTTGTTGGAACAGCTTTTCAGTCAGACTTCGCTTCTTTTGTATTTTTCAAGGCAGAAAATTTCCTTTCCATGTTAGCTTCTATGCTTATGTTTGTGGATGTATTGGAAGAGTTAACATTAATGAACTTACTCAACAGATAAATGCCTGCTGGTGTACCTGCTTTTATGAAGAACTTCAAATAATGAGATCTGTGTAATAGCACACTACATAGTCTTCTGTTCCTGGTAGTCTTGCATGGAAAACTTTACAGAATCACATTCTTTTTCATTAAAACAGTATGGAAGGAAAAACCTGATCCAGACGCCCTTGCAGACAGCCAAAAGGCTTTGACTGATTTGAATCATAGCAGATCAAGTGGCAAACCACTGTTCAAGCCATGCAAGATCTAAATCTAAAAATTTTTAAATTTACAAACTGCTAAGATTATACTCTAATGAAGGAGTACTTAGTTCTGAAATATGTAGGTATTGTACAGTATAAAATGGAGTGTCTTTATGTTGAAAAAGAGTCAGACCAAAATTTTCTTTGCTTACATCGCATACAAAATGAATCAGTATCTATGGGAGGAATTTATAATTTAGTTCTTTTTTATAACAGTGTTCTTCACTAACACCTACACGGCCAAGAACAGAGCTTACATGGCCTGCTGTGATTTATAGCAAAAAAAAGGAAATCAAATTAATTCTTGTTATTAAGTTCACTTTCTTTTTAATTTTTACTGGGTGATTAATCAGCTCCATTTGTTGAGAACTCAATTGCTATTTACTGCCTTTATGTAAATGTAGATTTTCAGAAACTAAAAATAGTGGTTTCTTGTAATATCAGGCAATTATAATTCTGAAATGTGAATAAAAAAGAACTAGTGGTTGCATCTTCATAATCAAATTTAAAGATCTGAATTGGATTTTTGACAGATTTGCTTAGCGTATAGTGAGAGCAGAAGATAATTAAGCAGTTTGAATAAACTTTAGAATAGAAAACAAATTGGTCATAATTTGGTTTTATATCTGTGTTTCTAGAAAAATTCATGGATGTTACCAAGTCAAATAAAATGTGACCATTGTTTTTTCTAGTAATACCTCACCAAGAAATGCATTAGGTGGGCTCTGTGAATCCAGTATGGTGCTGGACTTGGACTGACTCTTGTAGGGGAAAACTGTTTGCCAAATCCCATGCAGCTTCCAAACGTACAATATAGCATAATCACAACTGTGAAAGTTTATCAGTCTTTCTCATTTGTATCATGTAACTCTTGAAGTGTGTAATCCCTGTAGATTTAAAAGCAGTTTAACATAGAGGTTTGTACCATCCTCCCTGGTTTACAGAGAGGGGAAACTAAGGCATAATGAAAGCATATCTGTCCAAGGTCACCCACTAAAGCCCAGTGGAGTTAAAGTTCCATATTCCTGAGTCCTAATTGAGTATGCTCTCTAGCTGTTCTGAAAGCCAATATAATTTCCCTGCCATGATGTAGATCTCTAAAGTTTAAATAGTTTTAAAATTATATTTCTGGTTTTTTTCTCATTCATTCTGATGAGCTCGTGACTGTTGCCCATCCTGAAAAATTTAGCTCTGTTTAGTGCAGCAGCACTAAAGGTCCTTGTATTATGCCATGCTTAAGAAAACCAGAAATCTACTTGCATCACCCAAGATGAAAAATCTGGGGAACATTGCTTATCCATGTGAGAAGGAACTGTGGGAATTCTGCCATTCTCTCTTCCTCCTTCAACAATAGGAGCACAGAACATGTGCATAAATTTCTTTTAAGTAAATCATGTTGTGTAGTGTTGCACAGGTATTTGTTACTTCCAGATTTTTTGCAGTCAGTACAAAAAAGACAGAACTACAACTTATATAAATACACCTGTTTATTAATATGATAAAAATATAATAGAAGGCATTTCTGAGCATTTGCAGAGTATAAGATAGCTTCCAAATGCATGAATCCAAATACGATTGAAGTCTTGTGAATTGGTAAATATTCTCTCTGATTAATCAAACATCATCTAGTCTGGTCTGTCTTTCTGCAAGAATAGTGTTTGTATGGCAAAATGATCTTAAAATAAATGTTGGGAATACTATTTTAAAATGCATCATATAGGTTGTTCCCCAGTTGTTCTTGAATTATCAACACTGAAATCTGCTTGTTAAAACTGTTAACACTCCATCAGAAAGTCAAACACACATCCAGTTTAAATCTGCCGTATTTTGTCAAGTGCTGTCACAAGTACAGACCTTTAATGCTATATCAGCATCTCACTGACCTCACAGGTATCTTTACACGTAATTTAGTCATTTGCTGAATCTCTGTGCCATAGTTGAGCAACATCAGCAAATTCAGTTAAATCTCTTCCTGGACCAGTCACTAGAGGGAAGCAAAGACCTTCACGTGCCTATCCATGACGTAAATCAATGTCTATGTCCTCACTGACAAAATTTTGAGTAAGACCTATTTGGTGGAAAGCCACCCTTCGATAAAAAGAAGGCAAAAGTATGTTTCTGTATGGTTGACTTCCAGAGACCATTGCCATTAAAAAATAGAGTTATTTTTGTAAATAACGTTTTGAGAATTTGAATCTAGACAAGAAGCTCAGTGCAGAGTGAATGGACAAGATGCATCCAAGATTTTCATTCTTTGAAGCATCCCAGTATTCAAAAAAGTACACTGAAATGATGGTAGCATAGTAGCTATGCACTTGCATCTTCTATGTGTAGCAAAACCCAAGATAAAATATTCCAGGTTTTTGATATCTTTGTTGATCCTCCCTCAGTTATCCATGCTTCCATTCCGTAGCGTTTTATCTGTGGTACTTAGAATCTTACCCTGCATAAACATCTTTGGTATATACCAGGTAAACAGATGAAGAGATCATCAAGGCATTAAATGAGAACTACTAATTCATTGTGTACTCCATTACAGCACAGAGAAAGCATAAAGTGAATATGAACTTACATTTATCTTCAAGTTTATGAGGGGTTATATGTGGGGTAGGTTTACCATGTACTATGCTCTTACTGTATTTAATTCAGCCCTGTTCCGCTAACTGAGAGTACAACTCAACTTAACCATTCCCTCCTCTGAGCTAGTCTGGTTGGGTTCCTCTAAAACAGAAACAGTAGAAGCCAACATTACATTTACTGACATCTGATTAAAGGAATATACCTGGTATGAATTGAATTTCCCATAAAATTTAAATGCCAAGAAATAAGGATAAATTACTAAAAATAATGGTTTAGATTTTATCAGCTAAAATTCTAAATGTTTTGAAGACTGTTAGGACAATATTTATACTACTTACCACTTAATTTGAATAGAATATCTTTTATTAAGCTTAAGCTATGCAGGATGGCCAGACCTTAATGAGAATAATAGAAATGTATATCAGGATTTAAATAAGTTTAAATGGAAGGTAATATGCTAAATGAACAGCTCCAAGCAAAGCAATTTCATGAAAAAATCTGTTGTGTTGAATAGCTGCTAGATTATGGCTGAATAGATTTTTAGCTGAAAGCATGGTGTATTTGTGATGATTTTTTAATGTTATCATCTTCTGTGATAATATTGAATAAGAGATTTCTTGCACAGCTAGTTAACTAAATGTAATATACATATGCATTCAAGTGCGTGTGCTGGGGATAACATCCTGCAATCCATGCTATTATTCTAAGCAGTGGAAAATATAATTCTAAATTTCACTGGCTATGGTTATGATTCCCAATGCTACATGTTATCCTAATGATGCAGTTTCCACTGGTTGTCTTCTCTGTTCCATTTACCCATAAATCTATGGAAGCAGAGCCAAATGTTTGCATTTTAAATTGTAGAAATATTTTTGCATATATCAAAAGCATGAATTAAAATGCCACCACATTACTGTCAGTTCATCACTTAATATAAATATGGTCCTGATTTCAAGTTTACCAACAGATCCATTGAAGGCCCAGGCTTAAACAGCATGCTGGATTGGTACCATAGGACCAGAATCACTCCACAGGTATTGGCACAAATCCAGGACTTATGCCATCAACTTGAATGGCAATAATTAAGGGTTTGCATATACTGACATATAGAGCACTACAGAACCAGAAAAACAGGATCGCTTTTTATAATGAATTTCATATATTTGTGTGCTTAGCCTGTAAAGAGTACATTATTTTGACCAGACTTAAACCTAAATCCTTTAGGTTTATACTGTACTTCATGACTGCAATTTTGACTGCAATGTAAAACTATTCAGCGTCTTTTAAAACTGTCAGTGAATACTTTCATTGATATCTGCTCAGTTTTAAATGGCTGTTCACAAAAAGAAGGTATGGCCTTAATACAATATCAAAATAGCTTGAAGTGTAAATATATCAAGCATCAGATAATAACACCAAACAAAAAGGTTTATTTAAGACAAAACAAAACAAAAAAAGAGAAGTATTTCATTTGAACAACTTCTGATTGATTTAAACAACATAATGCCATGAAGCTAGGAGAGGAATTCTAAATTGAGGGAGTCAGCAGTATTCAGGAGTTAATCTAATCTCTTTTTAAGCAGATTGTACTTTAAAAGTTGCAGCATGTACAGGAAAAAGTCAATAGTATCCTTTTCTATGTATATCACTTATCTTCAGCCCATGCTTGCCCTCCCTTTTTTGTCTTACAAGTGGACAGTCAAACATCTGATGTTTTAGATACATAAGTTGTGTGCGTACTTACATACACTCTTCATCATTTCATGTACACAAACATACTAAAATCTTTGATAAATAAAGCATGTAAAACATATTTCCCACCCTTCCAGAAGTGTAGCTGAAAATATGAAACATTTTCTTTATTGTACTACACAGCAAGGCATGGTCTGCATAGTGGAATATATATTTAGCTGACATCAGATTCTACATGCCCTTAATGTTATTTATATTAGATAACATACACCAAATTTAAATTACATAACATACACCTTAAAGTGAATTACACTGTATCTTCTTCATTTTAAATGCAGGAGAAAAACTATGCTAAATTTACCAAAACCATGTTTCCACCACTACCACCTCTCTCTTCGCTTCCTTACTTTTCCTGTACAGTTGACTGCTGGGAATATGTTTTATGTTTTTCATCTGAAGCAGACCATTCTGTTCTCATATCTCTGTAATTAATTTACACAAGAAAACTCTGATCAGACACAACCTTCTTTTCCTCTGAGATTTTTCCAGTAAATAGAAACATTCTCATCACAGTCAAGGGAATACACAGATGTCTAAATATCACAGTGAGTCAGTGTTTCAGCTAAAATTAGAGAACAAGGTGCTCTTCGGTTCTCAACACCATGACCTAGCCACTAGAATTACCCATCTTCCTTTAGTCTAGAAAATGTCTAGCACTTTTAAAAGAACCCACATGCTCCTGGCTTCACTCTCACCTTCCTGCAAAAATAGCAACATCTTGTGTGTCATTTTAAGGAACCATGAAAGACTAGTGTGTAGGTGCATGACTATCTGGGAATGATGATACAAGCTGAAATCCCAGACAAAAAAGCATCCTAAACTCAGGAGAATAAAGAAGCTGTTCAGACAGTTGTGGGGAAGAACCATAGAAGACTAGGAGTGAGATGAGAAGGTATTTCCTAACACATTCTGCTGTGTGGTGTTTCTATATATCCTGACCATGCTATTTTAGAGATACTCTTCTTTTACAACTACAACCTCTCTGTGCTGCTGCCAGCTCAAACTGTTACCCAAATGTCATTTTATAACCTATATAACTATTTTTCCTTTTGGTTTCTGTAGACCTTTACATTTTCATTTTCTTTCGATTAATGCAATTGTTTCTGAGAAAACATGTATCAGAAAAAACAAGGAACACCCAGGTCAGTGTTTTGGGAATGTGACTAAGTTTTTTATATTCTTTGTATCTAATTTTGAAGTGTAGATCATCAGTAGCCAACTTTACAGGTGTTGTTTTTAATACTTTCTCTTCTGGATTTTTGTTTGTTTGTTTAGTATTGTTTATGAGGAGGCATTTTACAAATGTAAGAATGATAGCTTGTTACCATGGGAAAAGATTCAAGCACTTTTTTTGACAGATTTATTGTATTTCAATGTCCAAATTAAGTGCTGAAGTCTAAAACAGGCCATTGAATGTAGCAGGATGATTTATTTTCCTTAGATGTGGTTTCAAAATGTCCTGGACAGACAAATGAGAGATAAGATCTACAAGAAGTGACTCACAACAACTAAATACAACACCTATACTTTTCTCTTAACCAGACTGAGCCAGAAATCTGCACAGAACTAGGAAATCATAAATAATTGATATGTAAATGTATTTGTGCTAGAATTAAGGGTTAATACTAAAGGCTTAGTTAAGGTAACTTAATATAGGTGTGTAGAACAATTTCAGGATAGATCTACAGAAGAATCCTGTGCCCTTCAAAGCAGGTGAAGGCAAAGACAGCATAAGACATCTCTAGTAGTACTGTATGTAGGAAATTAAATCAATTGCTAACAGCAGAATTAACTGCAAAATTAGAAAATGAAAACACTCAAATGTGTATGTCTGCCAATGCCACAGTCATTGGGTACCTACTACAGGTAAGCTGTCCTCTAGACTCTACAGGTCATACTGACAAGATCTTAATTGACTATAATGAAAACTTAGATACCTATATATATACCTTATATACCTATAGGTATATAAATTTAGAAGTTTCAATACCAGACTCTGTCCTGCCCTATGTATAAATTTCTACCTCAAGATACGGATTGCCAAATTATGTCCTTGGGGTAAACACATACTTAATAAAGTGATGAGGATGTCCTTTTAACCTAAGGTTAAAGTCTTTGTGGAGTACTAGAAGTTCTAAGTCCCCTTCATTCTGGGGGGGCTGAAACTCACAGCTTTCCTTTCCAGGAGATAGCCCCAACTATCAGACTTTAAGCAATGATCTCGTAGAACTGCTTTCCTTGCAAGCAAAAGTAAAATAATAAACATAATTAAAAATATTGAAAATACGCTATTGACATTGAACTCACATAACTGGCTTGTCATGGTTTAACCCTGGCTGGCAACTAAGTACCACACAGCTGCTCACTCACTCCCCACCCTCCCTGCAGTTGGATGGGGAGGAGAATTGGGAAAAAGGTAAAACTCATGGGTTCAGATAAGGAAAATTTAATAACTGAAATAAAATAAATTAAAATGTAATGATAACAACAATAATAATAGCAACAACAACTGTAATGAAAAGGAGAGAGAGAGGGAGAGAGGAATAAAACCTAAAAGGAAAAAAGAAGTGATGCCCAATACAATTGCTCACCACCTGCTGGCTGATACCCAGCCAGTCCCCAAGCAGTGATTGGCAGCCCCTGGTCAACTCCCCAGAGTTCATATATTGAGCGTGATGTTCTGTGTTATGGAATATCCCTTTGGCTATCTCAGGTCAGCTGTCCTGGCCCTGTTCCCTCCCAGCTTCTTGTGCACCTGCTCACTGGCAGATCACAGGAAACTTGAAAAGTCCTTGATTTAGAGTGAGCACTAGTTAGCAACAACT
>JAVJGJ010000059.1:13516415-13540123 GCA_035590215.1 Microhierax caerulescens | reverse complement strand
GGTTGAAGTCCCCCATGAGAACTAGGGGCTGTGATCGTGAGGCTACTTCCAAGGCCTCATTGACTTCCTCTTCCTGACCAGGTGGCCTGTAGCAAACACACATGACAGTGTCCCCCATGTTGGCCTGTCCCTTAATCTTTACCCATAAGCTCTTGACTCGTTCTGCATCCACCCCTAGGGAGAGCTCGATACATTCTAGTTGCTCCCTCACATAAAGAGCAGCTCCACCACCGCTTCTTGCTGGCCTGTCTTTCCTTGAAAGTATGTGGCCATCCATGACAGCATTCCGGTCAGGGGAGCCATCCCACCATGTCTCTGTAATGAGATCCTGGCCCTGCGGCCACACACAGATCTCTAATTCTCCTGTTTATTCCCCATACTGTGTGTGTTGGTGTACAGGCAATTCAGAGAGGTAATCGAGTGTGCAGGTTTCCCAGGAGGGGCACAAGAGGACCCACCATAGCCACGTGCACCCTTGAGGTGGCTGGCCTTCAGGTTCTCATCTTGGGAGGCAGTGAAGGAACATATGGAAGCTGCTCTGGTTGGGCTGACTTACTCCCCAGTTGGATGTGACAGTGTGAGCAGTGCCACTTCGGAACCCTGCCCCTGAGTCCTTCAGTTTAAAGCCTGCCTCACCAAGCTGGCCAGCCTCCTGCCGAAAATTCCCTTGACTCTTCTAGACAGGTGGATCCCATCCCTCTGTAACAGGCTATAGTCAAAGAATGTCCCATTGTCATAGAGGCCATATAGTCTTACTGAAGGCTACGCATAGAAGACAACTATACATATACATATAGAAAACTATACATATACATATAATTACATAGAAGTTAATACTCTTACTGACCATCAAAGTCTTCATTTTCTGTTTTACACTTCCTTCTGTAGTAAAGCTGTAGAAAACCCTTCTGGAAACCCTTGAACAAAACCTGATTTCACCAACAGATACAGTGGAGAATTTAATTCACTGAAACCCTGTGCTCAAATGGAGGCAATCGAAGCACAGCACCTTGCTGCATCAGGACGGCATTACCGAGTGTCATTTTCTTTCAGTGATTTCCATTTAACTTTGGATGGGTTTATGGCTAAAAACAAACAGGCAACAGACAAACAGCTTATTGTCAACTGTAAAACCTGAAAGTCAAGCATGTCCTTTCTGCCTGTCAGTAACTTGTCCCATTGGAGTGAACTGCCTGTACTGGTAAAGATGCACCAGAGCTGTGCACCATGAGGTGATTCCTCATGTACTGAAGTTGCACATTTTGTCTAATCCACTCTCCCTAGTCATAAGAGGTCTGTGATGCTAAAAATAGTACTACTGCAACTAAGGTAATACTGGTCAGAGCCCTTGTCAGAGTAGTTTTAAAAAGGAAAATAATTACTGCTTTACAAATGAAAAATCTGAAGCCTGGATGTGTGTATTTGACTTCCACAGTGGTCAAAAAATAAGAAGGCAGAGGGGGATGCTGAACCCACAACTTCTGAGTCCATATGAACTCCCAAGGATTATTTAGTGCTGAATAGATAAGAAGTCCCTGAAACGGGATTCCCACACCTTCCAGGGAAGAGGCATTATTATTTGGTTAGGATTGGTCTCCCTGTCATTTTCTGGCCCTATGAATTATATCTTTATATGCAGTGTGGCACAACTCACAGGTTGTGAAGAGAGGGACCTTCAATCCCAAATTGCCAGTCCCAGAAACAAGATGCTTCTGAACTCCTTCTGGCAGATGAGGACCTAAAATCCAGGCCTCCCTCTTTGGGGTAAAAGGTGTTTGGGACAGCACTGCTTCTGTCTTCCTGGCAGTTTCATTTAAAAGGGAATCAGCCTGTCATCTGTATGACACGGTTATCTGTGTATGGAAAGTGGTTTCAGGTGTCAGTCCCTGTAGATGCCAATGAAGTGGAACATTAAACATTTCATTTAGCAGTTTTCTATTGATTGTTTTATGTGTGCTTTACTCAAGGCTGCTCTGAATACTGTTCTCAAGCACCTCTCCCTATTCACTGTTCAAAGAAACACCTAACTCTCAGGCTTGGGAATTTTATTCCCAATGCCATGATCACAATGTTATTTAAACACATGGCTTTTTTACACCTACCCCCAAGCAACAATTTCTCTGGTCTCTGGGCTGGAACGAGTGGAAATCTGAACCGAACAGGCCCTTTCCTGCTAGTCATTTGGTGCCTTTTAAAAATCTAAAAAAGATTCTGATTTTTTAATTCACCAAGAAATAATTCTCAAATTATATTCCTGCTTCACAGTTTCTCCTGAGACCCACATCTCACTAAAGATTGCTTAAATACATATCCTGTGAATAGTCTAACTGAAATCTCCAGGGGAGCAATATTCAAGAGCATTAGTTTGCACAATTGAAGTCTTCTTCAGTTTAGGACTAGAAATTTTGAGATGCTTTGTTAAAAATTAGGTTAGAGGAATTTCCAAATGATTATTTAAAATCCTCCATCATATATCTTCAAACCTTCCAGATCCTCCCATGTATGTACAGAGGGATGCAAATTTTCTGGGTCCATTTGCTAGTATATATTGTGTTGCTTTCTTATTCCTTGTAGTTTTGAAAGGAGGAAAATCCTTCCTTTAAGAGGGGAAAATACTAATCTCAACATGATGATGATGATAATGTTGTTTCGTTTGGAAGACGTTCTTTTCCGCATTTTTAAGTCTTTCTTGTGTGTATAAAAACAGCAACAAGTATACGTGACTAGTGACAACATTTCAGTGTTGTACTTGTGATGAACTGCAAAATATCACCTACCAAGAAGCATCCCACATTTTGCTATTTCTGGTTTCCTTGATTTTCCTATCCAGTGCTCTGTAATGTTGATCACAGTATTTCAAGTATCACTGCAGATGCCAGCTATCTCCAAAGACATCTAGATGCAAAGGGAAAAATAACATTCACAAATTATTTCTACACCTAGTCATTGCAGTGTACTGCAGTGTAGAGTCAGTATATCTACACTAGCTTCAACTACTGGTTTGGTTACTGGTACCACTGGTGTGGTAGAAACAGCTCAGCACAAGCAGGATGTCTCAGATTCTGTCAGAACAGAATTATTTCAGGAACTGAGACAAATCACTGCTGTATCATGGCAAAGGGACAATCTTTCTCAGACTACAATAAAACCACTTTGGGGGTATAGTAATTTCTTAACTATACCTGCTTACGGTATATATGACTAAGACTAAGATATATGATTAAGATTATGTAAGTGCACATTCATATAAATTCATTCAATATTAAAGACCGAATTAATAGCAACTTTTGTTTTGCTGAGTACTGGTCAAATAGCATACACTTTACCTATGTATTAGACATTTGGCATCTGACTACTAGCTTTTTTGTTTTGTTGTGGGGGGAGAGATCCCAGTCAGTCATGAAGCCAGTGGTACTGGTCAGTGCTTACATGCAGAACTGGACACACTAAAGGAAGAGTCTGGCTGAAGATGCTGCATGTGGGCAATGAAATTGCCTGCCTGCCTTTAGTCCTTGATCCAAAGCAGTACAAGTGGAAGCACTGTGTAAAAAGTTGATATGAATTAAGACCCAAAAGTTAGAAATTAATTATGCCATAAGACTTGCCTGTCTTACACTTAAAATCTGTAGGAGTATTTTCCAAATGATCAACAGTGATTTTAGAAAGAAATTTGAGTGTAAAAAGTTACTTTAACGTTGCAGTTTATTTCCATGTCCATATAGGGGGCATTCAAAATACCTTTGAGAGTAACCCTTAGGTGGAATTGGACAGATTCGATTTTATAGACACTTTCAGGCAAGGAAACAGAAAACCTCTTGACTCAGCAGTTCTTTAAAAAGTCATCTGTTTCAGTCCACTGCTAGTACAAAATACACATTTGCTTCTTCTGGTCAGCAAAAGTTCCTGTAAGCAGTATTTTTTCCTGATATTTCAGTTCATGTGGCATTTCTTAAATCTTCCTATGTCATTTCAAGAAAATGATCTCTCTTTGATTTAAAATACACGGATCTTCTAATCTCTCTAGATGTATATTTTTGCTTCTCATACCCCAACAATATGTATAATTGATTTTCACACTTTGACTGAAAGTCAGATCTTAAAAAAAAATATATATATATTGCTAGACATATTATTTATAATAAGGAACATTGTTATAGGCCACTTCTACCCCCCATATTGTATACTGATAGACTAAATCCAGTTCATTCATTAGTAATGTAAAACATTTGTGTTACTATATTTTCTAATAGATTATGAACATAATAATATTGTCCTTGCTGTTATATTCTATAAATCATAAATTCTAAATTCAGTTACAGTCTAGAAAGGATCCTGTAAAATTCTGAGCAAAGACTGTTACTCAAGCAACTACATGTAATTTTCTTTCTCTGAGGAAAGCTCATATATCCCATTTTTTTAGCTTTTCTGTAGTGAGTTTTTAGGTTACATCCTCCTTATATTCCTCCACAGGAGATGAATAGTTTTTTTTTTTTATCTTTGTCTTCTTATGGTAAGGCTTTGAAAACTGAAATATTTCAACTATAGTATCCTGTCTAGTTTAAGCATGGATTAATGTCAACCAAATAGTGCTAATCAGTGCCCTGGTGAACAGAACAAATATTCTGTACCTCCTACCACTAAAAAAAGGAGTTAAAGACTTATATGACTTCTTAAATATTCCTGAAGCTACAGTAAAAGCTGTCCATTTTATTATATGAGCAAGGCATATTGTTCATGTATCAGGTTTTCATGTTGATGGACAATATATTTAATTAGAACATAAGTGCTTCTAAAATATGCAGATACCTGAAACAAATACATTGTTCCTTACTGCATGGCCACATCATGCCTCTTTTGTTATGGTGGGTACAACACACTCCAGTGAAAAGATTGAGCTAAGAGTTAGTTACGGATCTATGATTCCAGTAGCTGAATGTATTCTCCTAGCTAGTACTTTCGGGATTGTCAGTCATACTGGAATGATTTTTCCCCCCTAATTGTTATGCCATATGCAAAATTGGTATAAAAATTGAAAATAAGCAGTCAAAACAGCTCAGCAGACAACCTACTGGTAGGTTTTGGTTTTGTTATTGAGAGAGAGTTGCAGGAAGAGAACCAACTGCAGAAATGTCACTGTGACTTACAAGGTCTTTAGCAGACGTGTAACATTAAGACAGAACGTGCATAATTCCCAAGTGAGCAGGGTAGAGTTAAGTAAATATAACTATTTCCACAAATGATGGACTATATAAGGTACCCAGTGTATGTTTTTGAGTCAGGGAAGATTCACCATTTATAAATGCAGGAGAGAGAGATTAAATTTTCTCTTAATATTCTATCTTCCCACCCAGCCACGCTTCCCAAATGCCAAAGTCTCAGATATATAGAGATGAGATGTAGGCATCTCTATTATGTAACAGGTGTTAAAGCTGGGTAAAATAAATGAGTGGAAGCCACTTTCCTCTAATATAAGCTACTCCAAAAAAATTTCTGCCCTCTAGGCTTGAAAGTAAAAGACCATTTTCTGGGCTTTGCTAGCAAAGTAAGAATACTTAAAAAAAATTCGGAGGAATTAGGTTAATATTTTTAGGGTAAGATTTTTTCTCCCCGCCCCGCTCCCCCCCCCCCCCTTTTTTTTTTCACTTTTAATTTTTTTTTTTTTTTAATTCGATCTGTTTACAAAAGAACTAAAAAATATGGCTAAAGTAATATTGCTGTGAACATCAGTAAGGTGGGATTTGGATGGGTTTCATCTACATTGTAGAAAACCTGTATGTTACATGCGCATGTGGGCAAGCTCAGACAATGTCTCCATATAGGCCATCCCTTCTCTATTACTACTTAAGTACATTTAAAACAATTTCCAAATACATAAACATCTTTTCTATACTTAGCAGGCAAGTCAAGGTGGAATCAAGATTTGTCTGCCTGTATCGTATGTTGTAGTACTTACAACTAAGCATCAAACCTTCATGCTGCCTCCTTCCCCCAAAACTTCTCCCATGTGTACAAATTCACATACAGAACACGATTGCAAATTCATGACCCAAAAGCAATGATTGAAAATATGTCTCTTCTAGCTGTTGTAAAAGAAACCAGTTCTGTCCCTATCTCCTCCTTTGATGGATGTGCTGGTACTTACAACCCTGCCTCTGGCACTGTTTCAGCATCAGTCTGCTACAGAATTGCTCAGGCAGTGTTACACTTCCATATACCACTTTCTTTTAATTCACCCTTCGAACTTTACATGTGCATACAATATCTTGTAATTAAATATACATCTATTCCAAATGGAAGCCAAAGACATTTTTCATTGGGACAAATATGCAGCTTTCACTTTTCATTTTCCTCATCCACTTATGTGCAAATATGCATGGCATGACCTTCAGGTGTCAGAACAGAGTCCTAACATTATACTGTAACATGTATTTCTGTTGCAAGGGTATTAGTGAAATGAATTTTGAATTACTTTGATCTGGATGTTCTGAGTCTCTTTAATTTTTAAATAGTCCACTTTTTTTGTAAATTTAACTTCAAATGTAAGAAATTTGAAATAAGTTTTAAACTTCACTGCAATTCAGACGATTTATTTATAACACAAAGTATGTGCAGTGGATATAACAACTTTTCACCTGCCCCTTGGAGACTTCAGGGTTAGATTGATTCGGATTTTAAGGTCGCATGCAACATGTAATATGGTTTACTTTCAGATAATTGTTCCTCAGAAATTCATATACATCTTTGAACCACCAAACATTTGTTTTACTAAAATAAATTGCTGTCAAGTTTCCTACGTACATGGTTCATTAATTAAGATTTTTTTAACCTTTGAAGAAATAAACCCCAGAAAATAATTCATGTGTACAACAGATGCCTTTTCAAAATAATGCAGGAGAATGTTGTCCTGTAAATTCAAAGTACCAGTGAGAAGTAAAAGACTCTAAGAGCAATGAAATATTATTAGAGTGTTTTCTTACTCTGTGTCAAGTAGGATTGGACAGGGCCTCCTGGGTCACTGTGTATAGCAACCAGCTTTGGCAGACAATCACATCATAAGATTCTGTTATTAAAGCTCTATCACAAAACCTGTTAGACTGTGACTTGTCATGTGCCAATGTCGTCCAGGTTAAACCCCTCTTTTCCCTCATTATTTTCCTGGTGGGTATAACTGCTTTTCTCAAATATCTCTCAGTGTTTGTTTTTCTAGATTTAACAATGTAAGGTCTTTTAAACTTCTATTTTGGAATGGATAGTCAGGGCATAGAATATTATAGAAACCCTTTCTTCACACCACTTTCAATCCGAATTCATCATTCTTGAGCGTGAGTGACAAAAGTAGGGCACATAGATGTAATATTGCACATTAATGATGTGGAGGAGGACAAAGAAATAAGTAGTTATCTGTTTGAGTCAAAACTGGTTTGGGGAAAGCTGGTAAAGTAGCTTCTAATGAAAAAGAATTAGATATCCTTCTTAAATACAATTGTCAGATTTGACCTTCAATGAGGCTATTTTAAAGTTACTAGGAAGATAAATATGACTTAAAACTATACTGCACAAATGGTAGGACCTCATTATTTCAGCACAGCAGAGCTGATAGAAATTTTTATTTTCATGAACTAAATGCTATATATTGCCATTTCAAAAGTTGGTTTTGGTAACCAATAAACACACTGATTGCAAAAGAGCTACTTGTGTGAAATAACCTTGGATTTAGTGATCATAAATTGGGTCAATGAAATCAAACTAAATCAAAATAAAGAATATAAGCTGTTATATTCTTAAAGTTTCTCCTGTTGAAACTGAAGGTATGAGAGATTGTTGCCTGATCCAAAAGATTATTCACCTAAAGCAAATAGTCAGATTTGAGTGAAAGGATTTCTCTGGGAGAAAACTGGGAGAAAACTTGCATCAGAAGCTTCTGGAACAGCTGTTCTGTTTCTGCTGAGGGTACAAACACTAAAACCTGAAAAGTGAGGTCTTAAAACTATTGAATTACCTCTTGTCCCTCTGCTTTCCACAGGAAATAGCTCTATGGAAGACTATCATCTAATGGAAGATATATGAAATAACACAAATATAAGCAATGCATGTGTTTTCATGCAGAAACAACTTTTTTTCATATTTATTGACTAGCCTTCAGTAATGATGTCTGGCTTAATGAGTTTTAATACACATACGGGAAGATTCTCATCTGCTGTAATTAAGTCTAGCTTAAAATCTGTCAAGCAACACCAGACCATATCAGATGAGAATGTGACCTATAAACGTTGTGCTGAATATATCTGAAGTGTAATCACACATGTATGAACTTCAGCATAGTGTATTTTGAGTATTCATTTCTAAGTACATTTGGCATCTCATAACATGAATGTATATTATTAACATTAAATTCAAAAGAGTATTATAGTGGTCATGGTATGTGTAGATATTAATACTGGAAAACCAGGAGTCATAAAATAAGATCAGTGTTTTTCACACACTTAAAAAATGAGTCATAGAAATGCATCATAACATTTTCCTTTCCAGCAGCTTGATCAGAGAAACCAGAGTTCTCTCTAGATACAGGAGGAAAGAAACCCTCAACCAAATCGATCTGAAGGTGTATTTTAGCAGACCTTTTTAGATACTCATCTTCGCCTCCTGTGACAAACTGCCCTTTCAGTTTGTCCAAACTGACCTCAGGAAATGGGACACATGATCACACTGTGTTTTTCTCTCTCTTCAAGTATCTGGATGTGTCCACATTCTGAACTAGTTGGCTGATTTCCTACAAACTTTGTGCAAGTAAGTGACCGGGTAGTAAGAGTGGTGCAACTGCAGGAAAGGTTGTAGCTCAGCTCCCATGTTTCACACACAAGATTTGTCCAGGAACAGGCTTATAAATGTATCTAACACAGGAGAAGCTTCAGCTGGATCTGGAAGTCGGCCACCAACACACAAATCCATAAAATTGATACTTCTGTAGTTCCACACTTTCATGTTTTTTCCTGTGACCCCAAGAGCAGCGACATCCCCCCCGCCCCCCTCCCGCCCCCTCATTGTCCTTACGTGTATTTTGGGTATTCCTGCTGCTGTGGTGCGCTCGTGCCTCTAGGTGCAACTGAAGGGGTTGAGAAGGCTTTTCGGTAGGACCTGCACAAACACGCATCCAGTGTATTGCAATGAAAATAATCTCTGCCTTGAAGAGGTCCTGTCTAAAGAGCCAAGATGTATTGTTGGAAGAAAAACAAGCTAGTAAGTAAAACGGCTTGCTGTGAGCAGAAAAGCAGGGATTTATACAGAATTCCAGGTGTATTCAATAAGTAATCATTGACTCATTTCTTCAATACCCACCACCAGCAGCTCCTCCTGAAAATGATGGTACTGTTCTGTATCATTTTCCGGCACTTATTTTTCTCAAACTGAAGTCCTGTTGCATCCTCACTATATATGCAAAAATATTTTGAATAGTTAAATTAAATAGATTTTGTTTCCTGCATAGTTTCCATGATTTATAGGCAGTAACTACACTTTTAAATAAATTGCAGGAGAATGGGCAATGATTTTAAAGTATGTGGACTGACCATGACATTTTACCTTTGTCAATTTTTTCCTATTCAATGAGGATTTAAAATTAATTTAGAAACACCAGTGTTACAGATACCTTTTAACATATGCAAAGTAATAAGCTATACTCAACATATTTGAGAGTTACTAATTCTTATTATTGCTCCTTATTTCCATCACTCTGTTTAGAAGTAAACTAAACTATATCCAGATTTTTTGTTTGTGATCACACCCAGAAAAGGCAAAGATATTGCTACTTTTGCTATGGTCTGCAGGAAAAATCTAGTGAATTATTTAGTATTGCTGCATAGTTGTCTACAAGAAAGATTTTTATGATTTTTTCTATTGCATAGTTTGTGTGAGAAAGGGACAGAAAACAAGATGGCTTAACTTTGTCTTCTTTATAGGATACATTTATCTTCCAACATGTCAACATTTTTCATGGAAATGAAATTCACTTGCTGGCCATTTCTCCTGTCTTTTTTAGTATTTGCTTCTCACAAAACCCAAGAAAACAAGTCTTTGGTGCAGAATTTTGTGTAACACCTACAGCACAACAAGAAGAATTGTACAGACATGTTTTTAGAGTCTCTCTCAAGTGTGCTAAAGGCATTCAGGCTTATTCTGCTGCTCATGCACTCTGGTACTCTGCTGGTAGTGCTGCTTTAATTTCTGATTGAGTGGATCATAGAAAAAAAGCCAACTGTTCCATCATGTGTCTGAGATTTTTCTCATAATATGTCAGAAGTGGGAGGTGGAGAATAGGAGTGGGAGTAGAAGGAAAAAGTACCTAGTTGGCTTTTTGTTTTTTGGTCTTTTTTTTTTGTGAAATAAAAAGGAGCGTTGACATCAGGCCTATACAGTGTACTTCTTCAGCTCACAGCTATGATGTATGTTTGTCTGTGTTGTCCTAAAGGTTCTTGGTTGTCAGGTGAAAGCTGTCTGAGTTACTACAGATTTCTTTCTCCTTCATCATTAGTTCAGAAAAGTCAGTAATGATCAATCCTAGTGAGGATTAAAACTCCATTCTCCACTCCTAATTTCTCCAAAGAGAAAGTGACATTTCTGTTCTTCTTGTCAATCTTACTTTATTAAGGGCATCTTCCCTTTGCAATCAGGAACTTGAAAGTGTGACGTGGGCCACTCATAACAAATATAGGGTGTGCTGAGAGACAGGAGCAGATATCCCACTTGCCTGTGGCCCCGGTTAAATAAGTAATAACCTGTTTGTGATAGCAGGCATCTGTGTGAGCCACTCTGACCAGCTGGAGTTATTCCTAAGCAGCTGGACCATACTGGCAGTCATGTTGTATTCGCATGTTAGGCTAAAATAAACACTGCCATGTACTGCTATTTCATACTTGCAAGGCAGACATATTCTGATGTTTCTAAAAACTTGTTTGGAAATAATATTTCAAGCTGCAGTTCTAATTTGGTCCTTCTCTGAGAAATGCTTGCTATAGATTTGAGATCCTCTGTGTCTATAAATGCAGTTCGCAGCTTCATCCCAGTTACTTACACCAGTTAGCACTGAGACAACAGCACCAGTAAGCTGAATAAAATAGCTGTTCTTCCCTGTCTGTTTCTCTTTTCTCCCTGCCATAATGACTGTATGACCTACTGCAGATAGGAAAATAGAGAATCCATCTTCCTTACTACAAGGAGTAGACGCTCTTTGAAGTGATTCAGTCTACAGCCAGCTCAGATTATTTGTTTTTCTTGTATTAATCATGAAGTCTTGATAACTAACATTTTTTTCAGCTATGAGGACTTTTCAGGAAATAATTTGCTGTGTATTCTTCGGTCCATTGCCAGCTTTCCTCCTGAGGGGACCTTAGGAGCATGATTACCCTCCCTGTCTAGAAAGCAATAAATACTCTTGTGTTACAATTTAGAAGATGTTGCTGTGTATCTAGAAGGAAAATCAGTTAAATTAGATTTATTTATGAGTTCCAGAGAATTCACAAAAAAATAGCTTTTACGTTACATATGAAATAAAATTTCTTTAAAAGCCAGGCTGGAATTAGAAAAAAAAGTGTGTTTATGTTATGTGTGAATGTGTGGGTGTATTTTACACATTTGACTGGGATCCAGAAAATACATATATTTTCAGAGTGGTTTAAAATTACTTTCTATTTTTTTCCTGAAATCCAGATATTAAAACCAACATAAATGATGCATTGCATTGACCTTCTCCTTATTATTTATTATGTTCTATTTATGTCAGGAACAGGAAAATAAGCATTGTGTCGAGGGACATCACAGTAATTGTAAGAAGCTTTGCAATGACTTCTGCACTTACGAGTTTCTAATATTTCCCTTTTATCACTGAAGCCTGGTAAACTCATTATTTCTGCATCATCCATACCATTCTTCAGCCCGTGAAGTGCATGAGGCAGACTGCGCCTTCTTCTCTTGCTTTTCCTACCTTTCTGAGAACTTTAAAGCTGTAAAAACAACTCTTGCAAATTCTGATTTGTCTCCCACAGAATAAAATAAGATTGGCCCTCCCTGCTGTCTAAAGTTTCAGGCTTTGACTGGCAAGGCCAAGTGTGCAGGCAGCGCTTCTGCCCTTGGTGTCAGGGAGCAGCAGGGCAGGGCCTGCAGCCAGGGCCCATCCCGGCGCCCCAGCCAGCAGCGGGGCACGGGGCACCGGGGCAGCCCCAGCCCCGGGCACTGGGCACATCCCTGGGGATGGGGACACGGGATGTGGGCCCCGCTCAGCAGGGCCCGTAGCTGGGCAGGGCAGGGCTGTGGGCAGCCGGACACTGGCTCTGCCGTGGCATCAGTGGGGCAGGGGCTGACAGCCCCGGGGAGCTGAGGTGGGGTCCTGGGCCCTGGGCGGGCAGGGACTTATGTCCTAGCAGTGCCCTCAGGGCCCTCTTGCCACTCTGCCCCAGATACGTTTTCTCCCCAGATGTTTTTCTTTTCCGGGGAGCAGCTGGTCCTTCAGAGGTGGGAATTTGTGTCTCAGCAAGCTGCAGTACCTGGAAGGGACTCAGGAGAGGGACAGTTTCAGAACTGCTGACCGCTGGGTTCAGCCTCCCACTCCCTACAAGTTCCCAAGTGTTTGCATAGAGGCAGGAGGGAGAAGTCACACAGACACCTGCAGAAGTTAACACAGTGCCAGAAGGAATGGACAGCTACTGTGTGCATCAGTGCCTTGTGGGGCAGGCAGAAAACAGCTGATTTTAAAATTATCTTCTAATTTCTGTTATAAAGCCAAGTTTTCATTTTTGTACAACTCTGTCTAAATATGACTGGACCAATTATTATATGTGCATCAGGTATCGGACTCTGCCTGAAATGTAAAGGGGGTGAAATTTCAGCTAAATTAGCAGTCATTTCTTAGTGTAGAATTTACAATATTTTTTTTCTGGTACCTAAGGTTCCCTGTTTGGAAAGATTTAGGTCTCACACACTATGGCACAGGGTATGCAGTGACATTGCTGTCAAATACATGTGCATAGGCATTTCTGTGAAAAAATTATCCCATGTGCAGCCAGGATAAGAATTTCTGAAAAATCTCAGATTCTGTGTATTTTGTAGAGTTTTATTAGTGGTTGATTGTTAAAATTTTTGAAGACTGACTGTGTCCTAGGCATTTCAAGTGTTCTTGAAATGGTTTCTGATAGCACCAAAATGTCAGTGTGGAGCTTGGCTACAGGAAATCAAAAGAGGAAAACTCCTGTGTCGTGATGCCCAAGGGAAAAAGCAGCCTAGTTGCAAAGCTTGAGAGTGAAGAGGAAGACTTGGGGGAGTTGTAAAGAGGGAATATTGGCATGATGAGTAGGAGAGAGAGAGATTCTGGCAAGAGAAACCAAGTGGGCAGATTTGATGCTGTAGAGGGGGAGGGAATAAAAGGTGTTTAAGGAGGGGAGATTGCAACAGAAGTGGGGAGAGGGGAAAAAAAAAGTAGAAAATAAGTGCAGTGAAAATAAAACAATGTCAAGTGAAAAGGCTCTGACTACTGGAATACACTTCCTTCAGAACCTGAGGGAAAAAAACCCCATACCATTGCTGAATTGTAGAGGGTTGTCAGTAAAATACAATGAGATTTCAAACTGGGCAGTTGAGGAATCTTGCTTGTTAATCTTTTAAACCTAAGAAGCTCCATAATACCAAAAAGCCCTAGGATAAAAGAAGGGTATTATTAATTTGCCCACTTGAGCTCTAGACAGTTGGAAAATGTCAGGACTGAAATTGTCTGTGTAATCTTAATTCAATCATTTTTGCACATATGTGCTTTGTTGCAGTTTTAAATTACATAATCATGTACTTATTTACTGTAAAACACCTGCTTCACTCAGTACATAGAGTACATGTCTTCTGCAAATCAATCAAGACCAGTAGAGTATCATTTCTTCCGGGAACTGCAGGATGTACATCTGTTGGAGCTTTCCTGGGAAAGAACTGAAATCCTTCTCATAGGCTTCATGAGCTTACAAAGCTAGAAGTTCAATTAACGAAAGGGTCCAAAAGGTGCCAAAAAGCAGAGAAAAAAAATGCAAGGGGCCTTGAGGAGAATATAGAACAGAGTGCTTCTGATTGCCAGGAGGAGCAGTGTGTGCTACCCAGGAGCTGGGTAGTGGCAGTGCACAGAAATGCTTTCAATTAACAAGGAAGCGATCATAGAAAGTATCACACAATTTCAGCAGAGGAAAGAGTAGCTTCAAATCTAAGGGAGTTGAACGTTGCTATGGAGAACTGGTTTCTTATCCTCCCCCTGTCCTCCCTGTGTTGAGGCATTTCAATAAGTCTTCAAAGGTGGTGTTACTTGTATGGTGCTCAAGCATTGCTCGTTGCAACTCATCTTCAAGTCCCAGTCTTTGAAATAATTGACTCATACTTTTGCTTGCCAGTCACGTGTTCCAAAACTCATCATATTAGTATGATTAATTATAATTATTAGTAAGTATTTATTACAGAAGTTCCGAGAGACTAGTATAGGCTCCATTGCATTAAGAATTTAAAAAGCGATCAAATTATCTCACTAATCCAAAGAGAGAGACTGTCTAAATACCTAAGACAGGCAGACCACATGGGGGTAGGCAACAAGGGTGGTGGGGTGGAGACCGATTTGCTCAAGGTCACTCAGGAGTCATTTAATGGCAGTGCTGAGATACTGTTAGAATCACAGTTCTGCTGCTAGGAGTCATTTGTTTAAAAAGATTGCCATGCATTTATACAAAATGATCTGTAATGGAAGACTGTCACCTGTAATCTGAGCAAAGTAACTTATTATGCAAGAACTATACAGATAATTTACAATAGTTCTTCTGTGCCTTTAATGCATAGTAACTGTAATCATGGAATTGCTTCTGAAATCTCTTTTATGCTACTTGGCACTCCATATGGTAGTTGGATACTGCAGGAAAAAATATCCTCCAGGAATCATTGAGCCAGGCTTTAAGCCAGGCAATCTCCTCTAACACTTTCAGAGCAAGCCATACTATAAAAATGTAAATGTGGTAGCAATACTTCTTCTTTGCACCATTTTTCAAAAGGTAAATGTAAGTGTTGTTCAAACCACGGTGCAGCTTGAGAGCATTTGTAACGGACATAAAAAACCTGAGTTACTCTGCGTAGGTGGCTTTACACACCTGTGACTGTGAAGGCTTTCTGATTCAGACATACATCATCCAACCACATCAGTAGAAAGACTTACAGTAATTGCAGCTCTGCACAATTTTCTTTCCTCTTTCTCCTCTCCCCTTACTTCTATTTTACACATCTCTCATTGCAAGTACTCAGGCATTCTCCCTTCCTGAGGCATTTGCGTAAACATTACCCACAGAGAGGTGTGTTCTAGTGTGTTCAGTGGCATAAGTGAAGCAGATTACAACAAACAAGAAACAGATGAGATACCAGAGAGAGTGGGGGATAGAGAAACAGAAAGGAAGGGCACAAATAGGATGAGAGAATGAGGAAGAAGATACGCAAGTACTGGGAAGGAAAAATTCAAATGACAAGTTAAATGAGAAGGAAAATTGAGAGATGGTAATTGGGAGGGAAAATTAGGAAAAGTAGCTATCACAGAAATGTGATAAATGAGAAGGCAGAGAGATCTAGCCTTGAAGAGGGAAACAGGAACTCCTGTAGCAGCCATGGAGCAGCCAGATTGGTGCCTCAGATCCCCCTTTATTAAAAAAAATAAAATAAAATTGAATGGTTATTGCAAATTTATCTTTCCTGTATTGTGAAGGATTAGAAAACTATCGCTAAATACATTAGCAAACACTGAAAGATTATATCCTTATGTGCAATCCAGAAAAGGAGGAAAGAAAAGAATGGATATCACAGGGAGGCAAGAATTTGAGAATAGAAAAGAGAAGACATGCTGTTGAACAAGCAAGAGATAGATAGAAAAGGGAAGTATAAAAAGAAGGGGGAAGAAAAGAAGCAAGGCCATCAGCCCTTCCTTAAAGGGTTAAGAGGGAATAATCAATGGGGTATGAAGGCTAAAAGGACTGTTCTTCAGAAATCAGAAATGGGGAGTGGGAGTCCTGCAAGGAGAAGGTGAGATAAAGACACTAAATTTTCCCTTCTAAATTTCAAACCTCCAGTTTAGCCATTTGAATGTGAAGTCAGAACTTCCCCCCCTCCCCTTTTAATTTACACAGGAAGCATTGAGACGAATCAGTACCTAGTTTTAGACCCTATTGCCTAAATTAAAACATAGTAGTATTAGCTATTCACTGCATTCATTGGTCCTAGTGCAATAGTGTTTTTCGAAGTAAAATACAAAAGTTATATTTACGAGCTGAAACTTGCAAGGTAAAAGCTTAAAGGATTTGTCCCCTTCCCTGTGCTATCCTTGAACCCCTTCCCTCCCAGTCCCTCACCCTCCTTCTGGACTCATGCTCTGAGTTCCCTACTTGCTTGCAGAAGTCTTCATTGTATGTAGGTATGTAACAAATAAATATGCCACTTCTCTTTATTGATCTCATTCTGTGATTAATTGCTTCTTAATATTATGTGAGAATCTGTTGCATCCATGAGCATCTTTAAGAGGAATTGAAATAACTTTTAAATAAAGGAATACAGAACAATTTACAATCCAAGTAATCAACATAAATACATTTTAAATGCCTTGTTTATTTGCTTTTCAAACAATAATTGGGGTTTGATTTCCTAACAGAGGCATATACCAGGAATGTTATACCCTTCATATATGCTGCAGTTAGTTTGAGCTAAAATTCAAATGCAAGCTCAAATTGACAGTGGTCAGGAAGAAAAAAAGGGGGGAGGGGCAGGGAGCAGGCATGTATTTACAATTTTTTTTTTTAACAGCATGGCCTCTGTTGAAACAAAAGGTTCTGAGGAGCACAAGCTATTCTAATGGTATTGCTCTCCCTAGTTTTTGTTCTGTAGCCAAGAAAACTGTCAAGTGGTAAGGCTTATTTAAGTAGAGTCATCCTGCTCAGGATCTGACTAAATCATTTTTGGTGCAGGGTATGTCTATGTAGGCAGTACCAATTCTGAGTTCCCAGCTGTTTTCAGAGTGTTTCTCAAATGTGTTTCCAGCCCATGTCCCTTACCAAGGCCAGATACGACCATGCACATACCACCTGCACACTGCTCATCATTGTGGAAAACACATGAATTCCAGAAAGGAACCATGGTGCAAGATAGATTCCCAGTCTGGATCACCAAGATACCTACCTAAGCCCTCGGGTATGCCAGGACTCACCTCCACAACTAAGCATAGGTGCTGATTCAAGGACTTTTGTACTTTAGCCAGGTGGTATGTGGCAGTTTCGCATACTGCAGCCTTTACCACTGTGACTGCCTGGATTTCTAAGCTGAAGTTTAAAGTGGAGAATCTGTCTCAGTACTTCCTTTGTTCACTGCTGGGACCTTATGGTTTCTGATTTTTCCTGCAGAGAGTACTGGATGCCTACATCACTGTAAGAATGCATGTCTCGGACACTTCAGCTATTTTGAAAGCTGCAGAGCAGAGATTAAGTGTTGGGAATGTGTTTTAAGCACATGCTACAGCAGCACTTCACAGTCCTGAACTCAGTTTTTATCATGTTTAAAAAAGATAGTTGCTCTTAAGCTGAAGTTTGCTATTTGCACATTATTGATTTGCTTCCTTCATTTGTTTTGTACTTACATACTCACATCTTTGAAATATTACCTTTAGTATGAAATACTACCTTTGAAACGTACCTCACAATATACATTTTTTCAGAAATTTTCACTGTAGAAGTCCAGTAAAACTCAGCACTAGTAGTTTTGTCCAGATTTAGTGAATTTTTGTTTATTTATAAATTAAGAATGGGAATCATTGAATATATAAAGTCCATCTGGAAATAGGTAAGGTTTGGTATTTGATAAATACCTTCATCCATTTTTGTGCATAATTCTGCTGCTTTCTTGTAAACCTCATTATGCTTTTGAATGTACTACAGACAGGTACTGAAAACTCCTATACTGGGAAGCACTTCTGCTACACCTAGAGTAAAATGTACAGCAGTGAAAAAGAATTAAAAGGATTCTGTAGAGTAGTGTTGTAGAGTTTCAGGTCTGTTGCTAACAATTCATACCAACTTTGCTCAGTCCACAAGCTCAATGACTTCTTGTGGCCTGAGAGAGGGTCCAATAAATGTTCAGCTTGGTTCCTTAGAGAGAACCTGGTTATTTTCTTTTCTGTTTTAAATATAATTCTACTGATCTTAAAATTTCCACAGACTATATTATAGTATCAGAAATAGTTATGTTGTTGTTAAGTAAAAGGCATATGAAGATGCCACAAATAGAGGGGATTTAGTAATGGGAAGTCACATACAATACGTACCTAATTTTTTACAGTGACTTTTCAGGATTTTAGTCAATTTTTGTATTGGGGAAAATATTCAGCTGTAGTTTTGCAGTCTTAGATCTCTAGGGGTCCTACAGGGACCTTCTGTGTCACTATGATACCTTTACTTCTTTCTCCTTTTAAAACTATAATTCCAGTGGCGTGCCCATGGGCCAAAGGAGTCCTCTTGTAATTGTAATGGACAGGTAATTTTGTTTCAAATATTTGGCCTGTAACGAGTGTAACCAAAACACATGTTATTAATTAAACATTATAGCTAACATTTTAGGAGACTCTTATGACTAGCTTTTAATCTGTATATCCAATCAAAGCAGGTTTGATAGCAGGTGCCTGTCTGAATGTTAAACACAGAGATTCTCTACAGATGCAAAAGGGGCTGTTTAATATGTTCTTTTAGCCATGGTTACATAGCTGAGTTTTAAACAGTCTGCAAATCTCTCCCTGGACATGTAACTACCTGGCTTGCTAGACAAGCATTTTAAGCAATTACACATCTGAATTCAATGATTTGTATTCACAACTAGATGCTTAAAATCATGTCACAAAGATGACTGCAGGCACAAATTAGAAGTCAGTTGTAAAGGATTGGCAATAAATGATTTTCTAAAATAAATTGCAAAGTTCCTTTCAAACCTTAAACTATTAATGAACATGTTACAAAATGCAAGAAACAATTGCAGATATATTTAGAAATGCAGTAAATACAGCAAGATGGAAGTAACTGTTGTTGGGATAAGGAATATGGTATCAAACTTCACAGATGACTTCAGCTATGCTTCAACAGGCCTGGTTTTCTTTCAGGGTTCATGGCATGGATCTAACAGTGCTAAATTCCTGTCTGATTTAAGCTTGTGCAAATGGCTCAGATCAACTGCACATACTTGCAATAGATAAAGCACAAGTCCAAAACTTTTTTAACTGTTTAGTTCTGTTCTTCCAAAAAGAGAAGAAAAAGAATTTGAGCTGTATTAACACAGTATATTTTCAGTTTAGAATTGTAAGGACTTCCCAGCATGCAGATGACAGTGGAATCAACTGTAACAGGACAGGGTTGACAACATAACGCACATATATCACTGATTATAAAGAGAGAAGGGCAGAGATAACCGATTTCTACCATTTGAGAAGTTCTCTGATTATTACGTAGTCTAGATTTTGAGAGCTGTTTGTTAATAGGCAGAAATAATGGTTATTCAGGAAGGGGTCAAGGGAGCTGGTCCATTGTCAATTCCAGTGGAAAGATTTGGAACAATTTTGCACTGTCTGGTGGCCCAATCTGGCTAGGAACAGCAGCACAGGATGGTAGAACTTATTAAGGTTATGGAATTTAATTACAAATGCTACAGAGCGAAGAGGCCTTACTTTGTTTCTGTTGAGTAAGAGAGTTTGATTGCCCTATGCATCTACAGTTACAGTCAGCATGGAAAACAAGGAGACCAGTGTCCTCTCACATTGGAAGAACAAGATTCTGTATCTAAAGAGTTTTCTTCTAGCTCATTATTTTGATTTGTGGATCAAATCATACTTGATCATCAGACAGAAATCCATTTGAGAATTGATGCAATTTGCCACAAATACAGGTCTTCTCACAACCTAAAGAAAGGATATGACTGAGCATGCTACTGATTCAAAGTCATGCTCCCAAAATGTATAATATAGTTAAGTATATCTTTTAGACACAATTGTCATATTCAAACCTAATTTATGCACATATTAGATCTCTTAAGTGCATGATGCACAAAATTAGATGGGAATATAAAATATCTGCCAGTTTCAACTACCACTTTTGGATGATATATACTCAGGTTCATGTTGCATTCTTTTTAGCCTATGTTCTGGGATAGCGATGAAAGTGATTAGTAGAGATATTTAAAGAGAAAAAATATTGAGGAAAAAAGGCATTAGAAAAGAGATAAAATTAATAATCTCTAAAAAACTGAAACAGTAAACACCTTTTAAAAAACTTACCACCAAAAATATATAAAAAACAAGGCTGAAATGATCTCTCTCACTTTGCATTTATAATGGGGAGTAAATCTTAGAAAAGGAGTAGCACTGTAGGCACAAGTAAGACTGACATAAGAACAGATGAATATAGGAAGTTCACTAACATTTCAGATTACAAATTAAGCATTGAAGAAATCAAGTTCATAAAATCACAGAATCATCTATGTTGGAAGAGACCTCTGGAGGTCATCTAGCCCAACCTCCTGCTTAAAGGGTTCCAGGTGAAGCAGGTTACTCAAGTCCATGTACAGTCAAGTTTTGAATAGCCCCAAAGCTCAAAACTCTGTAGGCTTGGCAACCTGGTCACGCTCAGGTTCTTGAAAAGCCATCAAATACGAGTGATTCTGTGGCAGGTAAGAGCAACAATTAGCATACTTAGTCTCAAGAGAGTGTAGATGTATTTGTAAACAGGACCAAACATCCATGGACTAGTCTTCAAAATATACCACCTGACCCTGCATCTTAGGTATCTATGAAAGAAGGCCTTCTAAAAGCTCTGTTCATGAAGATGTTAATGATATACTCCAACACAGGCAAGAATGATGCACTGTCTTCAAGATCAAAAGAATTTCAGACTTCAGTAAACCTACAGATGCTTATTTCCAAGTACTTACAGATGAAGGAGAATGTACTAGATGGACAGAGAAAAATAAATACGGTACAGATTTCCAGAAAAGAAAAGATTGATACTGACAACTATAATGCCATAAATATTATTTGAATGCCTTGTAAAGCAATGAAATAAATATTCCATCATTAATAGCTGGGATAAGAGAGCCGTGAACAGTAGGCAGTGAGGCTTTAGAAGAATTGTATCTCATCAGTCAAACTTCATTGCTTGTTTTGATGCAATTACAAAATTAATGGGCAATGGGAATCAAGTAGATCGTAAATATTTGGATTCTAGTGAAGCATTTGATATGGCATCTTAGGAATTTTTGATTTTAAAATTTGATTCAGTATCGTCTTCAATAAGATCATGACCATGCAGGCTGCAAACTGCCTAAATGAGTACAAAAAATAGAAATAATGAACAGCAGCATATTAAGAGGAGGATTCTAAAAGAGTTGGCATTTGTTAGCAAGAGTTGGCAAGAGTTAATTTGTTTAATGTCTATATCAGTAAGCTGAAAGAAAAAGTAAAGAGCACGCTAATGAAATCTGAAGGTAGTATTAAATTGAAAGAAGTGTACATATCATTAAAGAAAAGGATAAAGTGGAATTTGACAAATTACAGACATGGTAAAACTGAAAAATGCTATTCATCTTAGAAATCAAGAACCTGTTCACCTTGAGGAAATAATCAGAAACACTGGTATGCTGGGAGATACAGTTATTACTAAGTCACAAGTAAACAGATACATTCAGAAGATTCCATGATACATTACCATTGGTACATATGAAAGTGATTTTACAGGACAGTAACAACAGTTTCTCCATATGTACATGAAAATAAGTTTCAATTCAGATGGTGGAACTAGACTGGAAGAAATATTGCAAAACTGGATGCACTCAGAGGAAAGGGTAAATAAGGAGGCTATGAGGAATGTGTGCAAGCAGTCACTAAAATGGGACAGGGTTCAGCTGGTTCACTGAAAAGTCTTAAAATGAAAATACGAATTAACATACTAGGACAAACTTGCCATATTTTATGTATTTTTCCAGTCATGAGAGCATCGCTTGAATGGACATTGTATCCCTTCACTGGACATTGCCTAAGATATTTTATGATTGCAGGGACCATTCTTCTGGGTTTTTTTACAAAACATGGGATCTCAGAAAGGCAGATTCAGGAAGAGAAGTTATAAATCAAGTACCAATCCTGTGCTCTAATCAATGAAAATATCTACCATCAGCAAGGGAGTGAAGTAAAAGAAAAATATGATGTGTGATATTAAACAATGCAAGAAATTTTAAAAAATAAACATTAAAAAAAAAAAAAGGAAAAGAAACAGGCAAATGCTCCATTACAGCAAACTGTAGTTCCTGCTGGGTCCCTAGGAAAAGTCCTTTCTAAAAAAGTAACTTCAGAGTCTTAACTGTGTGTGTCTTTCTCCTCTTTCCAAGTCTGTAAATATCTAATCTTGTTTCAGACTGCCTGCTAGCTGAGCTCTCACACTGTTGCGCTTCAGAAGGTATTTTAGCTGTGTATGCCCAAACAATGCTGGACAGTCAGATCATCCTTCTCTTCAGAGACACTTTTGCCATCTTGATTGCTAGGACAAAGCAAGCAGTCACATTTCTGCCAGTTGACCTGCCCCATTCTCATAAAGGAACACAGCATATAATAAACTGCAAATAAATAAAAATGAAACAAGGTCCATCCATCAAAATGATAAGCCTATTCTCATCTGCATTTTCCACAATTATACTGTGTGACTGACTCAGAAGTATGCATTATCTTCAGCCAGCTACCTAGAATATTCCCTCTCCTCTGCAAATACTACTAATATTCTGAAATTTAATCTGTGGATAATATCAGGAGGGTGCCTTTGGAAACTTCTGCAGTTCCCATTTTGGTATCTATAGTAACACTCAAAACCTCATTGCAGACAGAAGGGAACAAAGATATGTAGAGATAAGAGGTTTTTGTTAGTCTCACTGAAATCTTAACAGGCTAATCAAAAGACAAATACCTATTGTTAGTTCAGTTACACTGCTACTAACAATCACAAACCAAATTAATACAGGAAAGCTTCATGAATAATATAGGTAAAATTGTTATACAAATGCTTCCTGCTATCTGCCCCTTTTTCTTTGATATTGCACTCCCTGTACAACATTCCTCTAGGTCCTAAGCCGATGGTGTCCATCTTCCTCAAGCAGAATGGGGGGATGGGTTACAGTGAGACAGCATCCTGGGGCAGCAAGAGGAAACGTGCAATGTTCAGAACGCTGCCTCCTTGGTGTTGAATACACTTGGGTTTATTTTAATATGGGTTTTAACACAGTCTGCTCACATGCCCTTTCTTTTCTTTGATTCCTGATCAGTCAGTTTTCTGTTAGCTCCACAGCTGGTTTTACTCGATTTACAAGGTCACAAGCATGTAGTGATGTCATGGTTTAACCCCAGCTGGTAATTAAGCACCGCACAGCCGCTTCCTCACTCCCCCCTCGCCCAGAGGGATGGGGAGCAGAATTAGAAAGGAACATAAAACTTCAGAGTTGAGATAAGAACAGTTTAGTAATTGAAATAGAATAAAAATGAAAGAACAATTATAACAACGATGATAATAACAGTTGCAGGGGGGGTGGGGGGGGTGAGGAATAAAATCCAGAGGGAAAGGAAGGAAGAAACACATGATGCACAACACAACTGCTCACCA